>CM060067.1:4510952-4915952 GCA_030533445.1 Cyprinodon diabolis | reverse complement strand
AGTAACTGGGAACCAAGATGAGACAAGAAGGAAAAAATGAACAAGTGAAAACTAAACTACGGGAAACAGACTTGATCAACTAGAAAACTAATTTGCTATTGGGGAACATAATCTAAAGATAATAGAAACAATAAATGTGAAAAACTAGACCAAAAAAATAAACAAATATCAAAAATACTTAAAAGAGATAACTGAAAGAAATGAAAAGGTTTGGCAACAACACAGGATGACATAATTTAAAGAATAACTGAGAGCCAAAAGGTCCAGAATCCAGATCATAACACTAATGTGAAAAAAAGAAAGAAAAAAAAACTCTGACAAATCTTATTGTGCCATGAAATGTATCATGATAATGATAAATACTGTTGGTAGTCATTTTGCACTGTGGGACGTTAGAAAAGGTTTGATCAACTAATTTTACTCACTTAACCTACAGTACAAGTTGTCAGGAATCCAGTTTCTGTGGTCGGATTTTGTGTTTCCTTTTCTACTCCACCAGGTGGTGCCCCCTCCTCACTGGGCCTCCCTGCACACCTGCAGCTCGTTGCCTCATTACCTGTGGAGTGCTCTTAAGCTGCTGACTGCCACTACCTCGACACCAGAGTGTTTGCCAGTTTGGGGTACTCTAGCCATGCTTAGTTTAGCAGAGTCTAACCTAACCTAAGTTTTGTTTTGCCATTTTTGGGAACTCTAGCCAAGCTGAGTTTGCTGAGTCAAACTGAGTTTTTTGTTTACCTGAGTTTTAATCTTGCTGTTTTTGTCTTTGCCTCTCGGCAGGAAGTCATCCTGCAAACTGGATGTTTCGGACCTTCTCTCCCCTGGAAGGATCTTCTGAGAACCAAACTGAGCTGAGGATTCAAGTTTGTGGTTTGGATTAACCTTTTCCCCCAAGGATTGGCTGGGGCTTCTTTCCGAGCAGGGGATTAATCTCCACAATAACCCGTTCAAGTACCGCAGGAAATCTAAGTGGCAGTCAGCTTCTCCGTTCACCAAGGAACAACCGCAGTCTGGGTAAACCCTGTCCGCCCACCATCAAACAAGACAATCACTGGAACATCCCACACAGACTGGATTCAATAAAAGACCTTTTTTCTGGAAACGTAAACTTCAACCTATTCCTCCTCTTTAAGTCGAAGAATCTAATTTCTCACTGAGTCTGAACTAACTACAGTGTCTTCCCCTCACTTTCCAGTTCCGGTTTGACAGTGTTTAGAGCAGCACTGGACTCATCTCATTATACTAAATAAACCTGTTAAACTTTTCCCTGGTCTCTCTGTTTGGTCTTCTGCATTTGGGTCAGATCTTTAGTTAAATCATGACACAAGTATTTCTATTAGCTTGCTGGTATCTGAAATCTTAGATGCAGGCGGATGTATTCCGATATTTGTTTCTATTTTGGATGATATTGCAACAATTTCTGATATTAAAATTGAATCGGGACATCCCTAAATGGGTGTGGGTCATGTAATGATGTCTGTAGGGCTGAAGGCTATCTGGTTGTAGCACAGCAGTCAGCAGCTTCTTTCCTACCCTGGATAGAGTTTTTTCCTGTTGACCCTGCAAAAGGTGAAGGGAAGGAGCTATGAACAGGAAGCCCGAGCTACAATCTGAGGAATTCAGAGGGAAACTGCATTTTGGCTACTACAAACACGACAACATGGCTCACTAAAGCAAAGCAAGAAAACAGGAAATGTTTAATCGGGGACTTTGTTAAGGATTATTTTAATTGGATCCTGAGATGAGACCTTCAATTGAATCTATCATCCTGTTAGAGTTATTGTAATTGATAATGTGGGTCTGTTATGCCCTGGTAATACCTGCTTGTTGCGTGTCAGAACTAATGTTTTCCCAAGTAGTTTCTCTAATTGGGACAGTTCCTCTGTCAGGATAAAAGGTCGTCTTCATTCTGTTCGTGGTAAAGATTTGGGAATGGAATGAGAGCGTTGTCCTTCAGCTAAGAAGAAAGTGTAATATTTTGATAAGGCTGGAGCCATGGATGTCTCCTCATCTGCAAACGTGTATGATGTAATGATGTGATTGATTTGATGATGTGGCTACTTACTGGAGATGTATAAAATGCTTCTTTAACTGTGAATTGTGCCCTCTTCAGGAGATGTGAGCCCGGTTGTTAAGCATCACCTTCTGCAACTTCTCTGATCTGAGTAAGATTACAATTTCTATCAGAATCTATTTTCTTGTCTCACGGTTATTTAATACACACACATTATGAAGTGTTATTTAAAGAGTTTGTTCTGAGTGATCTCTTCTAAAGAAAAGAACCGGAGAGAGAAAGCTTCAAGGGGTAAGATGCTGTTGGAGATTCTCAGTCAACCAGGAAATAGTCATTTCAAGAAGTTAAAGTTAAAAAACAAACCACTGGACTTTGTTTTTTTTTTTTAAGTTTGAAGACGTTTCACATGGAACTCAATGCAAATCCGGACATTTCGAATTGAGAAAGTTTCCTGGTCGGGAAGCAAAACGTCTTCAAACTTGGAAAGCAAAGTCCATTGTTTTTTTTGTTTGTTTTTTTACTTTAACTTTTTGGAAATTCAAGGTGTAAACCAAGAGCTTTCCATAACAATCACCTCAACAGAGATCCATACTTCAGTGTAACAGTTCCCTTCCTAAGTGAAATAATGTGCAACAAAACACGTTGGTGATTTGTGAGTTCTGTTTTATTTTCCGGAAAGTAAGGCAGTGTAAAAAAAAAAGCAAACAGAAAATAAATGCTGTTTATGGATTTATTCTAACCTTCCAAATAAACCTAACATGTTTTACAGTACATTGTGGTGGGCTACAGACTGGTGTTAAAACCACTTAAAAGATGATCAATTATGATGCAATAGAAGAAATCTGCGCTTTGGGCTCAGCTTTAACAAACCATTAGGCCAGGCTTTTTTTTTTCTTTTATCAAAACTAATAGAAATACAATACTTATCTATAGAAGGTTTAAAAAATACAGTGATTCACAACTTTTCTGCAGAACCTACTTCATATAAACCCAACTTTCTTCTTTTAGTCCCCAAAGCTTTGATTTCAGAATGAAGCTGACTTCATTTGACCTGAGATGACAGAAAACAATGTGAGCTTTTAAAATAAGTAGAAAAGCAGCAGCATGCAGCAGCAGCAGAATCAGCTCTGGTTATTGTCTTATAATAGCACAATATGTTGAAATGTTCCTCCCAACAGGGGAAGGTATGACCGGCTGCAGCGAATGGTAATTACTGCACCGTTTTTTTTTTCTGCTTCGTCTCCATAGCAGTAACATGTTCCAACGCTCCGATCCACCAAAACATCCTCCCCGTCCACTCTTCCCTGGCTTTGCCATCTAAACTTCCCCCTTTGCACGGTCCCATCTCCATAGCGACGCACGCTTGTCCTTGGCTAACAGAAATAATTGGTTGCCCCTACATCAAATGGTTGTTCTGTGTATCTTTAAAAATTTTATCACAGTGGATGCTGAGTTGGCTGGTATGTTTGAAGTAAAAGCACAGGGCCTCCAACCTCTTTATGTCCTTCTTCGTTTGGGGTGATATAAAAAAAAACAAAAAAACACCCCATACCGCCTATAGGGACATTGCATTGCTTTTTATTTAGTCACAGAAATCTTTTCTAACTGTAACAGAATAGAAAAGAAAAACCTCAGCAGTGATGTTGCTCAGATGCAAGATGAATCCAAGGTTTGTTAACTACCTTAAGCTTCTGTCATAGCAGAGTGAGTAAAGCTGCAGCAACAAAACCCCTGAGACCTGAAAAAAAGCTCAACATTATCTTCTTATTTGCAGGAAGTGTGTTTTTGTCTGAGTTTAACGTTTTTATGCGCTGCTATCTAGCTGTGGTTTTCCCTCTCTCTCTATCTCTGCTTGTTTACCCATAAATATCCAAATGAAAAATAAATCCCTGCAGATTAAAATTTCCGGTTAGCTTTAAAAATGTATGTTTTAGTTAGTGGAAAAACATAAAAGACGAGATTCATCCAAGAAGACAGAGCTGCTGTTCAAAGTGAGTCAATTCTGGCCTGACCTGAATCCGTGCACTCTGGTATCTCCCCTGGAAATGTCAAGCACCTCAATACGCTGATCAGGGCATAAAAGTACTTATATATATTATGTCCCAGAGATTAGAATTTCCATTTCAGGCAAAAAAAAAAAAGCCTCTAGAAAGGCAAACATCACATGCTGAGCGTGGAAAACTGGAAAGGTTACTGAGCCTTATCTGCAATTATGCAAAAACACAGAAACTGGCCAAACTCGCAACTCGTTTCTACAAAGAGAATCTACAATGCCTTGATGGTGCTTACAGCATTCCTCTCTCATCTGCTGATGTGTAGCAGGCAGCACATCCTAGAGGAGAATACAGGCAGAACAGCTGACTATACACTACTCACACCTTGTCAAATTGTAAATTATAAATGGATGCCATTAAAAATTTAATCTCTTCCTGTAGTTAGAAGTTAAGTTGGTAATTTAGCAAGTTTATTTGATTTAGTTTTACCTCATGAGTGTCTCATATGTGCCAGCTGAAGAAGAGGGAATAGGGATAACAAGATGCTTTAATTATAACAAAGCCTTTTTGTCTTGTTTTTCCTTTTTTTTAAAGCGATAAAGGGATCCATAAATCTGTGAAGAATCACTGTCTTTGACCCTCTCCTTCTGTCAGGTTTTTTTTTTTTTTTTTTGAAGTGAAGCTGCTAAGATGTTGACAACTCCACTGCTGCGCTCATTGTGTCAGAGTGAGCTTCCCTCTTCACAGGAAGAGAATAAACCACATTCTGATACATGGGTCGCACAGAGAGAAAGAAAAAGCAAAAAAAAACTGCTTTATTTCCACTGATACCTGCAAACATAAATAGATCTGCTTTAGAAAAAAAGAGAAAAGCTTTCATCTCTAATTATGCCTCTGAGTAGTCAACATGAGAGCAATGGTGCCCTCTTGTGTAAAATCTAATTAATAGTCTAACAGTAATTTGAATTAGTGGTTCTAATACAGGCTGGTAGCAGAGGCCGTTTGTAAAGCTTCAAATAATGAGAGTTTTGAGAGGTTTTTATTCCACATTCATACGCTTTCTTATTCAAAATAACTTGGATTTATTCTCTGTGAAGTGAGGGGCGTCCCTCTGTTGGCTCGTCCATCTTCACCCTCTGCTGCTCGCCATCCATCCTGTGTCCTGCAGCCCTATCCTCCACTGTCAAGGTTCTGGGCACTCTGCACCACCCTGGGCTCAGCCAGTCGCTCGTAGGACAGGACTGTCATCACCTGCAAAAAAAAAGAAATAAGGACAGCAGGATGTGGCTTCAGAGAACACAGACCACTGAGTAATACTTGTGAGCTATTAAAGACCTGCTGAGTAAAGAAATTTACCTAAAGGAAAACTCTGTGGATGCTGCTTTTTAGCTCACTGGGTTGCAACATCTTTCCCACATAGACAAAGGGATATTGATTGAGGCAATTAACTATTAATCACAGAAAACCGGTTAAAGCTCCAATGAATGGGATGTGTAACCAGTAACACAGCAAAATGATTTAACGCGTAGAGCAGAGGCTCCCTCAGAGACCGTGTTCGGCCTGCAGGTCATGCTCTAAAAGTAGAGCTCGACAGCATGCAGCTCTGCAAACAGCATTTTAATTAACCTGCTATTATTTAGAATTGGCAACATTTGCATTCTTGTAAAGTTGATCCCAAAACTATTCATACCCCTGAGATACCCTTGAAATTCAGCTCCCTGCAAAGACTCTATCAGCTCTTAAGTCATAGAGCTACAGAACCAAGGAGAATAGGTCAAATTAGGGATGCACGATATTGGGATCTTGGCCGATATCCGATATGCCGATATTTTAAAACTCATGTAGCCGATAACCGATATCGATGTTAAAGCTGGACAAAAATAAGTAGTCATTGAAAATAGCAGTTTTGTTATCCATTTCTGATACTTTGAAAAATAATATATTCAAATATATTTTCATATGCTGATATCAAATAGATTTTTAAAAACGCGGTATCGATCTATTTTACTTTCAAAATCTCGTGAAACTTCATCGTTCTGTTACAAACTCTCGTGATATTTTGCAAATTCTTGTGAGATTTTGTTAGTAAAATAGATCGATACCGCGTCAATATATCAACATATAAAAATATGGCAAAATTTCGTGGATTTTCGGGGGATTTCGTAGCATAACGATGACATATAGCAATATTTCATTAGTAAAAGAGATTGATATGGTGTTTTTAAATGGCAATATATCAGCATATGAAGATATTGGGATATTTTAATGTATCAATATTTTTTTCCTCGTCTTTAGAAGTTTTTAAGTCTGTAAAAAAGAAGTTTTTCAGGAAGAAGTAGCAGTATTTTTTTAAATTTTTTTTAGACTTTTTTAAACTCAGAAGCTGATCAAATATCTGGTTAAATATCGGTGGGGTGGCCGATGTCCGATATTCAGTTTTAAGGCCGATACAGGCCGATACCGATACGTGGCCGATTATATTGTGCATCCCTAGGTCAAATTTATATTAATCAATTCAATAGTAACATTTAAAAAAAATTTGTAAATATTAAATATTGTTTTTTTAAAGCCAAGCAGCCCACCAAAAAATTGTATGAACTTTTTCCCCTTATTTTTCTAACAGAGCACTTCACTCTAAACCTGCAGGTTTACTAATGGGTTAGTTTTTTATTTCTAAAAGTAGAACTAGAGGCAGATCTTTCAGTTATCAGATTTCTCTACCAACTTAAAACTAGAAGTCTAAGGCTAGCTATAAAGCTTATAGTTAGAGTGGCTCAGGTTATCCTGAGCTATGTCTATAGTTATGCTGTTTTAGACTTAGACCGCTGGAGGACATAGGGACTACTTTTCCTTACTCTGCTTCATTCTATCACAGTTCTCCAATTCTGAAGTATTTGTTAGTTCAACACCAAACTATGCACTCTTTCCCTTTTCTCCTCATAGTAGCTTTATGTGATCTTTTCCTATTTGGCTGTGACACCATCATCGAGTGAAAATATCATCCGGGCTGCTGGATGTGTTTTTCAGTGCATAGTCCTGTTTCTCTCCAAAACACAGCTCCGCTTTGACTGTGACTAATTGTTTGTGACCTCTTTCATCCTTTTTGACATGAAAACTTTCTCAAACCTCATCTTCATAATTGCTTCTTTTCTTGACAGAGCCACTTACGGAGCTAGTTTCCCGTTATTTTTGCTAATATGGAAAGTATTTATGGATCAGTGCTTCTATGTTCGTTTTGTATGTCTGCTTTTGTGGAATCCCCAGTCAGCCACAGCAGATGGCAGCTCAGATTAAGTCTGTTCTGGAGTTTTCTTCTTGTTAAAAGGGAGGTTTTTTTAGCTGTCACTACATGCATGCTTGTGTGGGATTTTTGTAAAGTCAATGAATGGGGTTTGAATTGAATGGTTAGTTACAAGGTATGTCAGGAAGTAAACGGCTTTGAGGAATTCAACTGTTTGATTCAGGTGTGTTGGAGGAGCGTTAATCTAAAAGTCGAAGCATAGGACTTCACTTAGGCACCACTGGTTTAAACCTAAATCTGGATGGGTTATGAATAATCTGAGTTTTAACTGTGGACTTGAAAGTGACAGTGATGAACAAAACTTTACTGGAAAAAATGGTTAACAGAATGTTCTGGTTTGTGTATAAACTCAGGTTGACACAACTGAAGCAGGGATCTAGCAGTGTTAAAACATCCATCCATCCGTTTTCTCCCGCTTCACCCGTCAGGGTCGCAGTGAGGCTGGTCCCCATCTCCAGCAGTTTATGGTCAAAAGCGGGGTTCGCCCTGGAGAGGTCCCCAGTTGTCCAATCACAGGACAACACAGAGTATGGGAGAATTATCCTGCCATAACAGAGACTCACAACCATGCACCCACAAACTCCTAAGGACTATTTAGAAATGCCAATTAGTCATGTTTTTGGACAGTGGTATGAAGCCAGAGTACCCAGAGAGAACCCAGGAATGCACAGGGAGAACATGCAAACTTTCTAACTGCAAGGCAGCAGTTCTACAAACTGTTCCACTGTGCAGCCCGTGTTAAAACATGTACACAAAAAAATTTTAACAAATAGGTGCTACTTTACTGTAGTTTTTGTAATAATATCTACGAGACTTTCAGCTTTTGCCACAATAAGCCTATTTGATATTTCACTTTAAGTGGATTCTCTCCCTCGAAGGACAGTCGCTGTCAGGGTGTGAATTTGCACACTAAAGCAAGGTTAGCATCAGTCCTGGTTTTGAGCCCAATATACCTTGCTATGTGCTCTAAGCTAATTAATCTGTGGAATTTTTGCTCAGGGGCGCAGAGGGATAACCTTACTCTGCCAGATGGATTTGCTCCGCATATCCATCTGGAAACCTTCCGTTGAAGTAATTTTGGGAAGGGGCGAAAATACTGGTTAGCTGATTGGCCTATGTTGGTGATAGACGGGCCAAATAAACCAATCAGATCAACGAAGCATATGACGTACTAACAGAGCGACGACGAAGAGGAGCCAATTGATAGATCAAACTCTTGCCGAAACCAGTCGGGAGAAGAGCAAAAACATCTTTTCCTCTGAGAAAAGCCTCCAGAGCAGTGTTTTGCTCTTCTTTCAGTGAAGAAATACTCTGTTATTCCGATAAAACTTGCCCGATAGCTACGCTAACGCTAGTTTCATCGGCTGAAGCCGCCATGTTCTTTAGACTGAACTGTCGCGCTTCTCGTTGCGTCACACCTCAACCCGCCTCAAAGCCAACGCTGATTGGACGTTCGTTTGGTGAACGGCTCCAAATTTTCTTTAACGGAGAGTCTCCAGACTGATTACCGAGTGAAATCTTGAAAGCTCGCGAGATCAGGATGGTCTCACGAGGCTAGCAGAGGGAAGCACTGCTGCTTTGCAGCAAGAAGGTTCCAGGTTCCATTCCCGATCTGGGGTCTTTCTGCATATAGAGTTTGCATGTTCTCCTTGTTCATGCGTGGGTTTTCTATGGGTACTCCAGCATCCTCCCATAGTCCAAAAACATGGCTGTTAGGTTAATTGCCTAACAGCATAAACGATTGCTTGCCCTGATTTTCTCTCTGTTACCCTAGGATGCACTGGCGACCTGTCCAGGGTGTATGCCTGCCCGTAGATAGCTGGAGATAGGCACCAGCACCCCTCGTGACCCCAGCAGGGATAAAGCGTGATGGAAAAGGGTTGGATGTTTTTTAGAAACTCTAATTCTGATATATTTGAGTTGCTCTGTTTTGTTGACAGAGGATACGTGTTGGATACTCAGTAGAAATATTTATAAATGATTCATAAGCGCCGTGAGCTACTCCAACAGGCTGTTTGCTTCTATTGATATTATAAATGTATTTGTTTTTTCTTTTAGAGAATCTGAAATTAAATTTCTCAGATGGTCAAACCTGAGCTGTATTTGTGAATAATATAAATAACATAAAATGGTGAGTTTTCTAGTTGTGAACACAGTATTCTGATGGATGGCGTTAGAACCCATAACGTCACCTTAAAACCATCAAGTTTCCCAGCTGCTGCAACCTTCTCACTGCTGCCTAAGGGCTGGGCTAAAGGCAGAGTACTAACCTCATTGTAAAGTGATTATTATTATGTTTTTTCCCCCCATTTCATGAGCTGGTTGCACGGCCACACCATCTGTCTTTTCATGATAATTGGGAGGATGTCTTCATTATTCCCCCACAGTGAAAGTAAAGCAGGTTTTTCTCATTTATGACTCTGACATCAGAGATAAAGCACAATGAGGACAGATCTCAGTTTGTGAAAACATGGTTTCCATGTTAACTACACACCCTGCGCTCTGTGGACGACAGTTTCAGCCATCATTATCCAAAAACCGCGAAAACGTAGTTTAAAGCTACACATTATTTCTGCGAATTAGAAGAAATTGATTAAGGGTTGATTCATAATGACTGTGTCAAGCCTTGTATGCGAATGTGATCATTACATTTAAACAATAGTTAATGGTGGCTGAACACAAATGTCAGCTTGGAGGGTTTTCTATATGTTTGTTTGTGTTTCCGGAGCTCCTAATCAGTAGACATTAGAGAGGAGACATTAATTGGATTACACTGATTATCTGCTCTATTAGTTCCTATTATTTCAATAATTGTTTAGGTTTTAAAATCTCAATCCTGATAAAAACACAGTCATCTCCTTCCTTCTATTTATACAAGAAAGAAAAAAAGACGAAATCCCTCCTTTAAGCTATTTTTAGATAGATTATGATTAAACTGAATAGTTTATGAGCCTCCATATTGTTTTACGGTAGTTTAAGTAAAACTACAATTATTTGGAATTCTAGTTTAATTGACAGCAAACTTGAAACGTACCACAATGAGCCAGTCTGCTCATTACTAAATGCAAAGCCTTCTCAACATGACCATTGCATCCTCCACTGGCAGCCAGTGTGTGCAAAGCTGACTGTCTTTATCATGTATGGGGTAAGATAACTACCAATAAAAAGGCTTGCATACATGTTTGAATTTGTAAATGTTAGTTGATGAATATTAAATGATTTCTTTTTCCTGTCATAATACATGTGACTTCAGACGTTTTATCTGTCAGAATACTATGGGAGAATTATCCTGCCATAATGCAAGAGCACATAATTTCAATTTGAGAAAAGAATTTCATCTTCTTGCACTTAAAACTTGTAATGCTCACACTCAAAACATGCGCTCTCTCTCAAATATTTTCTCTTCTCTCTCAAATCTTTGTTTCTTCTCTCAGATTTAATGCTTCTTGCACAGATATTTTCTCCTCTCACTTGCCTCTTTCTCTTCGCGCACAAACTGCGCTCTGCTCAGTAGAGTTAGACAAGCGCACCCTTTCTGAGGCTCTCGTTCTACTGGCTGGAAAGGTTGCTAGGTGACGATCCGATCCAATCTGAGAGAGAGCAAAAAAAAATCAGCAAGCAGAGCCTACGGGTTTGCGAGCGTAACTGAGACTCGAGCAGAGCGCGGTTTGTGCGCGAAGAGAAGGAGGCAAGCGAGAGGAGAAAATATCTGTGCAAGAAGCATTAAATCTGAGAGAAGAAACAAAGATTTGAGAAAATATCTGAGAGAGAGCGCATGTTTTGAGTGTGAGCATTATAAGTTTTGAGTGCAAGAAGATGAAATTCTTTTCTCAAATTGAAATTATGTGCTCTTGCATTATGGCAGGATAATTCTCCCATAGAATACAACTTCGGAAATTATGAATACAAGTTAAAACGATGCGATTCACAAGAATATAACTGCAAATGAAAATTTCTGGGAGTGCACATGTACATTCCAACTTTCAGGGTTTGGTTGTGGTTCTTGGGGACCCAAATGCAGGTGAGGAGGCAGAGGTGAGTTTTTTGTAGTTTTAATGGAGTTCTCAACAGGTAACAGAGGCAGGAATCCAAAAATCCAACACTAAAATGCAAAACAAACCAGAACCATAGAGACATCAGGGAAAACATGCAGGAGGAGCCAGGGAAAGATGAGGATCCAGCACAGAGGAACTGCACAGGGAGAGTATTTATGGCTGAATGAACAAAGGCAGGACTAACGAGCTGATTGGGAGCAGGTGTGAACAGAGGCTTCTAGAAGGAGCTAAAGAAAAGGAGACCAACACAAGAGGGCAACAGAGGGCAACAAAGAAAAACCTAAGAACTGAAATATATCATGAAAACACAAAATAGGAATTAAACCAAAAAATACTAGAAAACATGGAGCAAAGTAAAACTGAATACTCAAAATAAAACTTAACAGAACCAAGACCGTGACACTAATAACTTTTACACAAGAAGAAGAAGACGAAAAAAGAAACCATTGATTGAATGTTATATTTAATTGAAATGTTGTTTTTAACACTGGATAAAGTTCGATTGAGGGTTTTGTTTTCATCTTCTTCTTCTCTCCGTTAAAAGGTGATGTACCTTTTTGCACCATGTTTTTTTTATCCCACACTGTTTCCATTTGATCACTGCTACACTTTATAATATGGAAATGTTCTTTTCACTGCTAAGCTGCTGTTCATTTACTGTCTGAAAGCTGAAACAAACTTTCCTTTTGTATACAGTCTATGTGTACAAAATGTCAATAAAAGTTGTCTAAGTCTAAGATATATAAACAGGTTTCAGGTGCATTAGCAGCAACAATTGGTAGTGAGTTTAACAAATTTATCAGGTTTTAGATTTTAACTTGTAAATATGTAAATCAATCCCGTAAATATGTATTTTGTAACCGTAAATAAAAAAAAAAAAAGTTAAAGTTAGCTTTCTCACAGCCTGGTGGACAGGGGCAGAGCCAGATGGGGGGCCAGGCCACCCTTAGCCAATCATTCCCCCCCCCCCCCCCCCTCCAATAAGAAGGTGGCAGCAGTAATACTCTCAAGTGGAATATTCAAAGCATTTAAATTTTTTGTGGTTAATTATATACATCCCTATACTAACATCAAAGATGATAAGAACAGAATTAATGCTCTTTTCAGTACTAGATTCTGTGTTATATGGGGTAAAGAGAAAATAATGTGTCTCTGCAAGTCATCAAGGAGTCTTTAGTGAAATCATACATAAACGGTTTTGATAAAAACTTACCAAATAATCAATTTACTTAGATATTAGTGCTTGTAAATATCAATTATATGCAGAATGTTTATTGATACAAGTAGGTAAGTAATGACAATGGAAAAGATTTACGTCCCAGAATGCAAAACTGAAAGAGTTTTAGCCACTATACATTTAGAAATTACGGGTGTTTAAATATATGCATCTATTTATTAGCAAAGGCTGTAGGAAAGTATAGTTTGTCTTTATTTAGAAAATATGGATGTTTTGCTCATTAATTTCCCTGTTGGAATAGTGTAGACACACCCTGAGGTTCTGGTGCTGATCTGCTTTCAGCCACCCCTCAGTGTACATTGGTTATTGCCCGGCCACATTTTCTGGTTACGCCTCTGCTGGTGGATAAGGCTGTTATTCAAACTCAGGAATTTGTCATTTCTACTTGTAAAATTGTAATCCATAACTCAGAAATTTGTGTTTTGTAGTGGTGAATTTGTTATTCTTCCTCGAAAAGTTCGGATCTGTACTTTTGTATTTGTGATCTGTACTCATCCATACTTTTTAAATTTGAGACTTTTTATTGTAAATTTGTAATGCATACTCAAAAATGTGTTGTTTATACTCATACGTTTACATTTTTTTTACCTGTAAATTTGTGTATTGCACATTTTTTTATTAATGTTTGTAAATCTGTATTTGTAGAGCTGTATTGCTACAGAGATGTTACATCAAAGTTTCTAAATTTGAACTCTCACACATCTTACATTTATAGAATTACAGTACATTTAGGTACATAACAGCACATTACACTTCAGACACCTACACATACATTTTTTTGACATAAATCTTACCCATAGAAATCACTCTTACTGTGAAGATAATGATGCATTTACAGTAAAACCAATAAATAGGCATAATTTGAGTATCTGTAGTATTTGCGGTGCGCTAAAGCGATTAATCCTGCAGAAGCTTTGCAGCCCATTGTTGTCACGTCAAATTAAGTCTATGCAAGTCAGAGTGGGACACCTTGCTGTTTAAGACGCTGGATACTTGGATTTTAGGTTTTTAACAGACATAACAGAAAAATGAACCTTTTGAGGTTGAAGCTGAATTGTTAGTGTTGTTATAGCATTTCTAGGTGGTGTAAATGTGAGGAGATGTGAAAGGCTTGAAGTTTTCTTTTTACTCTTCACTCTTGCAGAAATGACCATTTGTAGAATAATGCCAAATATTTTATGATATTTAAATGTAGAAAGGAGTGAAGATGCTTCATATGTTACACAACTTAAAGATGCAGTAGTGTCTACTGATCTATATATATTCACTGGATTTCTGTGATTGCTGAGTCATATACCAGCCTTATGTTTACATTTTATCACTCCTGCACTTTAAAAATGGAAATGTCTTCAGAGCTATACTGCATGAAGTTTATTTTTGTATACATTCTGTGTGTACAAAATGACAATAAAGTCTGTCTATGTCTAAGTCTAGTCTAAAGTGAAAGGCAGTTGTTAGTACACGTTGCTGTGAAGTCACCTGCCGCCATATTGGTACTCCCTATTTAGACCGGTCGAAATGTAAACAATATGTTAACTACAGCATAGAAGAAGAATGATGATGGGGCTAAAGACTAAAATTAAAGATATATTCATAACTTTGATACGCACCTTCTGATAGACAGATAGACAGACTATGCAGCTGTCAATGGAGAGAGAAAAACTGTCTATGTTGGATAATGAGGATTTTCTTCCTCTTGGAAGGAGCTCAGCTTTTTCCTTAATAATTTAATGAAGTTAGAAGGGAATTTTCATTTTATTATCTTACAGCCTTTTTTATTTCAGACAAACAGGTAAAGGAAGAGCGTAAAACTGGGTTTAAAGGAAAAGCATAGCTGTGTCCCCTTCCTGTAGCAATGGAAATTGTTAGGAATCCAGTTTGTGTGGCTTGTTTTTGCGTTTTCTTTTTCCACCACTAGATGGTGCCCTGTCCTCGTTTGGGCCTCCTCGCACACCTGCGGCTCGTTGGGTCTTCACCAGAGGAGTATTTGAGCAGCGGGCTGTCACTACCTTGACGCCACAGTGTTTGCCAGTATTGGGTACTCTAGCCAAACTAAGACTGTTTTATAGCATCTGTAGATTAGCAAGTTGGAGTTAAAGGCTCTTGTTCTACTCACTGTGACCATGATGAGCAGAGCCAGCATCATTCCCAGCATTATGTACAAATTATTGGTCAGTCCTCCAGCCCACAAAGGACCCAGGATGGTAGCCAGGCCTCCAACCGAGCGCCGAACACCTTGGCTAAACCCTTTTAGGGAACAACACAGTTTCTATTTCTCTTAGGAGGTTTTTTTGTTTACTTTTTGGAAAATGCAAATCAATAATCGATAGCATGTAATTCTAGACGGCATCAATGAGCAAACCTTGTGTTTTCTCAGCAGTGACTTTGGAGAATAGAGACACTTGAGACACGGCCACGAAGGGAAGCCCCAGGAGCTGCAGAAAAACTCCAACGATGAAGGCTGAGAGCTGCCATTCATATCCGCCTGCAAAGCATGAGGAAAACGGTGAAATACAAAAACCACATCTATGAGTTCCCCGTTTATGTCTTTGGGAATAAAGCACATGTTTTTTTATGCCTCTGTTTTTTACTTTTATTTCAGCCAAGTGTCAACGATCTGAGCAGAGTAACAGCCAGACTTCAGTTACTACCTCTCCCCTCACCTCCCACTCCTCGGTTTCTAGGTTTGTCTCCACAAACGCTCTGGCTCCTTCACAGAAAGCTCTGTCTGCGAATGAAACCGCTGCCAAGCTGGCAGTCACTCATTCCTGTTCTGTTGCCTTGCATCATGCACATGCTTGTATGAATCTGTGCCCACTCAAATGGTTGGATGTTCCTGTTTGAGCTGAACGTCTGTAATCACATGATGAAAAGACCATTTCCACAAATGAAACTGGTTCCCTCAGAGCTCCACTGCTGGAAAACAGGTACGGTATCTGTCTGCCATAAGTTTGATGCTTTTGTTTGTTTAAGTGGAACTGCAACAAATGGGGAACAAATGGAGGCTACGCTCTAACAAATAGCTTTTTTCCCTTTAATTAGGTTACTGTAATCCTGTTAAATGTACCCAGGCTGTACCCGGCTCCAGCACCTGTCACTGTTAATCAGAGCGATAAACGTGACGAGATGCAACAGACGCAGGCCAACATGAACACACAGGATCCAGCCTGCCTTTGGGATCACCACCAGAGCCTGAATAATGTCATTTACAGAACGCATTCATTTCATCTGATGGGTTACTTTGCACGGCCACACACACCCACACACAGACCAAAACAGTCGGCTCAGAAACACAGACAGTGCATTTGTGTGTTATCATGGGCAGGTTAGCACCTCTGGGCTTGCAGAGGAAAATTAGGCACCAGATACAGGCGGCGGAGCAGATGACCAGGCCCACAGCCAGAACCACACGGTCTGCAACCTTGTTGCTCAGCCAACGCACGAAGAAGAAGCCCACGATGACCTCCACCCCACACAGGCTGTACATCAGGCTGTTGCCCAGCTCACCGAAGCCGAAGTAGCGCTGCGTCAGAGGGGTCACCATGGTCTGCAGGTTTTTAAAAGACAAACAACCAGGTTAGATGTGGAGGAAATTAAAAAATAAAAAAAACCTGAAAAATTAGCTCAAACAAGATTGCAATTTAAATTAAAAGGTGTTAAAAAACAATGAATCCCCCTTTAGAATTTAGTGTTTTAAGTATTTTGTGAAACTCTAAACCAAAACTATGGGTTTTTTTTCAAACTTTATCTGTATCACTTTCACCTTAGAGAGAGGTACTAAGCAACTCTAAGTATGCTGGCTGTTAACCTGACTCCGCCAGATGGATTTGCTCCGCATATCCATCTGGAAACCTTCTGTTGAAGTAATTTTGGGAAGGGGCGAAAATACTGGTTAGCTGATTGGCCTATGTTGGTGATAGACGGGCCAAATAAACCAATCAGATCAACGAAGCATATGACGTACTAACAAAGCGACGACGAAGAGGAGCCAATTGATAGATCAAACTCTTGCCGAAACCAGTCGGGAGAAGAGCAAAAACATCTTTTCCTCTGAGAAAAGCCTCCAGAGCAGTGTTTTGCTCTTCTTTCAGTGAAGAAATACTCTGTAATTCCGATAAAACTTGCTCGATAGCCACGCTAACGCTAGTTTCATCGGCTGAAGCCGCCATGTTCTTTAGACTGAACTGTCGCGCTTCTCGTTGCGTCACACCTCAATCCGCCTCAAAGCCAACGCTGATTGGACGTTCGTTTGGTGAACGGCTCCAAATTTTCTTTAACGGAGAGTCTCCAGACTGATCTGTGAGTAAAACCTTAAAAGCTTGCGAGATCAGGATGGTCTCATGAGTCTAGGTGGCTGTAACCCTGACACACAAATCATCTATAAATTTATGCCATACATCCCCTCCCCCTCTCCCCATTCGTCATAAAGACGAAATCCACCAAGTAAAGATTGGTTGAAAAGACATTGAAAAAATGACATCATTTACGTCCACACAACGTCTACATTTGGCCTAATAGTGAAAGGTGAAAAGCAGTAATTTTCAGATTGTTGAAAAGACGTAGAAAACTAGGCTTGCAACGTCTTTTCAATGTCTACTATTGGACTAAAGTGCGACAAAAACCAGACCAAATTCTTAACAACTATTTCTGGACTCATTCAAGACAATGACGGACCGGCCAGATTTAGCCTAAAAATCAAGCATTAATGCCTTTAAAGTTCTGCTGTACCACAAAAAATTTTTTTTCACTCTTCGAGTGTTTTTCATGAATTTCTTATAGAAGCACTTTTATTATTTTTCTGAATATATTCAGGCAAGTTGGTGTTTCTTTTTATTAAATTGACATCAATTTTTGCCTTAAAAATATCTATATATTTTGAATGTTACAAAGGTATTAAAGTCGTGGATTCCATAAACACTATTGAAATTTTGATTTTCAAAGTATTTCACTGAGTGCCCTATAAAGGGTCAACCCCTGCTTGCCAGCCACCTAAAAGGGCAAGAAAGGCAAGGATGGGGTCAATCAGAGAAGGCCTCTGGAGAGATTTACAGCTCATGTAGAGATTATATTGCCTACATATGTATTCGTATTAGCTTTGTTGTTCTATCAAAATGCAACTTTTTATACATAATTTCTGTTGTTGACAAAAAGAAAAATTAATTTCTATTTATCAGACATTTTGGACAAAAAAACGAAATCATGGTGTTCTGGTCACACGAGACACTGGAAATATACTGTCCTACATCCAGATGACCTTGTGGATCACCCTGAATGTAAACAGACGGATCTGAAAGCGTGTCTGTATTTGAACGGTTGCAGATGGAGCTGGTGTGGAACAGGAGTGATGTGCTCTGGTGATACGATCATCTGAGGACGGAGGCAATTAATGTGATGTAGATGAAAATTTGCCAACAGGCTCATGTTATTAACAGGAGAGAGGGAAGATAGACAGACTATGCAGCTGTCAATGGAGAGAGGAAAACTGTCTATGTTGGATAATGAGGATTTTCTTCCTCTTTGAAGGAGCTCAGCGTTTTCATTAATAATTTAATGAAGTTAGAAGGGAACTTTTATTTTATTATCTTACAGCCTATTTTATTTCAGACAAACAGGTAAAGGAAGACTGTAGAACTGGGTTTAAAGGAAAAGCATAGCTGTTTCTCCTTCCTGTAGCAATGGAAATTGTTAGGAATCCAGTTTGTGTGGGTTGTTTTTGTGTTTTCTTTTTCACCACTAGATGGTGCCCTGTCCTCATTTGGGCCTCCTTGCACACCTGCGGCTCGTTGGGTCATCACCAGAGGAGTATTTGAGCAGTGGGCTGTCACTACCTCAACGCCAGAGTGTTTGCCAGTATTGGGTACTCTAGCCAAACTGAGATTAGCTGAGTCTAACCTTTAGCTTTGTCTTTCTGAGTCTAAGCTTGCTTTGTCTTTGTTCTCCGGCAGGAAGCCTTCCTGATCCACTGGTTAAGCCTGGACCTTCTACCTCCCCGGAAGGATAAACTGAGTCACAATTGAGCTAGGGGAAACCTCCACTTAATCCGCTCAAGTCCTCTTCAGGAAAACCCGGTGACAGTCCGCTCTATTGCTCCTCTGGACCCAACGTTAGTCTGCCTGTCCGCCCTCCAAAGAGTACTTTCATCTCTGGATAAGCCCCCACAAACTGGATCCAAAGATTAACCAAGAGTTCCCCAAACGTGAGTGCTTCTCCTGCAAATTACAAGCCTCAGTCTTCAGCACTAAGTAATATTTGAGTCGCACTCCCCCTACGAGCGGCCATCTGCTGAGGCCGACTGGGGTTCAAGGAGACAGAAGCAGAGATACAAAAAGCAACCGTAAAAGGCGGCCCCGTCGAGGAAACATACAGCCAGGCAGACGAGCTCCGAGCCAGCTCCCATTTCAGAGGATGAAGAGAGCACATCCAGCCAGTCACAGTCAGAGAAACAGGACTACACTGGAAAACAGGCCAATCTCCAACATCTATACAAGGTGTTGATGGCAGCAGCGCGGCTGATATGTCAAAGGCAGATATGTGAAACATGCCATCTAGAAAAGGCTACCATCAAACCTGAGACAATTGGAGCAGCTTTGCTGAAGAGAAGTGGGACAAAACCCCTGCTGAGAGGAGCAGAAGTCTCACTGACAGCTATAGGAATTGTTTGATTGCAGCGATTGCTTCTTAGGTTGCGCAGCAAAGTATTAAGTGAAGGGAACCATCATTTTTGTCCAGACCTGTTTCATGAGATTATTTTTAATCACTATCTTAAAGCAGGGTTGAGAAGCAATGTCAGTTTTGTTTTTTATTCATTTATATCAAATTTTTTATTATTAGTTTTGTATCATTGTATTTATTTCTGTGACCATTGTTGTTTTTTTCTTTTCAAAGCAACAATGGAAAATTTCATCCAATGGTGTGCCAACTCAAATTAGGTGCCCGCACGTGGATGCACTGTGTATACTGTATATATCCCATTGACCTTTTTCTTTTTTGGCACCTTCTTTTTCTCTTTTTGACTATTTGAGCTGATGTAACAAGTACATTTCTCCACTGTGATCTCAATAAATCAAATCAATTTATATTACAACGATTTTAGTTACCTTATTTTACTTTTGCTGTGTTTCTTTTGTTTTTGCTAATTCCAAAGTTTGCATTGATCATATATTCGCCGTGCATTTACACCGTATTGTTGAATAAGATTTGCTTTTGCAAGTATAGAAGCTATTTTTCCATTTTCAGTTAAATCTTACAATTGAAATTATTTAGTTTGATTTGCTATTTACAGTTGTTTTTTTGGTTAGTAATTCATTTAAATATTTCATAAATTTTAGCTTGGGATGTGGGTGTTTTACAGTATAAAAGGGAAGGTTTTAGTTAGCTCATTATGCACGTGGGTGGTCATATGTTTTTTTTTTAACCATTTTTCAGTCTCAATCAGTCAGTCTATCAAATAATAGGTGCAGGAATCAGAGTTAGAGCAGTAACAGAATCGTGCGAAGCCTGTATCCTGTCTTTGTATAAACGGAGAATAAAACGAGCAAAGAACTGGATTTTGACCCTTTTTGGATCTTTTTGGACTGCATAAGCCAGAATCAGCAGTGCATCAGGTGACTGAGTTAAACTCATCTTTTGCTTTTATCACCTTTAAGTCTTAAGTTTGTTTTTTTTTGTTTTTTTTTTTGTTTTGTACAAATCGTCACTTCAGTAAGTACTTTGCTAAAAAATGTGTCTTTACTGATCCACGTGTGCAAACAGGCAGAAATGTTCCAAAATAAAGCTGCAATAAAAACAAAAATGTCGACTAAGGGATCTTAATACAAAATACAGTTTTCAGATGTGGCTTATTGGATGTTTAGAAAATAATGTGATATTATCATTTCCATTTTAAGTTATGCAGTACTTTGTTTTTATTTGTCATATCAAATCCCAATAAATTGAAAATAGATGTTTGATTATAATCTCATCTGTGTTGGAGACGCTGGTCACTCTGCTTCAGAAGGTGAACAAAGAAAAGAAAAGAAAGTAGATTTTCCACTTGACTAAAAGTGGACAAAGAACAAATGCAATAAATAAAGTATATAGAAACAAAAGTTAAAAGGAAACTTGCATACATGTGTAAACTGCATAAAGCTCCAGTGAAATCTAATCAGAGAAAGTCCGTCGTAGAGTTTACCAGCGAAGCGAAGCGTTTCTACAGACATCGTGTGAAGAGGACTCGATGTACTGTGACTAAATAACTGTGTGGCCTCCAGAGAGCCACTTATCTGGGAGACAAATAAAAAAAAGGTTTCATTATACCAGGATGAATGAAGACGGGACTCTGGTCAATGGAATAAGGTCGTGTGGTATAATGAGTTTCAGAGTGATAAGCACATTAGAATAGGAGATAATGGGTTTATCATAGCGAGTGCTTACTGTTTAAGCCTGAGAGGGCAGTATTAAGGTCTAGGGCTTCTGTAATTGGTCGGCTTTAGACTCAAATGTTTGGTGTCCATCATTAAAGTCGGCTGACTTCCAGGTTTTGCGTTGTTCAACTATTATTTTTCCCAGAGGGAAATTACATATTTCACAGATGAAACTGAGAGAGGCAGATTCAGGCATCATGAGATATCATTTTCACACATGGATTGGCCAGCACAGAGCCACAACCTGAACTCTATTGAAAATCTTTAGGATGTGCTTGAGAGGACTTTACATGGCAGTCTGAGTCTCCCGTCATCAGTGCAGGGTGTTGGTGAGCAATCGATGCAAGTCCAAAAGGATATAAATGACTTTGGCTACATGAGCTAATTGAAGACAATCACACAGCCAGCTGTACAGTGCTTCCCCCTTATAGATTTTCATTGCACTTTTTGTGCTTTTGCTCAAACATTTTTAACTTTCTGACTGGTTTTGGTTTGTAAAATAACTCCAAATATCAAATAAAGATGTAACGTGTGTTTAAAAACCAAATCAATGTACAAATCAGTTTCATTTATTTTTCGATTTGTTGTCAAACTTGAACAGCCAGTATTTTAGTGTTAATATGGAGTGAATTTTGATCCATTATTTTTGAGAGCAAGGAAGTTTGTAAATGGAAATTTGAAGAAAAAAAGCAAAGTAATCCAGAAATGAAACTTTAAAAAGTTTTAGGAGTACCTTTGCTGTTTTCTCAGATGTTGTTTTTCAAAGAATTCCTTTATTTTCCCCCCATATTTTATTTTTTCAAATGTTCATTTTTTTCTCCAATTTTCTACTTTTCTTAATTCATTTTATGAATTGCATCCTTTTCAAATTTTATTTTCTATTTTTAGAAAATAAAATTTCTAGAATATTTTATATTGTCTTCCAATCTGATGTTGGGTTTTTCTCTAGAGTGAGGAGCAAAGAAACATTGCTATTGGTTTACATTTGCAACAAAATTTTTATTGGACAAGACCAAGCATCTGTACTGGGCTTGAATTCAAGACAATTTGAACAGTAAAATGCAAGTTGAAAAGAAAGGTATTTAGAAAAACAATCTAAAAAAGAGAAGTTTTAAAGAATAATAAATTTGAAAACATAAAATTTGAAGGAAAAAAAAATACAATCTCAGGAAAAATTGAATTATATATATTATTTAATTATGTAGTTTGCATAAGCAGGTTTTCAAAATTTCAATTTCTGCATTGCATTTTCTTTTGAAATTACCATTTACGAAACATGTTATTGGCTTCCAACTATAATGGAACAAATTCACTCCATTTTTTAGTTAATTAAAATATCCATCAACATCTTTACATTCAATGGCCCTATTTTGATAGGATTCTGTCTTGATATATTGGCAAACCTTTTTGCTTTTACAGTATTTGCAACGTATCCTATCAGGAGTTTTGTTCTTTGATAGATTTCATATTCATGGTAGAAAGTGATTTAAAAAGAATCCATTTATCAGTGCCTTGGCGGGCTGGATAAACGTGAAGGACTCAAACAGAATCAATAAACTCTTAAAAAAGGCTGAGTCAGTTGTAGGGGCCAGGCTGGCTCCACTGGAAGTGGTGTAGACGGTCTCAGAAAACCACACAGCTAAAGATTACTGCAGCAACAAAGGGTTAAGGAGCGCCATAATGTCTGCCTGTTGCCCGCGGCTGTCAGAAATCTAATTTAGACGTAGCCTAAAGATATGTGTGTCTTAGACCAGTGGTTTTTCAAAATGGAGTTAGGAGGATAAGGGGCCCTCAGAAAGCTGCAGGGAAATTAACAAAAATAATACAGAAAGCAATACATTTTTTTCATCATTATCAGAAAATACAATTATTTTATTATATATCTCTTTGTAAAATATAACTAAAAACTTAGATTCATATTGAGTTAAAACTGAACCTTTACACTTACCTAACTGTGTAAAAAACATACATTGAGAACCACCTTGGCCAATGATGTACTGAAATGCCTTTTCCCCTCTGCAACAACCTATCTGTGTAAATCTGTTTTTATTTTATTTTAGGCAAGGCAAGGCAAGGCAAATTTATTTGTATAGCACAATTCAGTACAAAGACAATGCAAAGTGCTTTACATGATTAAAATATAGGAAAATAAAACAGAATGAGAACAAGTAGAAGAAAAAAATTACATTAAAAGCAGTTGGACCAAAGAAAATAAAAAAATTAGGCAATCCTAAACAAATGTGTTTTTAGTCTTGATTTAAAGGAACTCAGGCTTTCCGCACTTTTACAGTTTTCTGGAAGTTTGTTCCAGATAAGTGGAGCATAGGAACTAAATGCTGCTTCTCCATGTTTAGTTCTGGTTCTAGGTATGCAGAGCAGGCTGGAGCCAGAAGACCTGAGTGGTCTGGAGGGTTGATACAATGATAGAAAGTCTGTGATGTATTTAGGTGCTAAGCCATTCAGAGATTTATAGACTAACAGAAGTATTTTAAAGTCTATTCTCTGAGATACAGGGAGCCAGTGGAAGGACTTTAGAACTGGGGTGATGTGCTCTACTTTCTTAGTCTTAGTGAGGACACGGGCAGCAGCGTTCTGGATCAGCTGCAGCTGTCTGATCCACTTTTTAGGCACGTGAAAACACCGTTGCAGTAATCGATTCGACTAAAAATAAACGCATGGATTAGTTTTTTCCAGATCATGCTTTTAAAGGTGCATAGTCATGTTATATGCCTCTATACAAAGAAAAGGTTTGATCTTGATAAAATAAGGTTATATACTGCCACCATCCATCCAGAAGATGTTTAGATGGTCCTTTTCGAGCCTAAACAGAATTCCAGCACAGTGTTTAATTGAACTAACATAAACAGATGTGGCGCCATCTGCTGGCAGCACTGCAGAACTAACAATAAGCCAGACGACGACTAAAGAGAACCTGATCATTCTGCAAGGCCCTGCAGAAAAGAGACAGCTCAGAGTGGTCAAAGACAGACAGATATTAGTAAAATAAATCAATGTTCAGGTGACTATTTAAGTTTTAACCAATCACATACCTAACAAATGCAAACAGAGACACGGCATCAAGATAAAAACCAATCAATCTGCCAGGACTCCTGTTTTGTGTCTGTGTTTTCTGTGTTTGTCTCCCTTCCTCCACCAGGAGGCGCCTGGTTCTGGTCCGCCTCCTCACACACCTTCTGATGGTTTCCTCATTAAACGGAGTGTTGTTAAGCTGCTCACTGCCACTACTTCGACGCCAGAGTGTTTACCAGTTTAGGGTACTCTAGCCAAGCTGAGTTTGCTGAGTCAAGCTGAGTTTTTGTCAACCTGAGTTTAACTTTGTTTTGTCTTTGCCTCTCGGCAGGAAGTTGTCCTGCTAACTGGATCTCTCGGACCTTCACACCCTGGAAGGATCAACTGAGCTTAGAACTGAGCTGGGATTCACACAGGAGGTTTGGATCCATTTTCCCCAAGAGATCGTTTGAGCTTCACACTGAGAAAGGGATTATTCTCCACTACGACCCATTTAAGTATGGCAAGAAATCTGAGTGACGGTCAGTTTCTCCGTTCTTTAACAATCAACCGCATTTTGGATAAAACCTGTTCCGCCCTCCACCGAATTGGACAAACACTTGAAACACGGCACACAGACAGGAGTCAAGGATGCAACAACTTCAGTGGAAACGTGAGTCGGAAACCAAATCCTCTTCTCCAAGTTTCACGAGTCTTATTCCTCACAGAGCCCGAACTAACCGCTGTGTCTTCCCCTCACTTTGCAGTTCCGGTTGAGCAGTGTTCAGAGCAACACTTCTCCCCTTGTTTTACTTCTTCAATAAAAACCCGTTAAACCTTTCCCCTGGTCTCTCTGTTCGGTTTTCTGCATTTTTGGGTTAGTACTTCGTAACATCATGACACAATCTAGCTATATATTCCCAGTTCCTTTTCCTTTGCCACGAAAAAAGCTGCTGCTTTTGAAAGCCGGTGTAGAATTTCCATCAGTGGTGATTTCTCTTTGAATACTAGGGAGGCAAAACTTCACTGCAACAAGTATGTGCTAAAAGGTGCTTGATGTGATTATTAAGAATGAATCAGCAGAACACTGCGTTATGATTTTTGACTGACAGCGACCAGACAGCGTGAGGCTAAGACAACAGAGGAAAAAGTGATCGTTCAGTCAGAACAGTCATCTTGTGCAGAACTCTTGTCGTAGTTTCTGGAGTTTATTATTTCAGAGCGCTTCAAAACAGCTATTTTTGCCACTGTAGTGATGTGTTTAAACTAATGGTGGGCATAGACTTGTTGGAGTTATTATGATTTCTGTTTTTAATCATTTTATTCATTTATGTTTTATGTTACTCTCATCATTGGAAATAGTGTATGAAGGCCATAAGACGGTCAAATGTTTTGCAAGAATGCTTTTCTGTTTGTCATTTGAGAAGCACAGAAGTGGAAGTTCTTAACCCTGACACCTTGTGTAAAGCGTATACTGAAACCAGGCAAGTTCCCTATCTTAAAAGTTCCTGCTACTGTATGTCTAAGAGATTGCGTAATCGAAGCTAACGCCTGCTGTTGTAATGTGTTGACTGCTCAATAAAAAGCCTGGCAAGTATTGAGCCAAGCGGAGATGCAGAGATTGATACTGTTCTCCCCTTTGCAAAGTATTTTAGGAAAAATCTTTTTAATCTAAATTATTCTCACTTGGAACTAATCTTCTGATAGGTTTGTGCTACCTCCAGAATTCAAAATATCAGGTTTACTTTTTTATGTTTGGAAAATCACATGAGTTCATCTTCCTACTCAGTGATGGGACTAACGGCGTTTAAAGTAACGGCGTTACTAACGCCGTTACTTTGTTTTAGTAACGAGTAATCTAACTAATTACTTTGACTGTAACTATAACGCAGTTACCATTGCAGACACCTCATTACTGCGCATTACTCAGGTCGCACAATTAACCTTTTTTCATTATAGGACTCGTGTGCCTTGTCATGAGAGAGGGGAGGATGAGAATGGCTGATGTATAGTGAGATTCCGTCTGTCAGTTGGGTAGGTGGGTGTTTCTGCTGGTGGGTGTTAACGTACAGCACACAGAGAGATGGAGAGTGAGGAGGACTCCAGCAGCAAAACAGCGTTTTCCAGACGGAAATACCGATGTTACATCGAGCTGCGTTTCCCCATCAGATATGGTTTCCTCTGCATCTCCGCACAGCGCAGCGGCACAATTCACCGCAGGAAACGCGCATGCTCGCTAAAGGCGCGCAACAGTCGCCCTGTGCTCGCGCCACAGGAGAACTATGGAGAGCGTGAACGATCAAATGATAGCCTACTTGGAGAAAGGGGGATGGATGGATGGATGGATGGATGGATGGATGGATGGATGGATGGATGGATGGATACTCTGCCTTCTCAACCTACTGTATTTTTTATTTTAAACATTATTTGATGGCCTTTGTGGCAGGGATGGAGATCCATATTTTATGTCACACACAGAGTATAGATCTAGATAGATAGATGGATAGATAGATGTTGCAGGATCTATAACAACCCAAACACATAGGATTTCAGAATTAGACATCCCCAGTTATTAATTTCACCAGATCTGAACGCCCTGTTAAAAAACTTCACATGGCGTTCCCCCCTGATGTCATTTACGTTGAGTTGCAATAAATGCTAAACTCTCTACAGGTTCTTGTCTTTGTCGTCCGCTCTATTCAGCTGGCTTTGGAAACACACGGCGAGTAGGTGGGGGCTGGGTGGTGAGGGTTACGGGGGCGACAAACGCAAAAGTAACGCAATAGTTACTTTTACTGGTAACTAGTTACTTTTATTGTGGAGTAACTCAGTTAGTAACTCAGTTACTTTTTGGGAGAAGTAACTAGTAACTATAACTAATTACTTTTTCAAAGTAACGTGCCCAACACTGTTCCTACTTTAGATATACTTTTTTTTGCTCAATTGTTACAATTTTTTTATTTGTATTTTTCAGCAAACAATATAGTTTGCTGAAAAATAAAAAAACAAAAAACAAAACCAAGTATGTTGGGCACATCATCACAGAAAATCTGTCAGACGATGATGATATTTGTAGACAATGTAGATTGTTGTATGCTCAAGCTAATACCCTTGCTCGTAAATTCGGTTCATGTACTGATAAAGTCAAAGTGGAACTGTTTAATGCATATTGTACCTCTCTGTACACTGCTCACCTGTGGACTACATATAGAAAAATCAACCTGCAAAGGCTGCAGGTGGTCTATAATGATGCTATGCGGTTACTTTTGAAACGTCCAAGATGGTCCAGTGCAAGTGAGATGTTTGTCATAGCAAGAGTCATTACCCTACAAGCTGTTTTACAAAAGTTAATGTATAAGTTTATTTGTAGGTTAAATGCATCTGAAAACGATATTATTTTGTCACTTACTGATACCACACGTAGTGCAATCCAATATCAGTCTAAGTGGTGGAGACACTGGTATTCCTGTCTTCTTAAAGATCCTATTTAGTTGATAATGGTACTTGTATTGTGTTTTTATCATTAACTATTTTTATTTTATTTTTATGTATATATTTATTGGACCATGGGTCCAGAATAAATTTTATCTATCTAATATAGTGTCCCCAAAAATTCATAGTTCATAGTTAGACGAATACTAGAGTTTTAGGATCCATGGTCAAATGGTCAAATTTTCCTTCATCTAATTTCTTACACAAGCAACCATGAGAGTTATTATTTCCAACGATACACCCATATACTATTGAGAAAAGCAGAGTCCACTTTTATCAAGTATTAATCGCATTAAGGATTTAGAAAAATAAAGATTTTTGAGTCTTTCCACAGAGGGATTCACTTCTGATTTAGCCCTGAGTAAAGAGAGCAGAACTGAGCAGGACGTTTGGAAACTTTGGCTGATCGATGTACATGGATACTGCTCTCACCTCCAGCGCTGTCTGGTTGAATAGAGTGATGAACTGGGCCGTGAGGAGAACAACCACTTCCTCTCTCAGGAACTCTGTGAAGTGGAAGACAGAGAAATCAGACAGAAAAAAAAAATCGACTAACAAGTTCAGTTATTAAGCTTTGACTGGCATACGCAGAGATAAAAGTTTACTGAGAGAAAAGAAGACTTGAGCGTCCAGCCCGAGCTTGAGATAAGCATGAATTGAGTTTTTTTTTTTTCCTTCATGAAAGCTTTGGAGATAAATAGATGTTAATAAATTTCACGTCTCTGTCCCATCTTTTCCTGGAACTAAAACCCCCTTATGGACGTAGCAGGGAGGAAGACGAGCTGGGCTTGCATCTAAATTTGGATGTTACCGCCAGATGGCTGGAGAAAAAGACTTGATATTACAGCGTGTGATCTGCTCTGGTTCAGAGCTCCCTATTCACTCTTTGTTCTGTTGTTTACTAGAGTTCAGACTTTGTAAACTGCTTTTTTACTCTGTGTGTGTGTGTATATATATCTATACTTGTAGTAGCTGTTATTTTGTGCAAAAACTGATCAAAACAAGTTCAAATGTTGATTTAAGTAGAAATGTTCTCCCCAAAGTAACCTGGAGGATTAAATGGATTCAAAATAACAGACCAGATGGATAAATTACTCTGTTCTAACAATTAACGTCTGTTTTGTACAGGGAGTCTACTTTTATAACTCTATCAAAAGAATAGATTTTTACTAAATTACTGATTATTCTGGAATTGATACCTGAAAGCTGCAGCTGATCACACGAAGAGGCCAGATGCCCTCTGGCAGGAAGCTTCTGGGCTTCGGTTACAAAAAGTGTGTGTGAGGAGTGACAGTAGTTATGTTTACATACACAAAAATGTCATAATTAGATTGGTACGTTTCCAGGTTACTGGATTATAAATTAATATTAAACATGATTTAAAACAGTTTTTACATGCAACACAATACTTTTCCACTGAACTGTGGAAAATTATTCAGCCCCTTTTTTCTCTGAGTCCATCAGATGGGCTCTATGCACAATTCCACTACATCCTGGATCTAAAGCAGCTCCTTTGTTTCCTGATTTATATTACTGGATTGACTAATTAATCCAGGTATGTCTGGCCATTCTTACTGAAGTCAGGCACCCCTGGATTAATCAGATGATCCAATGGAGAAAGACAGAAAACAAATGAGCTGCCTTAAGTTCAGGAAGTAGATGAGTTGTGCATAAAGCCCATTGCCTTTAGAAATGATTGCTAATGATTAAAGAGAGCCCACCTGTGGGCGATCTAATCTCAGTTCAAATAAGTTGCAGAGATGTTTAAACCCAGTTGACCCTATAAAAAGAGATCAGTCCATCATCTGGAACTGGAAAGAGTTTGAAACAGCTGTAAATCTACAATGACAACTCATTCCACCCAAACTTACAGCCCAAACAAGAAGAGCACTGATCAGAGATGCAGCCAAGACTGTTGTACGCCAAATTATACTGGCTGATTTTTGTTACCATATCGAAAGGCTGCTGATACAGGCTGTGTTTTATTTCACTGTTGCCCCGATAAGGGGGAAAAAGGATTGTTATTGTAGTTTTCAGAGGACTGCATTTTATTTCCACGTGGAGGTTTTAAATTACAGGAGTCCTATTATGCATATTGCATATCCTCAAAATAAAAATTCTTTATCGTATTTTTATAATTCCATCGATTAAAGAAAACAAAATACATTGATAGTGTAATAGAATCTTAACTTAAAACTCAAATACCATACAGCAGATTAGTAACATGATGTTATTTTCTCCAGGATGCGTTGCAGGGAAATAATAATTTAATCATGAATGATTTTTACGTATTTAAGCCTACTTACTCATTTTGATAGTGAGCTAATATACACTTAGACCCCACAACAGGCTTATATAAGCCTTTTAAATTTTTCTTTTTTTTGATCCAATATGGCTCTTTGAACATTTTACGGTTGTCCCTGCTCTAGATGTATACCACTTTGTGAAAAAGTTCAAAGGGTATGAATACTTATGTAAGCCGTAATAATGTGTACATATATAGATAGATATTGCTGAATGGATGCACTTATATGTTCTTCTGTGTTGATCCAGTCCTGACCTAGTGCGACTAAATAAGCTACAAGCAAACTCTTAAAAATGAAGGATAAAAAAACATTCTTGCAGTTAAAAAGTAAAAAAAAAAAAAAAACATATTTCATTTGGGCACATTTTTGTTCGTTCTTTTTGACCTTTGACAGAGATAGAGACTTAATGAAAGAAAGCACATGCCTTGCCTTATTTTCAAAGGTTCTTCACTGATACACAAAAAAGTCCAAAGGAATCAATAATTCAAGGGAGCGAATACCAGACACACTGTAACAGCTAACAGCCAGAGTTTCTAGTATGGCAGATTCTCTTTAGAACAAAAAGGAATCGATAAGAACTCTGGCCACATTACCAATTCTGTCTCCATTTCATCCACAAGTCAACCACAGCAAGCCAGTCAATAAACAAGGGGGACTGCAAGCCGTCCCTTTGACTCATCTTCAAAGAGTGTGAAGATCAATAAGAAGGTTCGACACACAAACACACACACAAACCCAGTCATATACAGCTATCCTTACTGGGACCTTCTTCCAACTTTCATTTTGGCTAGAAGACATGGGTTGTAATTCCTCTCATTTAGTCACTCAGTCAGTCCTTAGAGGAAGATAAAAGACTTCTGGAGGACATAAGAACCCTCCTTTATCATTATGCTTCATTCTATCTCTATTCTCCCACTCTGCAGAATCTGTTAGTTTAATCTCTAACGTTCTGCTCTCTCTGCTTTTTCTCATAGTAGCTTTGCCTCGTCTCTTCCTCTTTGGCTGTGACTCCATCCTGGAGAGAAATATCAGCTGTGCTGCTGCCACCAATTCCTTTGTTTATAGATGTTGGAGATCGGCCTGTTTTTCCAGCGTAGTCCTGTTTCTCTGACTGTGATTGGCTGGATGTGCTCTCTTCATCCTCTGACATAGGAGCTGGCTCCAAGCTCGTCTGCCATGCTGTGTGTTTCCGCTTCTGTTTCTGTCTCCTTGAACCCCAGTGGGCCTCAGCAGATGGCCGCTCACACTGCCTGGTTCTGCTGGAGGTTTCTTCCTGTTAAAAGGGAGTTTTTCCTCTCTACTGTCGCTACAAGCATGCTTAGTGTGAGGGATTGCATTCGAGTCAATGAGTCGATCCAATCAACTGGTTTTCCTTAGATAAAAAACTTTGAATCACTCTGACTGTATGATCTGGTGAACTGTAAAGTGCCTTGAGATAACGTGTTGTGAATTAGTGCTATATAAATAAACTGAATGGAATTTAATTAAAACTAGTATTCAAAAAGGGTTTGACAAATCTACCTGACAAAAGGAAGTATATGTCACATGTATTGATATCTTTTAGTTAGAGATGTCGTTAGTGGCAATGATCCAACCATAGTTTAGAAATGACCCTTTATCCATTGTCAAACATTGGTAATTGGTCTGAATAGGGTTCCCAGATCTTGTTAAAAGGCAAGCAGAGAGCAAAGAATGAATAGTTTGATGGATAAAAATATCCCTCCTCCATTTCTGAGCACATCGTAGCAGTGATGGGTGATGCATTCAGATCCTTGAAAGCAGTGCTTTCACATGGACTTTGATAAAAGTGAAATATGGATGAATATGAATAAGCACATAACCTGCTCCTAGTCCACACAGCCTATTGAAAGTGTCCACGTCTGACTAAAAGCAGCCTCTTTGTATTTTGTCCTCAAAAATAAACCCTGAATTGAAAATATGCTATATTGCCAAAAGTATTAATAATAATAATAATAATGAATTTTATTTATAACGCACTTTACATTTGACATCAAATCTCAAAGTGCTACAAAGTGCTACATTTAAAAAGGGAAAATTAAAACAAGTTTAAAAGACCATAACATTAAAAACAGAGTATTAGATCACTTGCCCCCATACACACCCACTAAATGACTAAGGTGACTTCTCATTCTTTTTTCCAGATGGAATAACTGGAAATTGACCCACCATTTGCAGCTTCAAGTACTGTGGAGTTGAGAAAAAAGCTAAGAAAATACAGAGATAACCATTTATCAAGTTCCAAAAAGTAAAAAAAAAAAAAAAAAAAAAACAATCCACTGGTTTCCAAGTTTTAAAGATGCTTCGCTTCCCATCCAGGAAGCGTTTTCAATTGAAAATGTCAGAAATAGCATTGAGTTCTAGGCTTTATTCAGTGGCTTAAAAAAATAAATAAGAAACACTAAGAAAATTCTATTTGAATGCCTTTAAAGTCGTACGGAAATCATATTTAAATGTCAAATCATTCTGGCTTAAACATGTTTATAAATGTACTCTTATTTATATTGTCCCAAAATTTCTTTTTACATTTTTTTATATTTTTTTTAAATCCTGTCTTAAAATCTGTGTTGTTGTTTAGTTAGTTATAAGTCAGCCTGAACACCTAATTCGGCCAATCATATATCAACGGTCTTCTGTCAATCAAATTTTTTCGGTCATAGCATCTTGATTCATATGTTGCAGCTAATTTACTCAATGGTTGAAATAAGAATATTTTTTCCCCCATTGTGCTCCTGTAAACCTTTGTCACTTTTATGGCGGTAATCATCTGAGAAAGTAAACCACCTGTAATTGGCTGCTTTTTGGAAAATCCCCCATTTTGAGACCAGCTTTTTCTTCCTGGTCATGGCTAGCAATATTAGCAAAGCATCTTCATATTAACTGCCATTTTCTTACAGAGTTAAACATTGGTTTAGAGAAATCCTTAATAAATAACTTTGTTTAACAAGTCATGAATTTTTCTTGACGGAAGCCATATGCTAAACATTTTGCCTTCGTTTCAGTTTTTGAACTGCATGTGAGCTAAGCTAACGTTAGCTTCACTATTTCTATTAGGAAAAGAGGAGGCCTCAGTCCTCTACGCGGCCGAGCCAGGTTCAAATCCGACCTTTGCTGCATGTCTAATTCTCTCTCATCCCCTCTTCCCTGTCAGCCAACTGTATAAAAAAACAAGCCACTAGTTACTTGAAAACAAAAAAATTAATAATATTGAAAAAAGTAAAGCTTGAATGAAGACTCGTTTATAGTTTAACACAAACAATTATATTTATAATCAGTTCAAACAAACGTTTATAAATCATTGACTATATTAGACAAAATTCTTTCTTTTAAACACTATGGGCGTTTCTCAATATGCGTTCTTGAGCGTTCTCGTGTGCTCGTGTACTCATGACACGTCATCAGCCTCAGCCCGAGTACCGTTCCAATTCTCGAGAACGCCAGATCGAGAACGCAACAAATCCCCGGATGTTGTTCTCGCCCCGCCCTCTTTATCGAGCATGCATCAGAGCAGACTTGTGCGTTCTCCATACTGACCGCTTCCCCAGAATGCCCCGCGGCCGCAGCTTGATTCGAGACAGCGCTCACAGTGTTAAGTTAAACATTCCCTTTTCTGCTGCTGTTCTTCAAAAGTACGTTTTGAAATCGTTTGAGGCGATAACATTATATATTGAAGCCTCCCTGTGTGGCCTGTTTACAGAGTTAGTGCGAAATTTAAAAAAAAAAGTCCGACGTTGAGCGGACCAGAGTGACCAGCAGACCTCCGAGGGTAACCGCAGCCAGGGCTAAATTTACCCCATCTGTAGTGCACTTCTCTCGGTCTAGTTATGTGTGAACTACCGCTCGTTCTGATGGCGGTTTTTTGCGGTTCGGTAATTTTTTTAAATGTTTTTTAAGCTTTAGAAATTAAAAATATTGTTTTCAAAATGTTTTGTCTAGGGAATAAATAGTTTTGACTGTTAAAGAAATGCTAAAGAACGTTGCATGTGATGACGTCACGAGTAGGCTACGCTTCTGTTCCAATACACATACGTGCTTGCGTGCTCGCGTTCTCGTCAAGTCCGATCTTCCTGCGTTCTCGCCAAGAACGGACTTGACGAGAACGCGAGTACGTACTCGCGTTCTCGTGAATTGAGAAACGCCCTATGCTTATATTGTTTTCTCATTGTAGGGCCCACCATACTGTATTACTGAATTATTTTTCATGTAATCAACCAATAAATGCAATATCTGGTCAATTTAAAGCAGTAAAGCAATTATGATTTTTTTGTTTGAATAAAGTTGTCTTGATGTGCAAAGTGAAGAATTCAATATTGGCAGGAGGCGTATCATGTCTGTTTTAAAACAGCAAAAATGTCTACAGTTTGAGAGGAGAAAACATGCTGAGGAAACCATTGCTGAAAATGAATTTTAAATGATCAGAATGATCCCACTAAAGATCTTATGAAGAGTAATTCAATTTAGTCTTCTAAAAAATGTTCTGTCTCTATTAAATGTAAGAATGAAGTTCAGGAAACAAAGAACTCTTGGCACAACTCCCCTACTTCCCAAGATTAAAGGCGGTGTAGGAGATTTTGGAAAAACGGTTCCAGCGAGCTATATTTTTGAACATACAAAACCATGCCTCTTCCTTCAAACCATGCCTTCAAAACACATGAACTCGCATGCTGTCTGCAGCGCGTCTAAAGCAGCAGAAGTTGCGCGTCGCTGATGTGGGAGCTGGCAGGGAGACAGACACAGCACTGCTGAAACAATTTATTAACACCTAAATTAACTTAAAATAACAAAATCTGCCAGCAAAATATCTTTGCTTTTATTATCCTGGTACCTGCAGTTTGGATTACGTACTTGAAAAACGCCTTCCAGCCTTTCCCTCCTTCTGGATTTTTGATAGTTCTGTAGTTCTGCCAGCAGATGGCGCCAAGTCTATTTATCGTCACACCGACTGCTTAACTTCTATTTAGGCTCAAAAAGGATCTAAAAACGATAAGTATCAATGCTATGAGTAGTTATTTTAACATAATCAACTGCATTTTAATCCTTTGTTATAGCTCATAATGCTTAAGCTCATCAAGAGAATGCCAAGAGTGTGTGAAGCAATAATCAAAGCAAAAGAACCTAGAATATGAGACATGTTTTCAGTTGTTTCACACGTTTTTGTTAACTATATAATTCCACATGTGTTAATTCATAGTTTTGATGCCTTCAGTGTGAATCTACAATTTCCATAGTTATGAAAATAAAGAAAACTCTTTGAATGAGAGAGTGTGCCCAAACTTTTGCTCTGTACTGTGCATTGTGCACCTTTAAGGCCCAGTGGTTTTCAGAAGATAACTGAACCAGAAAAGATCCTAAACAGACATCATAAGCAAATACATGCATCTACACACTGACACACACTCCAACACGCATCCATCCTTGCAAAGTACAACAAGGAGATAATTGATGATGGCACCCAATCACCGCTCTTATTGTACGTTAACTTACTGTGATGCTGATGCAGTAAGACACCTGACATCACTTATAATACATACACACACAAGTTCAGTCAATACATGAGAATCTGATTTGATATGCTGTACAGAATCCCTCTGAGTGACCTGGAACGGGAAAAGTCGATGCAGATCCGTGTGCATGTTTGTACCAATGCCAAAAAAAATAAAATCAATAAACAAGATTGAAAACATGCTCGATGACAGTGACACAGAGTCTCCAATGGCCTAAAGGAAAGCTCAGGATTAGCAGCCAACTCACCTCTGCTGACACTAAAGTTTTTAAAGGGGTTGGACTCTTCATCAGCTGCCTCCGACTCGGTCAAGGTGGAGGTCTCACATTGGTCAGAGTTCATGGCTCTATAGGTAGGCGTGGCCTCCTCGTCTGACCCAATCAGGGGCACCTCCTCCTCCTCCTCTTTCTCTTCTTGTTTCAGCTCCAACACTATAACTCCCCCCTCTGAGCTAACGGGTGGTACATCCCAGTACGCAGCCACGATGACAAATTGAAGCAACGTCCACAGAAGACACATGAAGATCTGAAAAAATGGAGGAAGAAGAAACAGATGTCTTCAAAGATTTTGTTTTCCACCACAGAGTCCTAGAAATAAGTATCTCAGAAGGGAAACATGTAGAAATAAAGGTGTGGAGGAGGAGGTCTGCATTTTTACAGCTACAGGTGTTTCATTTAGCCATCATGTGGTGGAAACAGACACATGGAGGTTGTGAGCTTTGTGATGCGCAGTGTTTTATTTGAGCTGTTCAGAGAACAAAGCGTGAAAAAACCCAGAAGAGTTCAGAATGTAGAGCGACTATTTCTACAGCTAATTTTGTGTATTCATGAGCCTTTCAGAGAACCTCAGATTACTGATTTTTTTTTTTTCTGGATGTGGTTACCCCAGGAGACGTATACTTGTTCACAACAAAGGGCCCCAGTTTGAAATCACACAGCCGCAGGAACAAGTTGAACGCTGGCCCTGGAGAGACAGGAGGAAGTGCTTTAAAGATGAGACAAACAGAGGAGGTGCAAAGACGCCAGCCTTAACACCTTGGTGGTTTTACTCAATGGCCTCTTCTCCTTGCAGATCAAACTGTACATCAAAGCTGCAAAATCCTTCCCAGTGTCTGATATTTCTCAGAATACAGAGCAGGGTGCAGAAAGGTAAGAGCAACACCTCTGTCATTGTGGTGAGAGGAAAAAAAATACTGACCGATGAGAAGGCCAGCTTGTCGGCAGGCCATGATTGCTGCAAAGATACCGGCGCGCTCCTCTGGCAGAGTGCTCCGCGTTAGAAAACCAAAGATGGAGGACCCGGCTCCTGCACCCAGACCTGAAAGGAAAGCAGCATAAATCTGTTCAGCACACCTTAGAATGGTTTCTTTGGCATATTGGAAAAGAAGAGCAGATTTTTCTCTCCAACATGGAGGCAAATAACTGAAAACATCCAAACTCTTAAAAGTGAACTCTTATGAGTTAGAGGCTGGCTTGTTCAAGTGAGCTGTCCTGCAAACAGTAAGCCTGGGTTTGTATCCCAGCTGGGGGGAATGAGCTGCCAGGGTGGGTCCTCAGGCAAGACCCTTAACACAGGCTATCAGGCCGAGCGGTTGCCACTCTGGGTCCCTGAGCAAAAGAACCTTAACCCCCACACTCGCAAATGGCAGTCCACTGCTCCCAGAGTGAAAATGAGGCATGACTGGTGCTTAACTAAGGGTCCTTGCATAAATAATCAGATTGTGAGAACAACTTTGCACACAAATTATTGTTGTGAGGGAACAAATCGATATTTTTTGTGCACATTATACATATTTTTTCCCCCATGTCTGTTCCCGGGACCCTGTAAGAAACAGGTCCACATGCCATTAGAGGAGAATCTACAGGTGCATAAAAATCAAGGCACAGAGGAGGAGGATGAACCCATGCTTTTGATAAATATGGCGCCTCATGGTATTGAATCTGATTGCAAAAAAAAGTTCAAAACACATGTGTAGAGTAGTTTACATGCATTATAGAGAGGACTCTAATTCTTGACTGATTGACTTGATTGATTAACTTGATTGATTCACAGCCTTCTGCTGGGGCCTGAGCACCAAAGAACATATTTCATTCATGGCTTTAACTGCTTCCATTTCCTTGAACCCAAGTCGGCCTCAGCAGATGGCCGCTCACACTAGAGTCCTGCACGGGTCGTGTTTTACCAACCCGCACCCGCCCGAACCCGTTATGATGACTACCGAACCCGACCCGTCACCCGCGGATATCTTCAATTCAAATCCGAACCCGACCCGACCTGTTGATATTTAACCCGCAACCCGACCCGTTAACACATCAAGTAATAGGCTATAGTACGCTGCGCTGCAGAACAGCGCCATTAACACTGCAGCAGACGTGTATGCGCTGACTGTGGCCTTTTTGGAGGGAAGTCCTTACACTGCCGGCAGGGCTTTAAGCTACAACAAGGGTGACCCCAGTGCCTGATTAATATAACATTTCTGATGTCCATAACAATACAGGCATAAAAAAAAAAATCACCAACTACCCGCCCGCACTAAAAAAATAAAAAATATCCACCCGACCCGTTTATTTTTATTTATGCATTTTTCACCCCGCATTTTAGCGGGTGACCCGTCGGGGACCTGCGGGTACCCGACCCGTTGCAGGACTCTAGCTCACACTTAGCCTGGGTCTGCTGGGGGTTTCTTCTGGTTAAAAGGGAGTTTTCCTCTCCACTGTCGCTACATGCATGCTCAGTGCGATGGAATGCAGAGAGTCAGTGAGTCAATGCAATCAACTGGTTTTCCTTAAATAGAAATATTTTGAAGAATATGATAGTGTTATACCTGTATAAATAAATTTTCTATTTTCTAATTGCATCTTTTCTTTGTGTGATTCACTCCAGGTTGAAATGACTGACATCAGTTTTCTGTGTGTGTTAGTGATTGCGTTACCTGCTACAAGCCGACTGGACAACAGCAGCCACTTGGAATAGCCGATAAAGTACATGAAGTTACCTTGGGACAAATGAGACAAAAGGAGATATTTAAATGAGGACTTTCATGGTTAAATAAGGGTTAAAAAAAAACAATGCTGGTATACAGACTCCAAAACTACAGAAAATGCTTCACTTAATTGGTTACTCGTTACTCGTCATTAAGGATTTTACAAAATAATATCACTCAACTTGTCATCATTAACTTTCAACACAATTAATGTGAATATTTGAGCACTAATTAATCATTTGCTGTCCCTGATCTCATCATGTAGGATCCAGTGATTAACAATAGAATTAAGAAAAGGACTCCCACCTGCTATTTCAAAAAGATTGGAGAAAAGGATGATGGATTTAGTAGTTTTGCTTCGATCTGACCAGACTCCAAAAAGTGGACCTGTGAGCAGCGCGCTCAAGCTGAAGGCAGACAGTCCCAGACCCAGGAAATATGGCGGCGCCTCGAGGATCTGCAGATACCTCCATATTGTAGGCAGAATGACAGCTAAGAAAAAAAAGGGAAACTCCCAGTGAAATTCAGTGAGAAAGCATTCATATACAACAACATATATATATATATATATATATATATATATATATATATATATATATATACACACACTACAACATACCTTTTACATCTGTCACATGTTGCAACTTCCATGGATTTCACTGTGATTTTAAGTGACTGACGCAAAATTATGCAAAGTTTTGTTTTAAATGAACAATAATAAAGTATTCTAGTTTATTTCTCTTCATTTCCAAAATACACTATATTGCCAAAAGTATTTGCTCACCCATCCAAATTATTGGAATCAGGTGTTCCAATCACTTCCATGGCCACAGGTGTATAAATTCAAGCACCTAGGCATGCAGACTGTTTTTACAAACATTTGTGAAAGAATGGGTCGCTCTCAGGAGCTCAGTGAATTCCAGCGTGGAACTGTGATAGGATGCCACCTGTGCAACAAATCCAGTCGTGAAATTTCCTCGCTCCTAAATATTCCACAGTCAACTGTCAGCTGTATTATAAGAAAATGGAAGTGTTTGGGAACGACAGCAACTCAGCCACGAAGTGGTAGGCCACGTAAACTGACGGAGCGGGGTCAGCGGATGCTGAAGCGCATAGTGCGAAGAGGTCGCCAACTTTCTGCAGAGTCAATCACTACAGACCTCCAAACTTCATGTGGCCTTCAGATTAGCTCAAGAACAGTGCGCAGAGAGCTTCATGGAATGGGTTTCCATGGTCGAGCAGCTGCATCCAAGCCATACATAACCAAGTGCAATGCAAAGCGTCGGATGCGGTGGTGTAAAGCACGCCGCCACTGGACTCTAGAGCAGTGGAGACGCGTTCTCTGGAGTGACGAATCGCGCTTCTCCATCTGGCAATCTGATGGACGGGTCTGGGTTTGGCGGTTGCCAGGAGAACGGTACTTGTCTGACTGCATTGTGCCAAGTGTAAAGTTTGGTGGAGGGGGGATTATGGTGTGGGGTTGTTTTTCAGGAGCTGGGCTTGGCCCCTTAGTTCCAGTGAAAGGAACTCTGAATGCTTCAGCATACCAAGACATTTTGGACAATTCCATGCTCCCAACTTTGTGGGAACAGTTTGGAGCTGGCCCCTTCCTCTTCCAACATGACTGTGCACCAGTGCACAAAGCAAGGTCCATAAAGACATGGATGACAGAGTCTGGTGTGGATGAACTTGACTGGCCTGCACAGAGTGCTGACCTCAACCCGATAGAACACCTTTGGGATGAATTAGAGCGGAGACTGAGAGCCAGGCCTTCTCGTCCAACATCAGTGTGCGACCTCACAAATGCGCTTCTGGAAGAATGGTCAAAAATTCCCATAAACACACTCCTAAACCTTGTGGACAGCCTTCCCAGAAGAGTTGAAGCTGTTCTAGCTGCAAAGGGTGGACCGACGTCATATTGAACCCTATGGATTAGGAACGGGATGTCACTTAAGCTCATATGTGAGTCAAGGCAGGTGAGCAAATACTTTTGGCAATATAGTGTAACTTCTCAATATCAACATTTTGAAAACTGAGAACAAATTTTGCACCAGTAACGATGTGTATTATTTCATACAAGATAATTTCCGTAATGGAAAATAAAAATAAAAGATTTTTAGCAGGATTAAAATGAGGAAACAAAGAATACAGTCCAATAATGGTGAGTGAAATAAAGAACCAGGACTCAACCTTTAGGTGTTTTTAGAATAAAGCCCTATTTGCACAGGATAAATAATATCTGGAGATGTAACAAATAAATGACCCCCCTACATTTGCTTTTTATGTGGTAAATTGACACGGAATAAATAAATCCAAAGAGTTTCTTCAAATTTACTGACATCTCCCAGATGTGATGCTAATGCTCTGCATTTAGATTTAGATGTGATGTTCCTCCTTCTCTCCAGCCTTTTCTTTTTAAAGTTAAAGCTAAACATAGGATTATTTTTCATGGGCTTCATGTTTTTCATGTATTCATTGAAGTATAGTTTTGCTTCGGTGCCGGATAAACTGCATGTGAAATATTGCTTTCTGTTTTGTTTTGGTCAACGAAGAAGAAAAAATCCAAACATTCATTTTGTTTCTCTTGCTATCTCTGAGCAATACGAGGTGAGGCGACAGGAGGTGGAAAAGAGTGGAGCTTTCTCCCAACTTATTAAGAAATAGTAGAGAAAAAAAAAAGTAGAAACAACTGAAATAGAAAATTAAGTCCAAGCTGCAGTGTAACTGAGGTCCAAAAAGCATGCGGGTTTATTACGCTTTTTATTAAGTTAATGGCATTAAAAATAATTAAAATTGTTAACTTTGACAGCCATAATTACAAGGTTTTTTTTTAAAGCTGTGGATGCAAAGCTGTATTTGATATTTTTCCCGTGCGAATATTTTTATTATTTTTTTTATTTTAATGTGTAATTGTGATGATTAGCAACCATAACCTTGATAGAAAATGCTTTGTTCTTTTTCTTACTGTACAATTAAAATATCACTAGGTAGATCTGTGTAAAGATAGTACCCATGTTTCTATTTACTGATTAATTTCCTTTATTTTTATCCACTTGAATCATTGGTCATTCTGAACCTCACCACCTGCCGAGACACGTGAACTCCTGCAGGATGTGGACATTTTCACATTTTTGACACACTGCTGTAGGGGTTATATTACAAAATTCACAGGGAGGCACCACAACCCAACACTGTTGTTTGTGATTCATTTAGAGGACCACTAAATGGCAATATATCCTACACATGGTGGTTTTAATTATATATATATATATTTATATATATATATATATATATATATTTTTTTTTTTTTTTTTTTTACACTAACTTGTCTGCCAATGTGGCAGTAAGAATAATTCTCTTGATGCCAAAAGGAGCCCAACAGATTTTACTTTCACAAGTGGAGCAGTACAGCTATTGCTATAGTGTTCCACTTGATTTATGCAAATAAATAGCTTTATTATAATTCATGCAGGGAGTATTACAGATTTTATGGACACTGCAATATAGGTAGAAAAGGAAAGGAAAAACAGAAAAAGGAGAAAAGATAAAAGACAGAGGAGATAAAAGGGGAGATTAAAGGGAGATAACGATAAAACATCTTCAGTCTGCTTCATCACCTGCAAAGAGATGTAAAAAGAACAGCACAACCAACAGATATAGTATAAGAGATACAATGATGTAACACCTTGATACTATTGCTGAACTATAAGTAGTATTATTTAATCTGACATGTATACTGTGGTAGCTGAAGATCAGAATATGGGCTTTCTGTATGGAGGTGAATTACCAGAGGAAAAATGCTCAATAGTGGTTGTGAAGAGCCAAAGACGCGCCCTTCCAAACCACTGAGGCAAGCACCGGGGGGGCCAAAACCCCCAGACGCCCAAAGGGATCCCAAAAGCAAAGGCGCCCAGGAGGGGCCAACCCAGCAAACCCGACCCCCCACCAAGAGAGGAGGAGAGACGGCCCCTAGGAAGTCCCCCAGGCACCGCTATGCCGGAGCCCCTGGAGCCGGCAGCCAGCTTTAATTATATCTGATATAGGTCCAAATGCTGGCCACACTACTCTGATTAATGGAAGTCAAAATAAATTGAGAACCCTTTTCTTCCCTTTTCACTGTGAGCTCCTCATGGCATTGGTTTACCTTTCAGAATCCCAGATACCTTAAACTTTGTGACTTTAATGTGAAGGTCTGTATAGAGCTGTTTGAACGGCCCTGGTTACCAAACACCCAAGCTGTAGCCATCATTATCTGTGATCTGCAGCCATTGCCTGACCTATTAGTTGACTGAAGGCTCAGACAAAGCATTCATTACAGAACTTACCGTACTCAATGCCGCTCAGCATACATATTAATCCAATGGTAAGGAAAGTTATGTTCCTCTTCTGGTGGTTATCCATTGTACTGATGTACTCTCTGCCCTTAAAACTCAGATCTGAGTGCATGTTGTCTTGAAATGTTGTTCAGCGTCACTAAAAGATAACAAGAGACATCGTGCATCCACTTACAGCCTCTGGCCTGGATCACTGGAGGAATAAGTCACACCATTGTCCAGGTTCATAGCACAACTCCTCAAAAAAACTCAACAAAGCTGATGTGTTTCCTGCATCATCTCAGGACAGAAAAAATATCACATCAACAGAGAAGCAGTTTGAACTGACTTGGAACCCTACTGCATTAGGCATTTATGTTAAAGATGAGATTCTGTTTGAGTCACGCTAGAAGAGTGGTGCCAAGCTGCGAGCCTCACGGTCAAGGCAAGGTCTCAGGTTGCCAGGTGAGGCAGAGTGTTCGGCGCTTAATACATTTTTAATCTTGTTTTCTCTAGTTACATCAAAAGCATCGGATTCTACTGCCGTCCTGTAAGGAAATGTGTGCAGCAAAAGTTCCTAATATAAAGATGTTTGGGTTTGTTTGTTTTTTTAACAGAAGAAACATTTTTAAATCAATTTAACTGCAACAAATACATACAGTCGTTTAGTTTTTTTCTCGTTGTTGGACATTAAACCACAAACTTTTTCACTATTTTTTTTTTTTTATCTTGTATTTACTAAACAATAAGGCAATGGTTGGGAGAATGTTTTTAATACTTTCTGCAAACATGTGAAGATTCCCTTTGCTAAGATCATTAAGGCTTATAGGAAAACCCCTGAGACAAACCTTTGTGATATCATGGACTATTTTTAAAGAATCCACCAAACATTTGGATTATTAAAATCCATACGTCTGGTTTATCATTGGGTGGCAATATGGAGTGAATTTTGTTCCATTATTGTTGCAAACACAGTAAATGGAAATATAATTAAAAAAAGATGTAATTCAGAAAAAAGTTATCAAAAAAAGATTTTGAGAGAAACTTTGTTGTTTTCTCTGATTCTGTGGTATTTTTTTTCTTTATCAAATGAATTTTTCATATTTTGCTCATTTGTTTTTAGATTTTTTTCAAATTTCTCTTTTACAAATTTACAAAAGGCTTTTTTTAAAATTGCATTTCACAGATTACATTCTCTTCACTTTAAGCCATAAATAATCCTCACACCAAACGTGCTTTGAACAGAAGAAAAAGAAAAGAAGAAACATCTGCTGCTTCATCTTTGATGCTCACAATTCATGTTCACATTGACCAATTAACATGTTGCTAACATCCATACAGACCAATATGGAGGAAAGCCCGCCCCCAGAAAGAAACAGTGGCTCTGTTCAAAATCCTGGGCTGCATCCTCCAAGGACGCGGTCTACCTAGACTGGATCCTTCGAAGTCCGTGAAAATAAGGAGACCGGAAGAGTTTTGGCTGTGAATTCAAACAGGTCCACCCTTCGCCGTGTTTTACCGCCGTATGCTCTGTTGCTTAGCAACCGTGAACGTTGACACACAAAGCAGGAAAAGAATGAAAACCGAAGTTTTCAAAACTGTTTGTTTATTTTATTTTTTTTATTATAAAGTGAACAAAGACTGATGAGAATCCAGAGTGGAATAAATGTTCCAACCACCGGGAGCAGGAACAAATAAAATCAAATGTAATGATAGAAACCTTAGTCAGTTAAATAACATGCTGCTGTCATTCTGCACATCTCTGATGTTGCTGCTATTTTCAAATATCCATTACTGTAAAAATGTCCATAGCTGCATATTGGTTATTTATTCTCCAGTTTTATATTGTTAAAACACTTTACAGAATTGTATTGCTTATATTTTAACTCTTCCCTATCATGTTATTCTTATACATTTTTCTAAGGTCCACATTTGTGTGACCATTTTCAATAATCTTTCTGCTGCTGTAAATTTGCCCATTGTGGGACAATAAAGGGATTTTCTATTCTATAAAAGGGGTAGAAAGATATAAGTAAATCTAAACAATGTATGTATAAAAATATATTTGCAAAATCTCTAATATTCAACAACAAAAAATACTTAGTTAGGCATATTGTGCAAAACAGCAATAAAAAAATTAAACTCCCATCAGATTTATAGTCCCCCCCCCACCCTGCAGATATATTAGAATCTGTCCTTAAATTACAGCCAAACCCATTTACACAGTAACAGATAAAAACCTTTAGATAAACCAAACATTTCCGCCACATATATGACTCAATAACCATTAAAACAACAAATTTCGTTCATTTCAGACGGAACTATTCACTGACTTGTATTCTATTAAACTGAACTTCCAATTTTCACCACTGTTCGGCGCCAAGTAACCTTTCCTCTGATCACGGCTTGCTTGGTCTCGCAATGAATCCTGGGAAAACCAAGGATACATCGGACCCCTCCTTCAAATCGAGCAAAAAAAGGACGCATTTTAAGGTCGCATAACGACGACTCTTGGAATCCGACCAGACCTCGGCGCCGCGCTATGACGTCATCGTCCTTCGAATCTGGCCTTCAAAGGACGCTTCCTAGGTTTTCGAACAGAGCAAGTATGTGATCTGAAAAACGTGATTGAAAAAAATGCAACAACAGACAGAAATAAATAAAACTGAAAATAATAAATCTGCAAAATATATATATATTTTTTAAACACATTTGAAGATATAAAAACTGTAAAAAGAAATTATCAATTATAATTTTAAATATTAAAAGTACATCAGAAATAATATCTGAAAAGACAGTAAAGTTACTCTCAAAACATTTTTTGGATTATAAAAGGTTTTCAGTTTCATTTTTGGGTTTAATTTTATTTAATTTTTTCAAATTTCCATTAACAAAATGTGTTCTTTGCTTGGAACAATAATGGAACAAAATGGGCCATATACAGTTGTGTTCGAAATAATAGCAGGGCCTTTAGAAAAATGAGTAAATGTCAAAATTCTTCAAAGAAATTGTACTTTAATGAACACAGATACATTGGGGACACAGTACATTCTATTCCAAAGCAAAACAATTGCACAAAGTCATCAAAACTTAAATAATAATAATAATATTTCAAATAAAGTAAGAAATGGCATGTTCAAAAGAATAGCAGTGTTGCCATCTTTCCTTGGAAACTCAAAAATGTACTGTACAAACAAAGAAATTCTTGATAAGTGAACCTAGCTGAGTATCCTAAACTAATATTTTGTTGCAAAACCACGGTTTCTGATGACTGCTTCACATCTGTGGTGCATGGAGTCAACCAACTTCTGGCATCGTTCCACAGGTATTGCAGCCCAGGATAATTGCACTGTATTCCACAATTCCTCAGCGTTTCTTGGTTTTGCCTCATGCACTGCACTTTTTATGTCAGCCCACAAGTTTTCAATGGGATTAAGGTCCGGGGATTGTGCTGGCCACTCCATCAGTTGAATCTTGTTCATCTGGAACCATGCTTTTGCTCGCTTGCTGGTGTGTTTGGGGTCATTATCCTGTTGAAAGGTCCACCTCAAAGGCATTTCCTCCTCAGCATATGGCAGCATGACCTCTTCCAGGATCCTGATGTACTGGAACTGATCCATGATCCCTTGTATGCGGTGAATCGGACCAACACCATAGTATGAAAAACATCCCCATATCATGATGCTTGCACCACCATGCTTAATGGTCTTCAGTGAGTACTGTGGCTTGAATTCTGTGTTTGCAGGGCGTCTGACATACTGCCTGTGACCCTTAGACCCAAAAAGAATAATCTTGCTTTCATCTGTCCACAAGATATTATGCCATTTCTTTTCAGGCCAGTCAATGTGCTCTTTGGCAAATTGTAAACGCTTCTGCACATGTCTTTTTCTCAGCAGTGGGACTTTGCGGGGGCTTCTTGCTGGAAGGTTAACCTCAGTAAGACGTCTTCTGATTGTCACAGTACTCACTGTCAACTGAAGGTCTTGCTTGATCCTCTTGGATCCCATCATTGGCTGAGTCTTCGCCAGTTTGGCTATTCTTCTGTCCATTCGAGGGGTTGTCTTTCTTTTTCTTCCTCGTTTTTCAGTTTTTTTGCTCCCATTTCAGGGCATTTGAGATCATTTTAGCTGAACAGCCAATGATTTTCTGCACCTCTTTGTATGTTTTCCCTTCTTTAATCAATTTTTTTATTAGGAAACGCTCATCTTCAGAACAGTGTCTTGAACGACCCATTTTCCTTGTTTTTTCAGGACAAATGCACAGCCAGCATGCCAGTTGTCTTGATCCTTAAATACGGATCACCTGTTAACACCCTTTTTTCCCAGAATACCCTCCCTAATTGATGCCCTCTCTAATTGAACTCACCACTGCTATTTTTTTGAACACACCTTTTTCAGTTAATCATTCAATTTCACAGAATCCACAGTATGCATGGCTGTCCTGTTGGGTTTGTTGGTTTTCTATACCTTTATTTTACCCCCCAGAAACTTATCTGGGGTATAGAGTTTGAAATGTTAATAAAACAAGTGATTTTCTTGCTGCTGTTGAGGCACTGCTATTATTTCGAACACAACTGTACCTATAACTCCTCTATGTCCTTGCATTATTGGACAAACTGATTAATCAAGGTGTGTCTGGCCATTCTCATGGTTGCTGAGGTCAGAAACACCTGGATTAATTAGTTTATCCAGTAATGAAAGACATATTCATCACCCATTAACTCCAAATTTTAGGTGCTTGAACTGTCGAATAATAGTAATAATATGAATCTCAGAAAAACAAGCTTTAGTTAAAGCTGCCCGAAAGAGTGTTGTTATCCAACGTTAGATGAGTCCTTCTCTGACAAGAAAGGCCAGTCAGTAAAGAAGAAGACATAACTGCAGACGAATCATTTAAAAAGCCACATTACAGTCTGCAAATGCAATTAAGGACCTTAATCTGTAGAGACATGACCAGTGGTTTGATTGAACTAAAGCTGAAATTTTCGGCTGTGATGACCATCGTGTGAGCCAGGGATTGAATTAGCCATATCATGAAGCAGTGCCACCCATTGGCTGATGCACATAGACATTTAAATAGTTGGCAATATGAGGAAAGAACAACATGCAGATGCATTAAAACATTTTAAGACAACCACCAGGAAGAGAAGCTTGTTGAAGCCATTAGTGGGCATATTTTTAGCCTTAAAAAATATGTTTCCATCAAATTATGGCATTGACCATGCTTGTTGGATCTATGGACTGTACAGCTTTGTAATTCCTTTTCATATCCCTCCCAGACAACAATCAATAGATTGGCATATCTGACTGGACTGCAACAGATTTTGCTTCCGATTTGTATCACCATAATCTACCACAGGAGGCAGTAATCCAACTAAACCGCCACTACATCACATCTGAATGGGTTTTCCTGATACAAAAGGACTAATAAAAACAGCAGTTCTGTTAGCCTGCAGCTTGAGAACAACTGTGTCAACATTTCAAAGTGGTTGCAAAAGCCTGATCGCCATCAAATGGATGCACTCCCTCTGCAGTCCCTCAGTGCTGGTTCCTTGTCTTACTTTGTCTCACTCTGGCTCCTTGTGATAGATTTCCCCTGATGTCTCCATGGTTCTGGTTAGTGTATTTTAATTTTTATGTTGGATTTTTGGATTCATGATTTTGCTACCTGTGTTATCCCATTAAATCATCAGAGAACTCACCCATGCCTCTCAGCCTCTGCATTTGGGTCCTAACAAAAACCTCCAAACAAACCCTGACAGATTAAGGGAAAATATGCAACATTAGAAAATAGAAACACTATACAGATATTAGGAATTACAAATTGCATGTGCACAAGTAAATTGAGCTAGTATGCAACATTACACTTTTGTTCAAAATGTGCAAAATGTGTCTTTTCATGAAAACGAAGAAACTGCAGGGATTTAAAAACATAGTCAACCTTGTCAGTAGTAGCTAACAGCTTCTGGGAGGAAAGATCTGTGATTATGATCCTTTGTTCCCCTAAGATGGGATTTTTACTCATTGTTCTCATTTTGACCCCAGAGGATGAGATCTTCCCAGATCATAGGAGACCATCAATGGTCTTGTATGTCTTCCATTTTCTGCAGGTGCAGGTCTAAAATCTTCTTCCTGATGTTTTTTAATAGCTCTTAAACAGCCATGAATGCGTTTTGAGTCTGACTGTTTGAGGCTGTGGACAGGTTTCTTTTATACAGATGAGTTCAAACAGGAGCCATGAATAGATTTAGACTTAGACAGATTTTATTTCGTTATTTTGTAGGCACAACTGTATACAAAAAGAAATTTCATTAAGTAACGCTCTCTAGAATATTTCATTTTTTAAAGTGCAGCAGATAAAAACATTTGTGATGAAAAAGAAAAAAAAAACGGTGGTGTAAAAAAGTGATGTAAACATGTGGTTACAGTTCCAACATTCAGGTCTTTTTTTGTTTTTGTTTTTTCTATAACCCATTTTACAAAACATTCAGAAGTCTAATGTCAGTGGGGAAGAAGCTGTTCTGGAATCTGCTGGTCCTGCATCGGATGCTTCAAAGCCTCTTTCCAGAGGGCAGCAGGGTGGGGGTGTGTGGGGTCATTTGTGAAGTTACGGGCTCGGGACACGCCTTTGATGGAGGGAAGAGGAGCCCTGATGATTCTCTCTGCTGTTCTCACCACGCTTCTCACCTTCTTCCAGTCTGAGGCGCTGCAGCCTCCACACCACACAGTGAGACAGCTGCTCAGAACGCTCTCTATGGTGTTTCTGTAGAAGGTGGGGGCAGGTGGGATCTCCTTAACCTCTGCAGGAAGTACAAACACGTTTGACCAGTGAGGTGGTGTTTACAGTCCAGGTGAGGGTGTCTGTGATGTGCACCCTCAGGAATTTGGTGCTGTTTTCCACCTCTACTGCTGAGCTGTTGATGACCAGTGGAGCGGTTTTAGGCTCCTTAAGTCGACGATGAACTCCTTCATTTTCTCCACATTCAGAATCAGGATGTTATCTCTGCATCAGCCCACCAGCTGCTCCACCTCCTCTCTGTAGTCCTGTTCGAATTTGCTCAATCAGAGCCTGAGAAGTTGCTTTTTTTTTCTCCACTGTTTTTCAAAAAGCATATTTACGGAAGAGGATTAGTAACCTGATTTCGCCAGATGAGTTTGACTTTTTTTATTGTCAGAATTCAGTCAGAAGTCTGAGCTTAAAGTCAGAATTCTGAGAAAAAAGAAGTCAGAATTCTGACTTTTTTCTCAGAATTCTGACTTTTTTCTCAGAATTCTGACTTTTTTCCCCATACTAAACTGAAATAAAATTTAAAAATCAGTTGTTGTTTTTTTCCACTGACCCTAATCCTCTTCTGTACATATTAAAATTCACTGGAGTTTGTTTTTTTTTGTTTGTTTTTTGGGAATGTAAGTAACAAAATGTAAAAGAAAAGGTAAAATGATGTGAATACTTTTGCAGGGAAACTGTATGCAGCCTTCTTTATTAGAAGAAATATTTGTGTTCCACATTAGGAAAAAAAAAATAACGTTTTCTCTGCCCGGGTGGTTATAAACACCTGCTGGAAAACAAGTCAAAACAGAAACTAATATTAAAGGGAAAAGTTTTAGTAACCTTCAGAAAGCCTGGTGGAATATTGATCTGATCTACTCTAAAATTTATAGGAAACAAAATACAAAGTAATGAAGTGTGCCTCGGGCTGTCTACATAATACAGTTTAGAAAGGAAAAAACTTAACTGTATTCAATAAAGAGTGAAGGGGGTGTGACATGGCTGCTCGTTTTGATGAGAGCTCGCTCTGTTTTCAGCCTGCTATGCTGCTTTTAGCCTTGGGCTTGTTTTACTAAACCCAGCTGTCTACAGGTTAATGCCTCCATCTGTTTTTCACCAATTCATAAATAATATAAGGTAGCCTGATTGTTTGAATAACACATATAAACATGCTCAGCCTCCTGGACAAATCCAGATAATCCGAGGAATCAAGATGAGGACTCATCTTCTCAGGTGAGTCGCTGCTGTTAAAATAAAAATGTAATTATGAATTATTTGGTACTTTTCTTGCACCTTTTATGCTTTCTAAAACTGTCAGATATGTCGAGAAGTTTATCAATATTGGCCTCGCATAAAGAAAGCTCAGCCTGTTTTCATCATTAACAGCCACAGCTGAGTGTCACAAGCCAAGTGAGAGTCCATTAACATGCTACCTGCCTCACCTGTGGCAGTTTCTATAGAAACACACATGAGGGTGGAAGATTTTGCACTCACCTTTGAGCTTTGGTAAACAACAGGAAGTTCCCTGGTGAATAAACTGCAACCTGGTGCATTAATCCCCTCGCTGCGCTCCAGCCTGCTGGAGACATGAGATGATCTTTTGGGCACAGGACATTTGACTTTCAGATAGAGAAAAAGGCTTGTTAGGAGGAGACACGTACAGGAGGGCCCGGAGGTGGCTGAGATAGGACTGGGCATGTTCTTGAACACGGCTTCTCCCCGGAGGTCATTTAGCATCCCCATTAACATCAACCTGCATGGTGCTCGCAGGCGGCAGACACGGTAAGAGCAAATGATCGACTGGGCTGGTCAGCGAGGCTTCAGAAAACGCTGCAGGGAGTTCATTATGGCGGAAAAAACTAAGCTAAACTTTGAAATGTAAGCAGAGCTTTACAAAACAAACACTGTTAGTGTGCATGTGAAAACAGAAACATGGACGCCCCAAGTTTCCATGAAGTGAAACTGTTTAGAATACCAAATTTAGGCTTATATGTCTTGGTAATGATGCACAGAAAGTCTTACAATCAATCCACCTTTATTCCAGCAGCTGAATCTCACACTAATGATAACTTTTTTATCTGTATACATTTTTTTGGTGAAGCAATCCCCATATTTCAACTAAATCACCAGTAGCACCATTACCGGTACCTCTAAATCTTTCTTAATACACATGCAACTGAAGCATTTCTGGAAATTTTTCTTGACCTTGATTTGAAGTTGATTTCCAGAGACTTCTAATGAGTTTTCAATAAAATGTTTCCCTGAGATCTGCAGCAAATAGATGGATCATTAGTTAATCCTGTCTCCATAACAACCAGGAGATGCTATCTACATGCAGGAAAATGGCCTTTTCTGTCATGTCACTAACCTATTCATGTACAGTTTTCCGAAACTCTAATTAGTCAGATAAGTATTAGCCTTTTACACAGCTAAATGTATCAGTAGGAGAGATGTGGACTGTTTCAACATCAGGATATGTAAAAAAAAATGTCACTATTTTAGCAAAAAAACAACAACTATACACTAATGAGACTAATAAACTCTGATAAGTAGAGATTGTGGTTCTCCTTCTCTATCGTCTCAGTATTGAGTGCTTGATGAACCAGTTATACAATCTATACATTCTTCTCCCATATGAAGCCCTTAACAACCAAAAGGTTGGAAATAGTCGGGGTCGCTTCCAAACATTGCCTAAGCTCTGGAACCCAGCTCCTGGGCTGGGGTTGGGTTTGCTTGTCTCAGCCACCAAGTGTTGCAGTTTAACATGTTGGTCCCTTTACCTTCGCGATGGGGGATGTCTCTCATGGTTGTTTTGACCAACGGGCCAAATGCCTGTATGGATGGAGTATGGAGTACCAGGCCAACACTGAACCCAAGAGGTGTTTTATCATTGGACTTCTGTCCAAGTCATGGATTGTCCATAATAAACAGTGTTGAAGGAAAAGGATGTCCATGGCAGGACACCCTAGGCCGGAGATTGATGATCGACTTAGTGCTTAGTAGCATCCTCCGACTTATGGCCACATATCTTGGACAGTCAGGTAAAGAGAAGGGTAGAGCTGTCCAACAATCAACACCACAAGGGGGGGTGCTGCATACACTGAAAGAAGAGGAAGCCAGAAAGACTCGACAGGACCAAGCAAGTAGTGAGGGTCTGCTGTGAACGTGAGATGGAGACCTTTGTCAGGGATGTATTTAACTCCCACCACCAGGACAGCTTTTCCCAGTTTCCAAAGGAGGCCGAACACATGGAGTCTAAGTCAACCATATTCTCTGCCTCTATACATTTGTGGCTGCCCATAGCTGTGGCTATGTCTGTGGTGCCTTTGGTGACAGATATGGCCAAACCTGGTGGTGGACACTGTTAGTAAGGGATGCAGTCAAGCTGAAGACGGAGTCCTATTGTCTCCAGTTGGCCTGTTAGACTCATGAGCAGCAAGCTGGTATTGTTAGGCCAATTGTGCCTCTGCTTGCAAGGCAGGAGTTTGGAGAGGCCATTAAGAAGGACCATCAGTCTGCCTCAAAGAAATTCTGGCAATCCGTCCAACTTCTCCCGAGTGGGAAGCAGAGCCTTTATAACGTTTTGAATGGGAGTTCAACCACCCATCACTGGTACTCTGGATCCAATCCAGCTGATGTGCTGCCAACGAGATGCAGCGTGCGCCGCCCAGAGTGTCCCAGATGCTGCAGCCCCGGAGAACATGCAGGAAGCCGATACAGGTCAGGGGAAAACAGATCAGGCAGGAACAGTTCAGGAATCCAGGAGTTCTCGGCCTGATAAGAGGTTCCAATCCAAACAGGAACAGAGGGATCCAGTCTTCCGGTCTGGGCAGAATGGTGCCCAGACAGACACACACAGAGGAAGACAGGCTGGCTCAGTGGTAGAGCGGAACATACACAAGACATCGTTCCAGGATAAATGGCAAACTTTTAACTGGTCTCCTCCTAGTAGCCAGACTCACGGGAATCAAAACTGACCTCCCCCGCGTTCCGAGTCAAAACCCTGAGGGCTTCGCAGAGAAGGACCACAACCGATGCACCCACCGCACGCCGAGCCAAAACCCTGAGGGCTCAGCGGAGAAGGACCAGAACTCCGCTCCCCCTGCACGGCAAGCAAAAACCCTGAAGGCTCAGTGGAGAAGGACCAGAACTCCGCTCCCCCTGCACGGCAAGCAAAAACCCTGAAGGCTCAGTGGAGAAGGACCAGAACTCCGCTCCCCCTGCACGGCAAGCAAAAACCCTGAAGGCTCAGTGGAGAAGGACCAGAACTCCGCTCCCCCCACACGGCAAGCCAAAACCCTAAGGGCTTAGCGGAGAAAAGCCGGGACACGGACAGGAGACAGAAGACAAAAATTAAACCCTCTCAATCCACTGGCCTTCCAGAGTCAGGACATGAACCAGAAACTTGACTAAAGCTCGTGAAACAAACATGAATAACTGACATTAATAAACTAAGAATACACAAATAATGTTCTGGCCCTGATAGCTGGGCCGATAGCTATATATAACAGAGGAAGCAGGTGAATAAGGTGACTGATCATTAGAAAACAAGGAGGAAACGGCAGGTGAATGAGGTGAGTAATCAGAGAAGCTACCAGGGCTGAGGTCATGACACAAATGTTTTTTTTAAATTACTTTTTTTATTTCTTTCTTTAAAAAAAATCTATTTAAAAGAAGTGTTCTTTGCTTGCAACAATATTTAACTCTGCATCAACATGGCTGAAGCTAAAGGTCCAATACCTAAACTTTGAAATATTTTCTTAGGCAAACAAATGAAATTGTTGTCAGAAAGCAATTCATAGCGGAATTTGTACCAGTGCAAATCCTCATATGAAACCGATTTAGTACTATATCATCAGCACAGGACACCCGACCCCTGTCTAGAACCACCCATGTCAAAGTGTCAAAATATATTAAGCAAACAGATTGTTTTAGTGCATAAAGCAATATACCATAAAATCTGAGGATTAGTCTTAGTATAACTGTGTTTTTTAATATATGTCTTTTATGTTTGGCATGTGTGAGAGAAACAGAGAGATCCACCACACATCTGTGATGCAGGAGCAGGAAAGGAGCCCGAGAGGAGATGGAGGCGGTGCAGAGGGAGCCCGGAGTCAGATGCCTGTTTCTAGCGTCGGAGAGGACAGAGCTATCTTGTTGGGCTTCACCATGATGGCTTTCTCTGTGCTCATGTTCTTCGTAGTCGGCATTACCACAGTCAAGCCTTACATTGACAGGTACCCTGGTATACACATCCGAGCTGTCAGTAGGGCTGAAAAATTACATCTTTTTTTTTAAACATGTGCCGCCGGTGTGGGCCTTTCTCTGCTCTTCTGCTGGAGTAAAAATAAAGCCTAACAATACTCTGCTTTATCCATTGTCTTTTATGCTTTGTTTGCTTTATGATGAAATAAGATACTGTCAAACTGTGGAATCTAACTTTAAACTAAATAGCAAAGCACTAATAGCTGGAATACTTTCAGTGTAGTTATAAGGTTTTCTTGCAAAGTGTCCAGGCCTTAGTTATAGAATCAAAACTAAGGATTATTAGGGCTTGCAACTCTTTGAGATTTTACATCAACATGCCAATAATTACTCTGTAGAAAATATCCAAAACCTGGGCTAATTTTTGTCATTTGGGTTTCTATATCTGCTTTACTGGACCACAGGAAAATATCCCATGGAGTTAGAGATAAAACATGCAAACTACAAGTAGAACCCCTGCTTCCTGGCAGGGAAGGAAACCATGGACACTGTTGCTGGGAGATATAACTACTAAACTCCATCTTCCATGTCAGCTAACAGCTTTCAACAGTCTTTAAAGTGTAACCCATCCTTATATAAAAACAAAAAAACATGGTCCCCTAAACAAAATTTGAAAAAAGGCATCAAAGTAAGAGACCCTGCAGGGGGTTTACCTAGCCCAGCTTAGCTTCGCCTTATTAAACCACAGAGAGGTAGCAAAGGGATGCTGGTTGTCATCCCACTGACAGATATTTAAAGTGGAGGATTTTGCATCCCCTTCATCACTGGAGGTTGATAGGCTTTATGGAAAATTATTTAGCAACCTCCATGTTGACCGTTTAGTCCTTAGGAGAGCAGTGAGCTGGTTTTAAGATAAGCCTTACCACCCACAGAATCAGTTTAACAGCAGAAAAAGTTGATAATAGGATAACTTACTCTTTAAAAGCAAAGTCGATTGAAAATGGAAAAAAACTGAAAGTTCATGTTGAACAGGAGGCAACCCCAACCTAAAACCTGGCTTAAATTATTCCAATATGTGGGGTAGCTCTTTGAGGGGGGTTAGACCTGTACTATGACTTTACGAATGTCTCTGCCAGTAACTTATTCTGGTTGCCTTCAAAGGCTTACCAATTAAATCATGGGGCATTGTTTGCTAATTTATCTATAGCAAACAATGCTATAGATTAATTAGTCACATCATACATTCAGGGTATCACACCTGACGTCCTCACCACCATTACTACAACTGTGTAGTAGCAACTAGTTCCAACTGTGTATAGATAGGTATACTGTAAAATTCATCCTGATGCCAAAGTCTTGTGTTGCTCATATTTGGGAGTTAGATAAACCATTTTTATTGGCTTGGGTGAAATGTTTACTAAGGATCAGCGAAAAATCGCAAAACCTAGCATCCAAAGTCAAATGGATCTACAAGTGTAGCATATATATATTGTGTTTTTAAAAAATTAGGTGATGAGAAAGTATCATGAATTTACCACAGTTTTAGTGAAGGAGACAGCAGAGACAAGGCTTTTTTTCAATCAAAATAGAAAAAAGAGAAAATAATCTTGACAAAGGATGAAGTGGGGAGAAGGGTTGTGTGTTTTAAATCACTTGGCAGCAGGTAAAAATTAAGCCTAAAAATATTGATCTAATAGATAGGACCTGGTCATCATGTCATGGGGTTCCTCCCACTGATCTCTATTTCTTCACTGGATTACCCATTGGTAGTACGGGGTTAAAGTGAAGCCATCGGCTGCCATATTGCTACTACCTAGTTAGACCGGTCGCACATCTTCCTCTCCTTTGCAGTTGTAGCACTTTTGCTCTGTCTTTTAAATCCATTCTCCATTTTTTTCAACTTCTGAGTAGTGGGTCCAGAAATTGAATCTGAGTTTGTTAAACCTAATCATTGAAATGGACCCCAGAGTCTTTGGCCAACCTACCGTTAAACCTTCCTTCTGATTGTCCTTCAGTTGTTGGGAGGAGTCTAGCTGTGTCCTGCCTCAGAGTAATATTCTGGAGGAGTGGGTGGACTGCAGAGGGGTGAGCACTGTGCCCTGCCTGACGGTGACAGTCAGCATCGCCGGCTCCAATCAGTCTGCCTTTCTCCAGCTGGATGAGGACTCAGTCTTTCTTCCAAATGAGGTAAAAATTCTTAATCGTTCAAACAATGTCCTGTTCATAATTGTCAAGGTTTGGTTGAGGTTTTGAGGAACCAAATGGAGAGGTGAGGAGGCAGAGGTGAGTTCTTGTAGTTTTAATTGAGTTCTCACAGCCAACAGAGGCGAAGGGAGGGTATTTATGGGAGACTGAACAAAGACAGGACTAATGAGCTGATTGGGAGCAGGTGTGAACAGAGGCTTCAACAAGGAGCTAGGGAAAAGGAGACAAACACCAGAGGGCAACATAGGGCAACGTAGGGCAAGCAAAGAAAAAGCTAAGAACTCAAATATATCAAGAAAACGCCAATAAAGCTAGAAAACAAAGAAAAACATGGATCAATGTGAAACTGAAAACTCAAAGAAAACTTAACAGAACCAATATCATGACAATAATAGCCTTGAATGAAGAGTCATGCTGCCCGTGATGGGGGTACATAGGAAATTGAAGAGTTGAGGTCAAAGTATTGTCAATACAATCAAATCTTTGAGCCTTCTTAGGAGAGTCACATCAGTGACTCTCAAAGATTAGAGAAACAGTAGAAGAAATCAAATGCCTTTGTCCTCCTACTTTGGCGATCTATAAAATGAAAGATTAACTTGACCTTTTTCTTCATTTCCAGTGTTTTTACCTCCCAAAATGTCAAATGGACCGAAAGGCCCTTCAAGAAGAAGTGCAGAAAGTAAAAAAGTGGGTGGACAATAAGCTGCAGAACGACTCGCTGTGTTTCATGGACCAAAAGGGCCAGCCCAACCATGCCATCTTGAACAGGAAGTACACCCTGCAGAGGGCGCTGTTTGGACTGCTTTGGCCCAGTCTGATGCTGGGTGGTGGATCTCTGCTGGTGGGACTTGTGAAGCTGACTCAGTGCCTGGCCCGCCTGTCCATGGACATGAACCGCTATTCAGCAGGAGGACATTGGGCTTCTAGAAACACTCAGGGTAAAATCTACAGACTTATTCAGAGCTCAAGCCTGCAATCTCCTTCATGACTTATTAAACCCTGCAGCAAGAGACTAACACCACTTGGAATTCCTTCATGAGCTAAATCATGACACATCACCATCGATATGTCTAAATATCCACATATTTCTGTTTGAAGAGCTATTTCTTTCCTTACAGCCCTATCCTGTACGGTCCTTCTCATCTCTACTTAGCCTGAGCCAATGGTGATAAACAAAAGGAAGAACAAAGTGCTGATCCCTTTTGTTTAAAGTCGTAGGGAAATCATATTTAAATGTCAAATCATTCTGGCTTAAACGTGTATATAAATGTACTCTTTACCAGACCATATTGTCTCAAAATTTAGAAAATTTCTGTTTAAAAAAAATCCTGTCTTAAAATCAGTGGGGGGTTTTCTCATTATCTTATGCAGGCCAATTAGTTATACGTCAGCTTGTACACCTAAATTCGGCCAATCATTTATCAACGGTCATCTGTCAATTTTTTTCAGTCATAGCATCTTGATTCATATGTCGCAGCTAATAAACGCAACGGTTGAAACCAGAATCCTTTCCTTTCCCATTGAGTTGCTTCCCAGTGTTCACGGGGATGGACGTCTGTGTCTTCTGGAGGCGTAGAGCTAACAGAACTGGCAGCGTTGCGAGTCAAGGGCTCAAACATGTACGGCTGGAAGCCTTCTACGCCAAACCAAGCTTCTGCCGCCCTGGCGTCCTCTTCCACAACATTTTCGTCCCCGCTTTCCTCCTCCAAATAAAAAATGGATGACAGAGGAGGCTCATCCACGACTTCCGACACTAAACTCTCCTCCTCTTGCATGTTTCCTCTGTCCATAGCGTTCCTTGACAGCGTCGTTTCTAAGTCACCAATTTAGTGCTACTTGGTCCCAGTGGAATTTCCCATTTGGAACCTACTAGCACTAAGATGCTAACTGGTTAGCAAGGGGCTTTCGACAAACCGGTCACAATCAAACATGCTTGCCATCCTTCCGCCACAACAATTCCACCCCCTTGATAAACAACCAATCACATTCGCTTTATTCACTTGTGTAAAGCCTTAATTGGCATTAAAATTCATTAAACATCATTATCATGGCATTTAAAATGCTTTATTTAAAAAAAAAAATTATAAAAACAATTTCGTCAGATATAACTGGTTCTGCATGTTTGCATGGAACTGCTTCCAGTTGATCGTAAAGCTGTATGTTCGGAAAAGAAACACGAGGCAACGAAAAAGCTAGAGAATAAGAATGCAAATTTCAACAAAAGTGGCTAAGTTGCTAACTGGTTAGCAAGATGCTTCCAACAAACCGGCCACAACTAAACTTGCTTGCGAACCTTTTGCTACAACAATCCCGCCCCCTTGATAATCGACCAATAACATTCGCTTTATTCACTCGTGTAAAGTTGGGCACCACTCTGGAGAATTCGGAAATGCAACCGCTGGAACAGCCGCTTCCCTACGACTTTAAATTTATCGTTGTTTTTTTTTTAACTCTTAACTTGTTTAGTTATAACCCTGAAACAGTGTTTTTGTTTATTTTCATAAATGTTTCTTACCTAACCCTATGTCTGCCTTTTATTTAACTTAAAAGGCCCAAACCCTAAAAAGCCTCAATTAAATGTTTTTTGATCAAGTTCAACCTGCAGCTGTTTCACTAATCATTTTCTGGGATCTACAAATTAAAACAAAACATTTATATTTTGTTCAGATAGCTAAAAGAAAAACATTGGATTTTTTGCATTTAGCTTTAAAAAAATGGGGGGAAAAAAACTGAAAAACAAAACTTATTAAACCAAAGAACTGAAACATACTGAACTTGTTAAACACTGGTATGGTTCAGCCAATAATTGACTCACCATGGATCAGGCATTGATATATTAATGACAAGTTTTGACTTTCAAAAAAAGCAGTAACATAAAATCATTATGCTGCTAGCAAAAGAACTTCATCTTGGCAAATTGTCATATTTAGTTGAACATTGAAACACCATATCTAAGAAGACACTTTTAGTTCTGGATGGGCAATTTCTGTAGGTTTTAAATAGAGGAACAGAGCATTCATTTAAGCATTAATTGAACCAAAAGAGCCACTTGTAGCTCAGGAAACTCCAGATATAGCTGATGAAAACTGAGATATCTAATATATGTTTATATAACATTTTTCTGATGTGGCAATAACAAAATAGAGTCGGTGGCGCAACCGGTTCCAGGTCTACAATCTGGCACGCTTGCCACCTGTACACTCCAGTCCTTGGAGGTTTAGTTGCAGTGAGAAACACTTTAGGACAGCTGAGAGCTTCAGATAACCCATGCATGTTCAAAATAAGAGTTTCCTTTCTGTCCTTCATGTTTTAGATGCTTTTCCACTCAAGTAAACCGGATTCAAATGGTTGCATTACCTCCTCTGTAGCCATCAAATGCTGCAAAAGCCTGCAGATCACTTTTTCATTCAGGTCAGGTTTGTGAAGGCAGGGAGGCATCTAAGTTGGCTCTGAGGATCAGGGTTAAGAAACCCGGGTCTATATGACAGCATAGCAGCTCCTCTAAACGATGCGCCAGAAATGAGTGAGTCAGTCTGCTACACGGGACGAAGATATTTCCACCCCCAGAAAAACAAAAAATAAAAATCAGCAGAAAGAAAAGATGAGTCCATTGATGAGCCAATGCTTTGCCTTCCACTCTGTCCAAGAACAGAGCTGGATCCAAACGCAGCTTCTTCCAACCATCCAGGAACAACCAGTACGATGGAGAAAATGCCTTCCAGATCAGAGCGACAAACGTTTTTAACCCAGCTGGAGTCAGCTTTAAATTAATGACAAAAACTAACCGGTTCCTTTTACCATTTGTTCTAAGGTTCACTCAAAATTTTGGACTTTTTTATTTAAAAGTTGATCTAAGAGGTCAGAGGAAAAACTTCTGAAAATCCACAGCTTGATGTTCATCAATGAAAACCTCTTGATGGATTCTGATTGAATTGCAGAGAAAAATCTAATGAGGGAAACATTTTTGTTTTTATTCAACAGCACAATTAATGAATGTATAGTTTGCTTAAACAGACATGGTCACATGAGGATGAGTAAAACAAGTTATCTGAAGAAGCTGCATGGTTTATAGACAGGTGAATATATGACAGAAAATTAAAAACAGGTTTGCTTTCAAACATGCAAGGTATGGTTCTTCAAAAAACATTTTGTGCTTAGAGTTCCACTTCAGGGCAGGAGGCCTCGGTTCGACAGGAAGGGTAAACGACACGACGACCTGTCCGTCATTCACCCCCTCCTCTACGACACACGCAGGATTGCTGCTGGACTTGGTATCAACGCGTTGCCACTTTTTTTTTCTTCTTTTTTTCTTATTTTTAACAGGTTACATACACGTTTGTTTTTACATCTAAAAAATACAAAAATATATATTACCTCTGTAGTTATTCAAGGAAAGCATTTGCACATGTAATAGTATCTGTTACCTTCATTCGGACTGTACCTCGAGTGAGTAACGAGATCGGTTCTGTACATGATATTCAAGTAAACATCAGACGATAGGGTTTGATATACGAGGACCTCATGCAAAAACATAACCAGTAAGAAAGGAGACGGTTGTATAGAGCGAAGGGTTTGCTAAGCCCCTCGTTGGGTTTGGTTTGCTGAGCAGCAGCTCAAGGTGGATCCATGAGTTTTTGCACCAAAGGGGAAACAATGTAGCCTACTGTAAATAAACACGAGTTAAATGTTAAATGTTTTTTGATTAAAGAGACTATTTCTGTTTCAGGTCGACTTGAAAAAAAAAAAGTCATCTATTTTTTAATCAGATGCATAAATGAAGCAGATTTATAATCATGACTTATTATGAAAGGAATTTGGTTTCATTACAACTGAATGCAAAGAAAATATTTTGCTAATTTCAATAAAAAAAAAAAAAAGCAATCCAGAAATGAGTCAATAAAAGGTTTTGAGTTTTTTTTTCCAGAGTTGTTTTCTTTTCTAAAATGTTCCTTTTTGCCAGAAAAGTGAGATTCTTTTTCGTTTTCTTACAGATTTTAGATTTTCCTTTTTTTGGGCAAATTTCTAACGCAATATTTTTACTAATTTCATTCTTTTCAATTTGCATTTTCCAGATCACAATCAGCAGAATATAAACAATCCCTTTTCAACGGCAAAATGCTGTTGCTAACATCCAGTCGAAATGAGTCGCTGACAAAGTGAAAATTATCTGGAACATGAGGTTTGAAAAGAAGGAAATCGAGATTCTACCTGAAAATCTGCAATTTGAAAATGAAAAAAAAAAATCTGTAAATAAATGTATATATATATATATATATATATATATATATATATATATATATATATATATATATATATATATATATATATATATGAAAATTGGATGGGAAAAAAAAATTTAAATCACATTTTTTTTTTGCATGTCAAAGATTTTAGATTACGGATTTTAGATTTTCCTTTTTTTGGGCAAATTTCTATCGCAATATTTTTACTAATTTCATTCTTTTCAATTTGCATTTTCCAGATCACAATCAGCAGAATATAAACAATCCCTTTTCAACGGTAAAATCTTTTTGCTAACATCCAGTCGAAATGAGTCGCTGACAAAGAGAAAAATATCTGGAACAGGAGGTTTGAAAAGAAGGAAATTTATAAAATTCTACCTGAAAATCTGCAATCTGAAAACGAAAAAAAATCCGTAAATATATATATGAAAATTGGATTGGGAAAAAAAAATGTAAATCACTTTTTTTTTTTTTGCATTTCAAAAAATATACTTTTGGGAAAAAAAATAAGGAAAAAATTTAACAAAAACCGAAAAAAAACTTTTTTTTTTAATGAAAAAGATTTTTCAAAGTTTCATTTTCAGAATTCCTTTTTTCTTTAACTTTTCCAAAACTTGTTCTTTGCTTTAAACAGTATCTGAACAACATTCACCCCCTAACTTACATTATATTAGCCGGTTAGCCGTTTCCCGCTGCGCTAGCTAGCCTGCTGCTTTATAGAAACGCTGCTTGTAGTTTAGATTCCTGTTTTATTAGCTAGCTAATGATAAGCAACGCTTACTTCGTTTTACACCTTATGAATATACCTCCAAACTGCCATGTTGGTCTGATCTAACCAAGTTAAATCATGCGAAAGTTGGCTATATGTAGGGGAGGTAGCCTGCTGTTTGTTTTCCATCCTGTCAATCGTCTCATTAGCGGGAGTTTAACTGTGGAAATGTGGATGATAGAATAATTTAAGAGGTTGTGAAACAAACCTCTTGGAGAACAGAGGGGGCGTAACCTGGGTCTACTTTGAAGGTGGAGGAATATCCCGTTTTCTTTTCCCACATGTCAAAATGAAGGATTAGGATGAGGAGCACAGCTTGGGTTGATGCTTCAGGACCCGTTCCCACCCAAAACGAAAAACAAACAAAACAAACAGGCAGGATTTGAAGTGTTTTCCCAAACAGATCTCATTCTGCAGGGAGGAAGCAGACCGTACTCCTCCAATGGAAGCAGTCTGGCATCTATTTTGTTTTTCCCCCCTCAAGGCAGCCGTCTGTCCTTCACCGACACATTTCCGAGTATCCTCAGGGAGGTTTCAGTCTTTTTCTAGCATTCAGTACATTTTTAGAGCCACAACTTGCATAGTAGAACAGAACATGATGCTTTAGGAACATTCAAATCCACTTTTTTCCCCCTCATTTTTCGAATCCTGGAGAAAAAAAAGAACCAAAAAGAGGAGCTTTGTCGTCCTGTGAGGTCGGGTCCGGATGATGGTTTCTTTAAAGGTGACAGTAATACTGACAGACTAAACAAATACTGCAGAGATCAGTGCTAATGTGAACACAAGCCGTGGAATAGTGGGGACATTTTTTCTTTTTTTGGGTGGGTTTAAAATAAGACTGCCATGTAGTGGGGTTTTAAACACACACGCGCATACACACAAATATACAGGGAACTTTGGCTCAGTAGAAAACTCTGTTAAAAAGGAACATGTGCACCAAATGCGTATAGGCAAATAGAGATACTGCTGTAGAAAAGTCTGTTAATGGATGCGGGGGGGCGCCGCCTTACTGGGGCACTCACTGTTTATCAAAGCGTTTCTCCACCGTGTAAACTTTGGGCTGGTTGGGCTCATCTTCCGTCTTGTGCTGCAGCGTTTGTCGTGTTTCGCTCCTGATGCTGATGGTTGGGGACGTATGGAAGGGATTAAAAAGTAAGAAAATAATATATCTTTTTAAAGATTAGTGTTCATTGAGGTTTTTTCTTTTATACTAATTAGGTTCATGTGAAGTAAAACTTCAATGAAACTTCAAAAGTCCCTTTCAATGTCTCTAACGGGGGAGGTTAAGCTGTTCGGAACGGCTCCCCCCCTCCCCTCAGTTCATGGCGTGCTGGCGGATTGTGTGGAAGATCCAGTCCATCTTGGTGGTCCAGCCGCCGTGATGGGCGTCGTTCATCTGCTTCATGAAGTAGTCCAGGGCCTCCTGCTCAGACTTGTCTAGCGCCAGGGTCTTCCTGATGTACGCGATGTCGTCGAACGACTGCAGCTCAGGCATCCCTGAACCCAGCATCATGGAGAAGAGGTTGATGAAGAGGTTGGCGTGCTGCCGGATTGCCAGGTAGGCCTTGTAACACATCTCCTGGAACCTGAGGGGCGAAAGAGATCAAGAGATTCTTGATCTGGGCTCAGTTTCTAACCAACAATGTTTATATTTGCCATCAAATGACAGAAAAACATCCGTTTTGCCTCTGAGGAAAGGTACGTTTTATTACAGTAGCGTAAAATCTTTATACTATGGGTAAAATAAACCCCATAATATCAGAGCCAATCAATCATTTTATAAACAGAAAGGAGTTCTTTAAGGCATAGGAATCAAATTTGATGCAATAGAGGGGAGATAAAAGGTTTTGGATCGTCAACAGGGAGATTTTTTAAGGTGGATGAGAAGTACAAATGACCTGCAAACACAAAAATGATGCTAACAGCAAAGGGCAAGTGGCTTTCACATTTAATTTGCCCAGAAACTATTTTTACTTGCCCAGTATAATGTTTGATAAATATAGTTCCTAATATTCATTTTTGTATATATATATCAATGAAACATGTTGTTAACATGCTTTTCAATCCTTTCTGCACATTCTTTTCAAACTAAACATTGCTTTAATCTGTTTTTAGCTTGGAAAAATATAAATTGTAATGTTAAAAATCCCCCAAAAAACTTGACAGGTTAAAAACTTACACTACTACTACTCATCAATTTAACATGTTTAGCTCTATAACAGTTAAATGCACCACTACAATGTCTAAGAGAAAAAAATGTAATGAACATTTTTTAATGTATGACCACTGTACAGAAGACTGCCATATGATAGAAATATTTACACTGGGCGCATACAATTATTATTATTTTCCTAATCCCTGACTGATCATTTTTAATCTAGCGTGTATTATAGTATAGATTAAATTCATCATCCAGCGGCTGCTCTGCAGAATTCTCTCCCCAAGAGCTGAATCACGCCATCTAGCGGAAAATCACGCGAGAATGTGTACAAAACAACAAAAATGGTGCCGGCAACTTCTGAAAGTACTTTAAATATGAAATTATTACACAATTTTCAATAAATTATGTGTTTTTATTAAGAGAAATTTCCAAATGTTGGCTACATATTACGTTTTTTTTCTCTGGCCAGAAGTTCGATGGCAAATCCTCCCTCTTCAAGTTGGCGATCCAACGACCAACCCGTCCGTGGAGGATCAGGAATCAGAAAGGTGAAATAACTGTTTTTTTTCACTTTTACCTGATGTATTCCAGCATCCAGCTGCCATGCACGTGGGCATTGTCAGTTTCACTATAGCTCTGGTGAATTTCAATGGTGAAGTCCTCTGGAAATCTTCAATAATTGTTGTTGATTGCAGATGTGTCTAGTAGTTCCCATTGATTTTGCTTGTAAAGCGGGGAGAATGGCGCTAGGCTTACCGCACCGTGACGTCACTGCCAGAAGATGGCAGGAGGGAGGGGTTACTATATTTGGGCAAAAATGGCCCCTCCCAGACTTTTTTTTTACTGATTAACTAAATTCATTAAATTACTGGGAATTGATTCGTTTTAGGTATAAATAATGATCCATTGATTATTCCTGCTGACCGGCTTTTCCTTTAAATGTGGAACTTAGGAGGAGCTAAGCTAACATTAGCTTTACTGTTTGAATATCATCATGGTAAGAAGTATTGCCCTTTCTTCACTTAATTTGGCACCTTTTCAGATCCCTCTGGCACAGGGGTCACCAACCTTTTTAAGGCTGAGGGCCACTTCAAGGGTACCGAGACGTAGGAAGGGCGACCATTACTGACCCATGAGCTGCAAGGGTTAGCGTTAGCCTAAACTTTGTTCATTGTCAAAATATTTTTATTGTTTCTGTTAATTTCTAAGTTTATTTAGACATTGTCATTTTGAAATCTCTATAAATGATTAAAAAGAAGAGCAACAGAATAAAATAAAATTTCAAACTTAGCAAACTGGTGGGTTGTTCTTTATTTAGAAGACTCTGAGGGCCCCCCATGTGGTCCTTCAGGGCACCTTGGTGGTATTTAAAAAAAATCACCTAGCTACAAATCTAGCGACTTTCGTTTCTGTGTTGAAGGAGATTTTGGCGACATAAAAGCGTCGACCTCTGTGCATCTTAAGGGAGTTTATCTAAGCCTGCCTCCCCTCTCTCTCTCTCCCTCCCTCGCTGTCTGCTGTCGTCATAAACAGCAGGCTGCCTGCGCTGCAGCAGAGACAATAAACCTTCGCATTTTCAATTCAGATATCAAATTAAATGTAAAAAGCTGCTGCTAATCCAAACATAAACTGAGCGGGCAGAATGGCGCTAGGCTTACCGCACCGTGACGTCACTGCTGGAAGATGGCATGAGGGAGGGGTTACTATATTTGGGTGAAAATGGGCGCTCCCAGACTCAGTGATCACAACTAAAATTATTCTTTTACTTTTTTTTACTTATTAACTCTAAATTCATTAAATCACTGCAAACGTATTAGTTTTAGGTATAAATAATGATCCATTGATTATTCCTTGCTGACAGGAGTTTTCCTTTAACTGATAAATCTTCCACAAAATTGCTCTAGCTGCGTAGCATTAGCAGAGCTGATCCGTCTCGCTGTGTTCTCAAAGATAATAATTATGTCAACTGAGGCGTTGGTCGAAAATAAAGCTTTAAATGTTCTCCAATCCAAAAAGCTCAGTTTGGACTAAAGTTGGTTTCACTGCAGCGACCTCACCTTTCAAATTCTCTGGTTTTTGTGCACTCCTGGGTTCCTTTGCTGATGACGATCAGAAAGTCCTGCGTGAGCACAAACGGGACCCGCTCTCTCTTGTACCCAAACTTCTTCTTCTTGTGGTCGAGGAAATGCCCAAAATCTATGTGGAACAGCTAAGAAAACACAGCAAAGATAAAACAACAAGAAAGCATTAGAGCGTTTGGAAACAGGAAGCGGTTGAGTCAGACGCAGTCGCCTCCTACCTGTCCGTCATCTTTCACCATGATGTTGCTGTTGTGTCGGTCACCGATGCCGAGGATGAAGGTGGCCACGCAGTAGCCTGCACAGGAGCGGGTGAACAGATCTATGGCCTGGTCGTACCTGGAGGACGGACAAAAGGATCAGCTGGTGTCTCTGCGACGCAAAGTGGTTCCAGAAGTAATCACCTCTTTAATGTTTAAGGTTTCAGTTGTCAAACAAACAAAAGAAGGTGGAACTTTGCGAAGAAAAAGGATGAAAGAGTCTTTCAGAAAGTTGCGTGGCGTGTCTTTATATACAGACTCCCTTTCTACCACAACTCTGTTTGAAAATAAAGTGAGAGTCCCCCTGTTTGTTACTGACTCTCAGAGAACAGGGGGCCTCACGCACGGGCAGCCAAGGGGTTCCAGAACAAACAATGACATCAGGAACAGGTCTTATGGCAGCCTATAAAGGCGACTATCGCAGAATATTGGCCTGCGTCTAAAACCTAAAACATTGGCATGCTGATGGATATGGAGGATAAAAAGTGCCACTATTAAATAAATAAATACAGCATTAAATAAATAATTAAATGTGTCAATAATTAATTAAATGTGGAATTAAATAAATAAATGTGTCATTCATTAATTAAAACCACGTCACTAATATAAAGTGCCACAATTAAATAAATACAGCGATAATCAATTAAATGTGTAATTCATTTAATAAATAAGGAATTAAATATATAAATGTGTCATTAATTTAATAAAATACGTCTTATCACTGAATTTAAGTGTTCAGGCTGACGTAGAACTAACTGGCCTGCAGAAGATAAATGAAAAAAAAAACAACAGATTTTATGACAGGATTTTTTTTTTTCTTTTTTTTTATAGAAATTTTTTTAATTTTGGGACAATATGGTCTGATAAAGAGTACATTTATATACATGTTTAAGCCAGAATGATTTGACATTTAAATATGATTTCCCTACGACTTTAATGACCCGCGGAAACCCTGGAGTTTAAGCATAGCAGCTTTTTGTAGTAAAAACAACTCACAGTGAAGTCAAATATCACATAAATGACCTTACATGCTCCAGAAAAAAAAAACTGAACAGAAAATGTTATAAATAGATATGACTGTCTATCATGGTGAAAGCACCAATCAGACGACGAAACACAGGGATGGAGGAGCTGAGAAGATGGCTGCATGAGAACCACCATAGAAACAGAGCTAGAAGGGTTTAGATAAAGTATTCCTGTGATAAAGGAAGAAAAACACCAACTAACTGAAATATTTTTGTCCTGAAGTAGGAAGATGTAACATGTATTAAATCTAATATTAAATATACCTTTAAATAATAAAATACAATAAATCATTAAATATTGGAATTAATTTTTTCAAATTTCTATTTATTTATATTTCGTAAAAATTCAAAAAATATCCACTGGACTTGGTTTTCAAGATTTGAAGACGTTTCTCCACCTCTCCAGGAAGCTTTCTCAATTCAAATGTCTGGATCCGCAGTGAGTTTGAGTCTTATATGGACAAGGCCTTGTGTTGCTTGGAAACATGCAAATGGTAACCGATGAATGGGTCGTTTAGATCCATCGTTAGCCTGTAATATCTGAACCTGTCTATGAATCTAGGGGTCGGTCGTTAAAGGGGGGATTGCCATTAAGGGGGGGGTTGTCTCCTGTAATACCTGAAACCTGTCCATGATTGTTAAGGTTTGGTCGTTAAGGAGGTATTGTTCACCGGCTGGAGCGGGTAGGTCATATTACAGGCTAACGATGGATCTAAACGACCCATTCATCGGTTACCATTTGCATGTTTCCAAGCAACACAAGGCCTTGTCCATATAAGACTCAAACTCACTGCGGATCCAGACATTTGAATTGAGAAAGCTTCCTGGAGAGGTGGAGAAACGTCTTCAAATCTTGAAAACCAAGTCCAGTGGATATTTTTTGAATTTTTACGAAATGACTATGACCTGGATGACTGAGAACCTTCATCAGCATATTTATTTATATGTATTTTTAGTTCAAATTTTTGGAACTTTCTGTTCTATCGTATTAAAAAAGCAATAAAATAGCTTCAGATTTGACCAATAAATAAATAAAATGTTGAGGGATGTTAATACTTTTGAAAAAGCTGTATGAAAATGCTCACATTTCTCCCTTGTTCTTATCTTTGAGCCACTGATGCAGTGCGTGGCTGTTGAACTGCAGCGCCCCCTTCAGGCCTCCTTTGCACTGGATCTGCATGATGGTGTGAGAATTCCTCACCACTTCGATCAAACCCACACAGTCGCCGATAGACAGGCAGCCGTACGGCAGCATCCTGGGAGGGAGAGGAGAGATAAAAAAAAATATATAAAGGAACAGAAATGATGGATTAGTTTATAAAAAGATGAGCAGAGATGGGAGGGGGCTTCCACTCTAAAAGCCCACCTGCATTCCTGCTGTCATGAGGAAGTGAGCAGCCTACCTGAGATCAAGGCCCTGGTTCTGCCAGATGTTCTCCATTATCCTAATGATCTGCAGCGTCAGCATGTCCTGCCTCAGATCTGCGGAAGCATCAAGGTGAATAACTGTGAATATTAGCTGCTTTGATCAGCTCCGCCGCGCTTTTTGTGGAGCAGCGGTGTCAAAGTCGAGCCGAAATGAGCTGCGACCAGAGCGCGAATCTAAAACAACACGTTTGTGAATTCTGTGTAAAGAGCAGGAGGATAGATGAGTGTCTGCACCGTGACACGCCCTGCAGCCTTCAGCCGGATGCTGCGTTTGAGTGGAGTCAGAGAGGAACGGCGATTGGAAGGCACAACTCACCGTCTCCATTTTTGAAGATGATTTCATTGTTCTGAAATAGCAGCTCTGACATCATATCTGGGTTTTCCCAGTTTAACCAAAGAGGTCGCTTTGCAGATGACATCATCCTGCATTCCTCCAGGCTGAAACAGAAGCAAAAAAATAATAATAATTTAGCAGACAGTCGGCTCTTCTTCACTGCATCTGTGCTCGTTGGGACGGATCAAACAGTCGCTTTTACTCCGCTGAGTCATGCAGCAGAGCTTTCTAAGTTCTTTCTAGGCATGGCAGGCAGGACTATGCAGGAATATTTAACAGCTCCCATTTCAAACATGATTGTGGGTGGGGGGGGTATACCGGAGGTTTCCCAGCTGATGTGCAGGATTCAGCGGAGAGGTAAAGCTTTGTAGTGCATCCATGTAGTCAGGCCTCTTCATCTGCTCGACCAGAAACTTCATTTGAACCTTTTAAGAGATAAAAACGGTAAACTGTCATTTCCGCTGATAACCTGCTGCTGAGCTGCTACAGCACAGATGCAAACACTACAGCTCCAACTCATCTGCAACATCTACCATTCTAAACAACATGCAGCTTTGCACGGTTATTTTTTTTATTAACATGCTCCCCCTGGTGGCTATTTGTGAGCATTACAGTTTTTGCACCGATGTGAAAGATTTTAATCTACAAACATGCAAAAAAGAAAAAATACATCACCTATAGAGAAAACATGTAGAAATAAAAAACATCTTAATTTTGAACTTTGCAGCACCCCCCCCCCCCATATAAAGCTTAATTGGTTGGGAAACATTTGGCTTTTGATACAAGTACTGAGTTTGGATGGGAGTAAAAACCAACTGTAAGCAGAACAGTATGGAGTGAACTTTGTTCCACTATCGTTTGAAGCACAGTAAACTTATTTGTTTACTCCATTTTTGTTTTTGCATTATTATTGTTTATTTTATTGCATTCTCTTCACTTCAAGCCCAATACAAAAGCTCACTCTTGACAAAGTTGATATTGCAAATGCTTCTTTGCTCCCCTCTCCAGAGGAAAGCGCGCCCCTGGAAGTGAAGAGAATGTAATCTGAAAAAAGTATTTTCAAAACAATGAAATTTGTAAAAGTAAAAACGGAATCTATGTCTTTTTCTGTCTCCTTGAACCCCAGTCGGCCTCGGCTGATGGCCGCTCACACTGAGCCTGGTTCTGCTGGAGGTTTCTTCCTGTTAAAAGAGTTTTTCTCTCCACTGTCACTACAAGCTTGCTTAGTGTGAGGGATTGCATTCTAGTTAATAAGTCGATGCAATCAACTGGTTTTGCTTAGATAGAAAACTTTGAATCAATTTGACTGGATGATCTGGTTAAATTGTAAAGTGCCTTAAGATGATGTGATGGGAATTGGCGCTATAGAAATAAACAAAATTAAATTGAATAATTTATTTTTTTAAAGAAAACGAAATAAAATAATTGCGAAATTTAAATATATTGGAAAAAAAACAGACATTTGAAAAAATATTAATATTTGAACAAATAAGATCTAAAAATGAATAATGAAAACATTTAGAAAATGAAATTAAATCTGAAATAAAAATCTGAGAAATTAGGCAACTTTGTCTGATTATAAAGTTTTTAAACCTTCATTTTTGTCACAAATCTATTTACAAAATATGTAGTTTTTTTGTTTTGTTTTAACAACGATGGAATTAAGTTCACTTCATAATAGTTTGGCTTAAAGTCACAGATCAAATCCAAACTGGAACAAATGTGACCTTAACATAAAGGATTGTTTTCCCTGTTAAATAAAAGCTACCAGACCACGTCAGAGAGTCTCTAAATAGTACGAGTCATCCTGTTATGAGACATCATGCCGAGCTGATTCAGCACCTCAAGCGAGTCTTTTCTTTACGCCCAAAGATGCCGACAAACGTTACAATCAGAGTCGCTCCCGTTAACTAACTGTCTGCTCTCCTGTAAGCAGAAAGCTAAACGTCCAGAGCGCGCGGATCCGTCTGCAGACCGGTCCAGATGTCGGCTAGATTAAACCCGCAGCCCTCCCCGGATCAGAGCAAACAGCTGGCAGCTGTCGGATTACCTTCTGCGCCTCATCTTTTTTCTCCTGTTTGAGCAGGTCGGTGAGGTTGATGAGTTTCTCCATGGCTTCCACCTGCCTGCTCAGGTGCTTCAGATACACGCCGCACGCCCGGCAGTACGACTCCAGCAGGAGGCCGAACCGCTGGCTCACCGTCTTGTTGTGCATCTCTGATCTTCACGCACACATGAGAAAAGAAGTAAGCGTTAGGAGGCTGTACGCTAATGGCTAATCTGTCAACACATCATTAAAAAAATAAAAAATAAAAAAACACCAGACTGCTAAGGTGACATTCAAACAATAGCTTAACCTTTCAACAAACCAACGGCTCGATCCGTCAGGAAAAAAAACAAAAACACCTTTTTGTTCTTTTTTAATTAACTCACTTCAAATGCCAGAAGAAGAAATGTCCTATCCTCTGATTGGTTAATGCCTTTTTCAGCAGGAAGCGTGCAAGCGGGTTATCGAGATACTGCTCATACTTTAGAACCTGGGCACAGACGGTGTGAAAAACAACTTCAGCTCTCCATGCCACGCTGAGAAGGTTACACAGAGGAGGCGTCTCCTCCTCCATCAGCGGCGCTCACCTGGACCAGCTGGATGAGGTACTGCGAGAGTTTGTCATCCGTCAGGTATTTCTCAAGGCACTTCACGGCAAACTCTCTGATCATGGGGTCGGGGAAGTTGCAATCCAGCAACTCCATGGCTTGCTCTGGCCTAATTGCAGGCCAGTCTTTTAGAAGGCAATACATCTGGAAGAACAAAGCGGTTTAAGCCTCCGTACAGTGATGCGCTCCCTTAGGAGAAAGTTGTTTTACGCTTCGGAGAATCTCAACTCACTTGTGCAACCTCATCCCTGGAGTTCCACTTCACAGCCAGGAGGATCTTGGGAAGAATATCCGGGATATTGATGCAGTAATGTCTGAAAATCAGGGAGAAAAGAAGTTGTATTATGAGTTTGGCAAACATCCAACCCAGGCTGGTATAAGAGACTTTTTGCAGCTGTATTTTTAGACCAGTTTTTGCAGAAGCACTGCAAAACCTGATGTAAAAATAAGAACACATTTCTTAAAAATAAGCACATAAGAATTTGTATGTTTACTCCTAAAATTAGATTTTTATGTACTTGGAATAAATTATTGTTTTTTTATTTTATTTTAAATATTAATCCTCTTATTCAAGTGGCAAATTGTCTTTCTTACACGCTCAAATTAAGGAAAAAGATAAATCTTTTAGGAAAAAATGGATCTGATTTTGATTTTAGAGTCTTTTCCATAATAAAAAGAACTGGGCTTTTCAGCAGAATAAAACAGAACCGGTGAGAACCAAACCTTTAAAATTCTAACTTAGACTGAAAATAACTGAATCTTCTCTCAGTATCGGCTTCAACACCGAAGACTGCTAAGATTTGGTGATTTCTACACTGGAAAAAAAGATCTACAAATAAGTAAAAATGTCTTAAATTAAGCGTATTTACCCTTAATTTGAGTAGGTAAATGTGATAGTTTGCCAATGGAATGAGTATTTTTACTTTTAAATAAGATAATTAAACAAAATACACTTGAAATAAGACGATGCAATTGTGTTTTCTTATTTTAAATGTAGATTTTCTTGTTCCTTTGGTAAAATGTGTCTTTAACCTCCTCAATCCAAGAAGAAATACACTAACTTTAAGAAAAAGGATTTATCAAGATTTGGATTTTTTTCAGTGTAACCTCTGATCCCGCAGCAAAACCTGAAATCTAAGGAAAGGTCAATGTTTCTAGAAATAAGTGTCATTTCCCTTGATTTAAAGCTGGGATAAAGTGTTGAATTAAAAGCACTTTACTGTAATATATTACCGTAAATTCTAAAGTCTTGCGATATTCAAATACTAATGATTAAAAATAAAGTTTTTTTGTTTTTTTGTTTTAGGAAAAACCCTCTTCTGGTTCTGTTACTTTTTTTGTCCATACCAAAGCCGTAAGTGTGATGTCATCTCGGGAGATAAGCAAGACAACATGGTGGACATATACACTGAAACATATAGCAATAGTGATGAAAATCCTCATTCAGGGAGCGTTTTTTATGGAAGAAAAAAAGTCTCATTGGAATCTGCCTTTTTTTTAACACCGAATTTTAAACAATTTTTTTAGACATTGAATTCCTTACGCTATCGAGCAAGTTTTATCAGAATTACAGAGTATTTCTTCACTGAAAGAAGAGCAAAACACTGCTCTGGAGGCTTTTCTCAGAGGAAAAGATGTTTTTGCTCTTCTCCCGACTGGTTTCGGCAAGAGTTGGATCTATCAATTGGCTCCTCTTCGTCGTCGTTCTGTTACGTCATATGCTTTGTTGATCTGATTGGTTTATTTGGCCCGTCTGTCACCAACATAGGCCAACCAGCTAACCAAAATTACTGCAACGGAAGGTTTCCAGATGGATATGCGGAGCAAATCCATCTGACGGAGTCAGGTTAGCGGGAACCCTGCTTACAGCACAAAATTGCGCAGATTTCCAAGGCAGCTTGTTTCACTGTAATTAGCTTCATATTCCTCTTCTACACGTTTGGCTTCCGGATAGACGAGTCCGAGTAGCGCCGTCTCACGGCGGAGCTCAGTCCAACGTGGTTTTTAGACGTACAGTGTGAGCTCCAAAAAAATGGCTCTATGGCATTTAAAAACGTAAAAAATCCCTTGGTGAACAGGTTAAGCAGGTAAGACTTTATCAATGCAATAATATGATTTTTAATTAAAATAAGAAAAGTTGGCTCTATTATCTTATTCCGAGTGCATGATATCAATTTATTTTAATTTAGGCAAATTATTATTTTAAGAATTCTTAACTTGTTTTTAGACTAGTTTTATCAGCTGACTAATCAGACCTGATATGAAATCACCAAGTTTCCCCTCTTGCCATTTAAAGCAGACACAGAGAAATGTACCTGTGCCTCCACAGGAAGTCCTTCTCCTGCTCAGTGATCTCAGACAGCGGGTCTCGGTTGCACACCTGTCTCAGCTGCTCATTATCGCTCTCAGTCAGGGGGTTGTCCCGCGCCAATCTGTTACTCTGGAAAAAAAAACAAAAAAAAAAACACGTCAAACCCTTTAGAGAAACAGAGCTGCGTTTCTTTTTCCCCACGCTCTTACCAATCCGGTGTGACAGTAGTTAAAGCCCAGCTCTCTAGATATATTCCAGTTTGCGTGTTCCTCGATCTGGCTCATATCGGGGAACTTCACAGGGCAGCTGAAATGGTCGAACTCCAGCTCCAAGCAAGGCGTTTCCTGTGTGGGTGAGAGAGAGAGGTGATGCTGGTTGTTTCGGTTCTGAACAGCTTTTCTGTCCAGGCGGAATCCCACGGGGCTGACGGGCCGACCCCCGGAGCGCTCACCTTGTTGGGGTTGGAGCCTGTGACCCCGATGGGATTGAGCAGGTCCTCCAGGCCGTGTGGGACCGGCCACAGGTTGAGAGCCATCTTTCCTGCTACTAGCGTGTGAGTGTAATCAAAAAGGTTGATGTTGCCCCAGGCCAGAGGACAATGCTCCTACAGGGAGTCAAACAACAACAGATGAGAAGCTGAAGAGAAAAATGCTTGGAAAAGCTAGCAGCTTTGGAGCAGACCACTGTGCCACATCCTTGTTTGAACTTTCAAACAAACGGTTCTCCTTTCCCTTTGATTCTAGCAGAAACACCACATCTGAGGACCAACTGATGGAAAGCATACCGTTTTTACTTTGTTGTCAAAACATTTTTTCAATAATAAAAGCAGGATTACAAAACAGAGGAAGGTTGTTTTTAATGCATCTCTACATCTGACAGAGGAGCTACAGATAACAGGCAGAGGATCTTTAGCCTCTTTCCATCTGACTGAGCAATTTATTCACTTTAACTGTCAAAGGTTAATCAACAGTAAGTTCTTGAAATTAGTATAAGTGATCCGTGAATGGATCAGGATTTAGGAATATAATAAAAAGGAAAATCTCCCTTAATTGTCTTATTATAGATGCTAAACATTCCATTAGCCGATCGTTTAACTTATCGGTTTGAATGGAGAGCAAATATGTTTATTTCAGGAGTTTTTTCTCCTTTTTAGTTTTCCTTGAGATCTTATTTAAAGGCATACTATGCAACATTTTTCAATTAATGTGTTCCATAACGTTTTGGATGATTAAATGAGTCATCTCAGGTCAAACAAAGGTTTTCTCGGCCGCCCTGGTGGTCTGTAGGGGAAATACCGTACTTGCAATTGCAGGAGCCCTCGGCCCGCACCCACAGGCTCAGAAGTCTCGTGCATCGCGAGAGTCGGTCTTGCTTTACGGCGAGAACACGCCCCCAGTGAAAGGCATGCTGGTTGCTAGCGCAGTGGCGATATTTGTGCAGGTGTCATGGCGGAACCAGCGAGAATTTTCAAACTCGAAAATTGTAACAAAATAGTCACTTACTGCGGTAGACATGGGGATTCGTTGCGTTCGCCTGTCTGCTAAGCTCAAAACAACCGTGCCTGGCTTGACGGAGAAACCAGGAGAACAGCTGAGCATATTTACGACCGTGCACTTTTACTTTCGCCCTCTGGGGGGAGCCTCGCTGGAAAATCAACACTGGTTGCATAGTATACCTTTAACCTGCATGAAGTTATTTATAAGTGAATTCATTTTTTTCTTGAAAAGTGTGTAGGATAGTTATGTAATAGGATAATTTATGTTTAAAATATATTTATTTAAAACAACAGAAACAATCTCCCAAGTTTCTTTTTACATTTCATATGCCTTTGTTTAGTTTCTATCTTCCAAAAATAGAAACAGGACAATGACGACGACTGCCTGGAACCCTATAAAGAAAAAATAAATAATAAATCCATCCCCCTACACATGCTTTCTGGGAAACGACAGCGTTAAAGAGATACACGGTTCCCTGGAGGGGCCACAGAGATCGCGGCTGAGCTGGGAGAACCATTACAGACGTACGTCATTAATCTGGCCTTTTTGGAACAGGGGTAATAAAGCTGTGGAAGTTTTTCCATAGAGCCATGCGGGGCTCAGCAGACAGGAACATTTTCTGCTCAGATGAAGGAAGAGAATCATTTTCTGGGCTTAATAAAAATATCACCATCCTCAGGTGTTAAACATAGTGATGGCAGTATGATGCTGCAGGGAGGCATTCCTCCTTTAATATAGTAATCCATTCTGATGTTAAAAGAAAAAAGAAAGTTCTAGATTGGAAAATCGGAGACAAACACATTTGTAAATGGAAATTTAATGAAAAGAAAAAAAAAGGAATAAAATATTTAAAATATTTAAATCTCCCCCTTTGAGAGCAACTTTGCTGTTTTGCTGACATTTAATCATTATTGCTTTTTAATTTTCTATATATATATTCCTTTTTAATTATAGATTTTATATCCCCCAAAACAAATTTTATTGAATTTTTATTTCATTTTGTTTTCTTCAGATTTTATCTTTTCCAATTTCTCTTTTTTGTTTTTTTTTTTTCAAATTTGATTCTTTTCGACTTGTAATTTCCAGACCAAATTCACTTCAAGTCCAAAATTCTTGCTCTTCACCAAGAAAACGTTTTTGCTGCACTGGAAAAAATCAAAATCTAGATAAATAATTTTTTCTTAAAATAAGTGCATTTTGCCAATAGGAGAAGATAATTTACATTTGAAATAAGAAAACACAATTGCACTGCCTTATTTCAAGTGCATATTAGCCAATTATCTTATTTTAAGAGTAAAAATACTTATTCCATTGGCAAACTGTCTCATTTACTAACTCAAAATAAGGTTAAATCAATTTAATTTAAGACATTTCTAATCATTTCTAGATTGTTTTTACAGTGTGACTTTCAAGCAGACCAACAGAAAAGCTCCAGAGGAAAACCCGCCCCCTGAAGTGAAGACAATCAGTTTTGTTAAATACAATTTGAAAAGAGTGAAATTCCTAAAACTATATGTGTGTAAAAACACAAATTTGAAACAATAAAATAAAGCTTAATTTTTATGAAAAAGACGATTTTCAGTTTAATCTCTGAATTGCCTTTTTTCCAGATTTCCTTTAGCAAAATGTGTCCATTGCTTGCAACAATAATGGGAAAAAATTAACTGCAATATTTTAAGTATGAAAAGGGAAACAAATAAAGAATCGGACGAAAATATTGAAAGGATATATAAAGGGATGTGCTACGATGATGTTAAAATGACCAGACAGGCGTTAAAGAAAGAGTCTGGTCACATTCAGAATACATACTTCTGTATCGGCTGTTGATCAAGTCCCAGTGCTGTATCTGGTGTTTGTCACAACGCGCTATTATCCAAGTCATCTTGAAAACATTCTTCTTCCAAATGTTGGCTACATATTACGTGTTTTTTCTCTGGCCAGAAGTTCGATGGCAAATCCTCCCTCTTCAAGTTGGCGATCCAACGACCAACCCGTCCGTGTATGGAAGTAAATCTGTGTCGCAGGGATTTGAATTAAAAATGCCACTGAAATTTAAATGTTGTATGTTTGTACTTACTGTTTCACTGTTAAAATATATTCAGAACACATTTTTGGCCTAAAAAAATATCATTGTTATTATTTCTACACAGTTGAAATTTCATTTGTTATTTTCTCTAAAAGCTAAAAATTCACATTACTATTTCAAAGTGATTACATTTTCAATACTTATTTTTCAGTTTAATTTTTCAGTGTTAAAAAAATCTGCATATAAAAAAATTCAACCTTTCAAAATTCAAACTCAATATTTTCAGCCTCCTGAGATTCAACTGGCTCTATTTCACTGTCTTAAATTCGGCGTCTAAATTCAGTGTAAAAAGGGAAGGGTTACTTCAGGTCACAGACATTAGCAAAGGATTGTGGCGTCCAACACCCAGCCAATCCCGTTACGGTTTCTTAGTCACGTGACGTGACGCTTGTGGCGCTCATACGGAAGGAAAACCAGCATGACGGTGCCGGTCATGCAAGCTAGCGCTGAAAAATAAGTATTGAAAATGTAATCACTTTGAAATAGTAATGTGAATTTTTAGCTTGAAGAGAAAATAAATGAAATTTCAACTGTGTAGAAATAATGACAATGAATTTTTTTTAGGTCAAAAATGTGTTCTGAATATATTTTAACACTGAAACAGTAAGTACAAACATACAACATTTAAATTTCAGTGGCATTTTTAATTCAAATTCCAGCGACACAGATTTACTTCCATATCCGTGGAGGATCAGGAATCAGAAAGGTGGAATATCTCTTTTTTTTTACTTTTACCCTATGTATTCCAACATCCAGCTGCCATGCACGTGGGCATTGTCAGTTTCACTATAGCTCTGGTGAATTTCAATGGTGAAGTCCTCTGGAAATCTTCAATAATTGTTGTTGATTGCAGATGTGTCTAGTAGCTCCCATTGATTTTGCTTGTAAAGCGGGGAGAATGGCGCTAGGCTTACCGCACCGTGACGTCACTGCTGGAAGATGGCAGGAGTGACGTGTTACTATATTTGGGCAAAAATGGCCGCTCCCAGACTTAGTGATTGCAACAAAAAATATTGTTTTTATTTTTTTACTGATTAATGCTAATTTCATTAAATCACTGCGAAGTATTAGTATTATGTATAAATAATGATCCATTGATTATTCCTTGCTGACCGAACTTCCCCTTTAAAACACAGTATGTGTCAATCTCTACTATATTTCCTACCAATGTAGTTCTGAAGGATTATTTCATTATATATTTGCTAATAGGTGACATTAAAGTTTAAAGAAAAGCAGGACCTTGATGATAACTGCAAAACTGCGTAAAGCACTTCTTTTTTTTTAATTCTCATTTGCATTGTCTTTCATTGCAGAGCTATATATACTTTGTTTTTTCAGAATATACAACAAAAGACTTTAAATCAAATCATTTGTCACCAAGTGATGACGTTAGGATTTGGTGTGTCTTTGCTAACCTCTTTAGCTCCCTTCCTTCCTTTCACGGAGCAGATGGAGAGGCAGAGTCGAGCAGCTCTGGGGATTTCCGTAACGAACATGTCGTAGTTCAGCCACTCGTTCCACCTAAAAGCAGAAGCTAATTAGCCCGCGACATTCCCCATCATGTTGCTGCTCTTCTTCACACCTCCCTACCGTGGATTTGAGCAGGGTACACGTTGAGTGTTGACATTGTCACACATCTGCTCCCCACCGTGGTATATCCCGGTCCTCACGTAGATCTAGAGCAGGAAACAAGAATGAACCTAAAGGCTTCCTTACAGGTAATAATACAGAAAATAAAATTAAAAGGATAGAGACAGGTTTCTATTGCTCAAGATACATTAAAACTAGCAAAGCACTGTGAGAGCACAGACCTGTGCCACGCAGCAAATTCTCCCTAAATTGTGATTCACATTTGATCTGGATCATTACCACGTTTTAATTAATTGTTCCTTGGACTAAGGTGCATCTTTGGATAAAATGTCATTAAAATCCATTCATAACTTTTCAAGTTATCCTGTACACAGACAGACGGACAGACAAACAAACACCACTAAAAACATAGATAACGCCCTGCATATCTACCTTGTCTATGTCTCTGATGTTTACATTGACGTAGGTAGCGCAGAGGATCCTGATCCTCAGCGTCCCGCTGATCGTCCAAAGACACTTGGTGGCCGTTTCCCCGTTCATGTAAGGCGTCGCCGTGGAAATTCGCCTGGCGTAGGACGGCATGGTGAAGGTGTCTGTGGGCAGCTGGGAATAAAGGCTGTCTTTGGACATCAGCATCAAGTTGGGCATCCTTCCCAGCATGATGCAGCTCCGGATGTACTGTTGAACACAAAGTGAGACCAAAAGCTTAGATCCAACTAATTCACATGTACTGCTGTGGTAAATAATGCTTTTCATTACAAATAAATCAATAACTCAAAGAACGATTAAAGGAAAAGTCCGGTTATAATTAGAATTCAAACTTCTGAAAGTACTTTAAATATTAAATTATTACATACTGTTCAATAATTGATAAGTGTTTTTAATCAAGAGTAATTTTCATGTGAATGTGCCTTACTGGAGGCATCCATGTTTGTCAAAGAACACTACTGCCACCTACTGGTTTGTGACGTCACGGTGCGGTATCGGCTGTTGATCAAGTCCCAGTGCTGTATCTGGTGTTTGTCACAACGCGCTATTATCCAAGTCATCTTGAAAACATTCTTCTTCCAAATGTTGGCTACATATTACGGGTTTTTTCTCTGGCCAGAAGTTCGATGGCAAATCCTCCCTCTTCAAGTTGGCGATCCAACGACCAACCCGTCCGTGGAAGATCAGGATTTGGAAAGGTGAAATAACTCATGTTTTTTCACTTTTACCAGATGTATTCCAACATCCAGCTGCCATGCACGTGTTTATTGTCAGTTTCACTATAGCTCTGGTGAATTTCAAAGGTGAAGTCCTCTGGAAATCTTCAATAATTGTTGTTGATTGCAGATGTGTCTAGTAGTTCCCATTGATTTAGCTTGAATGGCATTAGGTTTACCGCACCATGACGTCACTGTCTGAAGATGTCAGGAGTGAGGTGGCCAATTTAGTCTTCTGATGCATAGCCTCTGCAACTGTCAAATTCGTCTCTGTGCGCAACCATGCCCCCCGCTTAAGGTTCTGCAATCGACGTTGCGTACCTCAAAAAAATCCCGACTACGCGTCGGAATATCGCAAACCCACTCAGACCTCAAGCGGAAGTGCGCAGACAAAAATCAGCTGTAATTGATCCTTGATATGCCTTTCCCGGCTGTTTGTGTGGTCGTCCTTTTTGATTTGGTGCCAGGGCGTGCCATTTTTAAAAACCGGGGAACAACTACAACGGACAACTATAATGAAAGGTTAATCGGTGTTTTTGCAAGCTCCATTAACAGAACCTGTTCCTCTTCGATGTCTAGCAACTCTAGATCCATCTCTGTGACTGTGACATCTTGCAGAGGCGCCATTGTTGTTTTGGAAGATAAACACGACCATCCGCCAAAGTTCTTGCGAGTTCTCCAATAGCCCCCCCGCTTGCGCTTTGGCGGGAAACAGCTGTGTGTCCCTAGAAATTCTAGACCGACGGTGCAGAGGCATACCACCAAAACTGGTTCGCGACCAGACGCAAGCAACATTTGATGTGTGCGGTTGCAGAAGTATAATCTGCTCTTTACTATATTTGGGCAAAAATGGCCATACCCAGACTCAGTGATCGCAAGAAAAGTTATTTTTATTTTTTTTTTACAGATTAACGCTCAATTCATTAAATCATCGCAAACGTATTAGTTTTAGGTACAGAAAATGATCCATTGATCCTTCCTTGTTGACCGGACTTTTCCTTTAACTGATAAATCTTCCCCAAAATTGTCCTACAGGACCATTTTGATGACAGGGTTAGCAAAGCAAAGAGGGCAATACCTTGTACTGACTCAGGGGGTATTTCTCCAGCAGATACTCATCACAGCCACAGACTTTGAGGATGTACTTCCCCTGGTACTCCTGGACGCACATCTTTAGCTGCTCCTGGGTGAGCAGCATGCTCCGCGTCTTCTTACGGATGGCTTCGGCTATCACCTGCTCCGGCACACAGTCGTGGTTGATCTTCAGGGTGTACTTCTGTTTGTCATTGCTGGGTGAAACGATGACCCAAATGACCACAATGATCTGACCTGAAAAACAAAAACAAAAGCTGTTTTATAAACACAGAGGAAGTGAGAAAAGAAATGACCTCAGTGCTTCCTTCTAAGGCTCTGAATGCTCAGACACTGAAAATGTATTTTAAAAACATAAAGACCACAAAACCAGGAGGAACTCTAAGCATTTTCAGAGGAAATGAAAAAAAGTTTTTTTAAAAGATTGAACAGTTTAAGATTCCAAGAAGCTCAATTAATCAGCTCATGACAGATATTTTCAGCCTCCATTTGCGGCTCATGTGTGGCAATTCTTGCTGAGTGAAGAAAAACCCCTGGTTCCACATCTGCAGAGTCAGTGAGGAGTTTAAAATAAAAATTTAAAAAGGTATTTATTGTCAGCTGGATTTGTTCAGGCTGTCAGAGTGCGAGAGAGAGCTGGACTTTCAGCAGATAACAGGAAGGCTGAAACAGATAACAGCAAAGACACCAAACTATTTCCTTCTGAACTTCAAGCTTTGGCAGTCATGTGACACACCAAAGTTGGAAATGTTTCTTTAGTCCTGTTAGCCATGCTGAGCTCATGCTAAACACACCAATAACTGATTAAGGATGATAAAATTGGTTGAAAACATCAACTCTATACAGACGTTTGTTCTAATCTTTGATGAAATGATTATCATAATCATTGTGATGTGATCCCGGAGGTAAATGGAGGGCCACACCATACCATGAGATATACTTAAACATGGACCACGATATAAGTAGATGTAACAGCAATATATAGATTCATCTAATACATCATGTAAACACTAAATACACCAATAACTTTTTAAAAAAAATAAACCATTAAATAGTTACACTATCGTTCAAAAGTTTGGGGTCACATTGAAATGTCCTTATTTTTTAAGGAAAAGCACTGTACTTTTCAATGAAGAGTACTTTAAACTAGTCTTAACTTTAAAGAAATACATTTTTGTGGTGGATGATCCTCCCACCACCACATCGTGTTAGTATTTTCTTTTCTTGCTTTATATTATATTACAATTTATGTTTAAGTTGGTTATTTTAGACAGGTATTTTCTTATGGGTGCACACTTTAGTTAATGTCTGTCTGAATGGTTTATTTACACTTGTTCTTTTGTTTGAGGTGCGGCTGATACAAACCAGCTGGAGAAGGAAATCTGGAGTGTACCATCTTTGAAAGACTGACGGGGGAGACTTGTTTCAAGAAGTTAAATTAGTTTGTCAATTAAATACTCATTTATTGTTTCTGTTAAGTAAGTTAGTTTTGCTATATTTGTTTCATAGAATGGTTAATTTTGTATTTATTGGTTCTTTTGTTATGTTGTGCCTCCCTCATTTTGTCGACTTGGGTTACTCCATCCCTTTTTAAGCAGCCTTTAGTTCTTTGTTTGGAGGTCAGTTTTTTGTTTAAGTTGGATCCTCAGTTGACCTCAGTTAAGTTGGGCCCAGATTCTGTATTTAAGTTATTTTGTATTGCTTTTGAGCCTTTGTTAACCCTTTTTACACAATTAAATGAAAGCACTTTTTCAAATTTTGAACACCATTTGTCCTTATTTAAGTTTGGTCCCTCACAATTCTATACATTGCTAATGTGGTAAATGACTATTCTAACAGCAAAAGTCTGGTTTTTGGTGCAATATCTACATAGGTGTATAGAGGCCCATTTCCAGCAACTATCACTCCAGTGTTCGAATGGTACAGTATGTTTGCTCATTGGCTCAGAAGGCTAATTGATGATTAGAAAACCCTTGGCCAATCATGTTGACACATCTGGAAACAGTTTAGCTCGTTACAGAAGCTACAAAACTGACCTTCCTTTGAGCAGATTGAGTTTCTGGAGCATAACATTTGTTGAGTCAATTAAACGCTAAAATGGCCAGAAAAAGAGAACTTTCATCTGAAACTTGACAGTCTATTCTTGTTCTTTGAAATGAAGGCTATTCCATGCGAGAAATTGCTAAGAAATTGAAGATTTCCTACAACGGTGTGTACTACTCTCTTCAGAGGAGAGCACAAACAGGCTCTAACCAGAGTAGAAAAAGAAGTGGGAGGCCACGCTGCACGACTGAGCAAGAAGATAAGTACATTAGAGTCTCTAGTTTGAGAAACAGATGCCTTACAGGTCCCCAAGTGGCATCTTCATTAAACAGTACCCGCAAAACACCAGTGTCAACATCTACAGTGAAGAGGCGGCTGCGGGATTCTGGGCTTCAGGGCAGAGTGGCAAAGAAAAAGCCATATCTGAGACTGGCCAATAAAAGAAAAAGATTAAGATGGGCAAAAGAACACAGACATTGGACAGAGGAAGACTGGAAAAAAGTGTTGCGGACAGATGAATCCAAGTTTGAGGTGTTTGGATCACAAAGATGAACATTTGTGAGACGCAGAACAAATGAAAAGATACTGGAAGAATGTCTGACGCCATCTGTCAAGCATGGTGGAGGTAATGTGATGATCTGGGGTTGCTTTGGTGCGGGTAAGGTGGAAGATTTGTACAGGGTAAAAGGGGTTCTGAATAAGGAAGGCTATCACTCCATTTTGCAACGCCATGCCATACCCAGTGGACAGCGCTTGATTGAAGCCAATTTCATCCTACAACAGGAAAATGAACCTAAACACACCTCCAAATTGTGCAAGAACTATTTAGAGCAGAAGCAGGCAGCTGGTATTCTATCGGTAATGGAGTGGCCAGCGCAGTCACCAGATCTGAACCCCATTAAGCTGGAAGTGCCCATCCAACCAATCCAACATGTGGGAGCTGCTTCTGGAAGTGTGGGGTGCAATTTCTCCAGATTACCTCAACAAATTAAAAGCTAGAATGCCAAAGGTCTGCAAAGCTTTAATTGCAACAAATGGACGATTCTTTGACTAAAGCAAAGTTTGATGTAAAAAAAATCTTATTTCAATTACAAATCATAATTTGTAACCTTGTCAATGTCTTGACTCTATTTTCTATTAATTTCACAACGTATGGTGGTGAATAAGTGTGACTTTTCAGGAAAACACAAAATTGTTTGGGTGACCCCAAACTTTTGAACAGTAGTGTGTATATAGCTCTTCATGTTAAGAAAATGGCAACTTGTCAATTAATCCTTGGTCAATCAACAAAACCAATACGCTTTACATATAGATTATCCCTGGTTCATATAATTTTTGGATACAATAAGGACAAAAAATAACAAATAATTAAGGTTATGAAAAGTATTTGTATTAAGATAACAAAAACTCACGTTTTCAATCTTGACATGGAACATACTCTTTCCACAGAATCACATATGCTAGTTAAATAGTATAAAAAACTAATAAATAACATTTTAATGTTGTCTTAATTAATTTTCTTTTAATGTGCTAATAAGCCAGAAATCAAAAATGAACTATAACAAAAAGATGCTAATACTTGTCTTCAGGATCGATACCACACCAGCCTAGCATCGTTTCCAGATAAAGCGTTGGGAGTAGTGATACTTTTCGGCATATCGATATTTTTGTGGGGGGTTTTTTGTGTGTTAGGGTTAACCCTAACCCTGAAATGTTGGGGAACTTTGGTTTTATAGAACTAGAAAGACTGCCAGTGCTAGCTAGCATTGTGGTCAGAGTTAGCTCCTGTTATAAATGATTGATGACTGTTCAGGGCAGCTTTATTAGCTACAACAGCAAATTTAACAAGACAAAGCCAGAAAGAGGGGACAAATTTGTAACCAGATTCTCGAGGTTACAATGAGCAATCAGTGTCGTAACTCGGGTAGAGGCTCTTACCTTTATCGAGTTTATTATAGATGTGCCTGGGAAGTTCTGCAGAGGATTCTACGTTAGGAGGGTAGACGTACAATGCTCTGCTGTGGGATCCGTTGCTGTCTCTGAGGTCCACTGCTTCTTTGCAAACATTTAAAATGTTTCTTCTGAAGTCCTGTACTTCTGAGTCCTTCACCAAATCAAACTCGCATATGGGCATCCCAATAGCAAAACCTGAAAAACGAAGAGAGAAGAAAAGGTATAAAGAGATGTCACACAGGATACGGCCAGCTTTAACCATGAGCTCAGAGGAATACCGATTTCTCTGTTCAGGATTTTCTCCTCTCTGTTGCCCACTGGTTCGATAACTTTGAGGAAAGCTTGAAACAGTCTGAGATCGCAGAGCCTCCTGGTCTCGTCATAAAACTCCTCTCGCTCGGCCTCCTGCGTGACGCTGACGAAGATGTACGAGCTCTCCTCCTGCAGCAGATGGTAGAGAGGGTACTTCCTGGCTTCTTTGAAGAGCTCATGCTTGACCGTGATGAGCGTTGCTTCCCGGAGGCACTCCAATGTCAGAATCATGCCATTTGGCAGCAAGCAGTCCACTAAGATGCTGGGGGGCATCAAGTGCATCCCCCATAGTTCTCCTGAAGAGGGCCTGGGAGGCATGGCTGTCGCAGCGAATCCTACCTGGTGCTTTCCAGATGCGTGATATCAGCCGACTGTGAGGAAGAAGGAAACAGAATTATGCAACAAGCTGTTGCTTTAGTGAAAATAAATGATAGAAAAAAACTTCAAGTGAATATCTGAGTTAGACGTTTCTGAGTCTTTAATATCAGGAAGCCTTCAGTTGATCCAAAACGTTGAAGACAGAGTTCTAATGAACATTTAAAATAGAGATCTCATTTCTCATATTTTAGCTTCCCTTCATTGGCTTCCTGTTAAACAGAAATCAAAATCCTTCTTCTCATAATGGCCAAATGAGAAATAAAAAAGGACTAATTGCTTGGAGAAAAGCATAATTGAGTCAAAGTAGAGTTCGTGGCTGTAGTTTTGCCCTCTTGCTTCATTCGAAGCATAAACGAGCGTCTGCCGGGAAAGGTGTCTGCATAAAATGATCCAGGAATCTTTGGTCTGAATTCAAGAGATTCAATTTCCTCCTTCAGCATCAAAGGTCACACTGACAAGAATGACAGAGTTACTGATTGACTTCAACAGGAAGCTGGAAATATTACAGGAAAATATTCAGCTTTATCCTTTCAAAGATCATTTTAGTCTGCAGGGAACACACACAAGAAGGCATCAATTTCAGGACGGCGAGGCAGCTAACAGCGCTAACCCCGCTAATCCTGCTGATCATTGATAAAAGATTTTAAATAAGTTAAAACTAGGGGTGTCCTGATAACAACATACTGGATACCAACCAGATACCATTTCAGCTAGGGGTGTAAATCTCATCCATCATGGCGATTCGATTCAGTATCGATTTCCTGACCCAACGATTCGATTATTTTCGACACTCAAGAATACACCACGATTCGATTTGATTAATCGGTTAATTTTTTTTTTTTTTTTTTTTTTTACACCTTACAGGCTAAACAAAGTTTCAAGTTTGAAATAAATCATTGAAAGCTGTAATATCATCATGCATTTTCCTTAGAAACAACAGCAAATAACAGAAGTTGAAAAGTTGCATCAAAAAATACTGCAAAAATACTGCACAATATCAGTGTAATGAGTTCAATGCAATACCACATTTTTAGAATGTAATAAATATACTCAGGAAAGAGAGATGTTGCTTAGAGAGTTAGACAGGAATAAAAATAAACTAGATATAAGGGAATTGTTTCAAAGGTCATCTGGGGATGTAGTTTTTGGGAGTATTTTTAATTTTCTAAGAAGAACGGGTATTTTAGGGAGAATATAATAGTTTGTCTGGTCCATACTCCATTCTGGAAGGTGGCGGTAATGCACCTATAACATGTTTGCCAACCGCCATTAAAAAAAAGAAGAAGAAGAAGGCTCCAGAGTGTCGACGTCACCGCCCCCTTGAGAGACGCTCCGCTGCACCTCTCCCAGATTGTAGCTGACCGCAAACAGTGCAGCAGACAGGAGGCCGGCTTGTTTTGTTTTTATGACCGAAATTGCGGAAAACAACTCGTGAAGTTTGACCCGCTAGAAGAGTGAGGTGCGCGAGAACGCTGGGTCCCTTTTTCCAGCTGAATCTCCGCTCTTTTTGGCCCTCATGTCCCTCCGTCGTCGGACTAAACTCGTCCCCACTTCCTCAACGCCTCGGTCGTATCTAGACCCACAGTGTGTAGCTCAGACCACGCTTCAATATTGAGCATAATTTAAAAATGTCTGTGTGAAGCTCACTGCAACAAACTGCTGTAAGAGTATAACCAGGAAGCGCGGTAGGAGGGTAAAATAGGTTTAGCGGCACCGCAGCACGGGAGGGAGAATTACGCCCAGGAGCAAATGGATAAAAATAGACCAGAGGGGGAAAAAAACATGAATCGATTATCTTGCGGACGTGTCGATGCATCAGATCGTCGGCTTTTGGATCGATGCATCGATACAAAACGATTATTATTTACACCCCTAATTTCAGCACTGATCACACAAATCTTTTTTGTGTTTTTTTGTATTGTGGCAAATCAACAAAAACAGCAGGCATGAGAAAAACGGACCCATTTATTTATACTCAATGGGTTACAGAAACTTCAAACAAAATCTAATGGAAGCTAAGGACGTCCTATTCAATACTGATTTTGGAAATCTGTTTGATATCAGAAAAATAGCAAATATCGTATAATGTTGGCCTGAATCAATCAATCCAATAAGAGCATGCTAACTGAAAAATTCTGTTTCTGTTTAGCTTACACACAACCAACTAAGTAGTAAAAATAGATATGATTTGCTCCGATAACATATCCAGGGCTCGATGTTAACCATTGCCCGGGGCAAGTAGTTTTTATTGTCGGGAGAGTACAGATTTCACCGCATTTGCCCGTCGGGCAATGATCGCAAAAAAAAATTTATCACTCAAAATTACTTTAAAATCACTGAGATTCGCTGAAAACGACCCACAAGCGTTGCCGGCGCCATTTTTGTTGTTTTGTACACATTCTCGCGTAATTTGAAAGAGCTGAACATGTTAAATTGGTGAGTAGTAGTTAGGGGTGCAAATAATAATCGTTTTGTATTGATGCATCGATCCAACAGCCAACGATCCGATGCATCGACACGTCCGCAAGAGAATTGATTCATGTTTTTTTTTTCTATTTTTATCCATTTTGCTCCTGGGTGTAATTCTCTCTCCCGTGCTGCGGTGGCGCTAAACCTATTTTGCCCTCCTACCTCGCTTCCTGGTTATACTCTTACAGCAGTGTGTTGCAGTGAGCTTGACACAGACATTTTTGATTTATGCTCAATATTGAAGCGTGGTCTGAGCTACACACTGCGGGTCTAGATACGGCCGAGGCGGTGAGGAAGCGGGAGCGAGTTTAGTCCGACGACGGAGGGACATGAGGGCCAAAAAGAGCGGATAGCTAGGTGGAAAAAGGGTCCCAGCGTTCTTGCGCACCTCGCTCTTCTAGCGGGTCAAACTTCATGAGTATTTCTCCGCAATTTCGGTCATAAAAACAAAACAGGCCTGCCTCCTGTCTGCGGTCAGCTGCAATTTGGGAGAGGAGCAGCGGAGCGTTTGCGGAGGGGGCGGGGACGTCTGGAGCCGAGGTATTTAATTGCACTCATTGCACTGATTTTGTGCAGTATTTTTGTATTATTTTTTGATGCAACTTTTCTACTTCTGTTATTTGCTGTTGTTTCTAAAAAAAAAAAAATGCATAACGATATTACAGCTTTCATTGATTTATTTCAAATTTGAAACTTTGTTTAGCCTGTAAGGTCTAAAAAAAAAAATAATAAAAAAAATTAATCGATTAATCGAATTGTATCGTGGTGTATTCTTAAGTATCGAAAATAATCGCATCGTTGGGTCAGGAAATCGATACTGAATCGAATCGCCATGATGGGTGTGATTTACACCCCTAGTAGTAGTAGTGTAAGTTTTTAACCTGTCAAGTTTTTTTTAGATTTTTAACATTACAATTTATATTTTTCCAAGCACACAAACGCTTAAAGCAAAGTTTAGTTTGAAAAGAATGTGCAGGAAGGATTGAAAAGCAAGTTAACCCGGTAATGTAGGCTTGAGGTCATTATCTGACGCATTCAGATACACACCAGGAACCTGGAAACTTACTGAATTACAAAAAAACATTTAAAAAACAATATACCAGTATATACAAAAAATGAATATTAGGAACTATATTTATCAAACATTATACTGGGCAAGTAAAAATTTTTTCTTGGCAAATGAAATGTGAAAGTCAATTGCCCGAAGGGTAAAAATCCTTAACATCAACCCCTGATATCGGTAAATACTCAAAGCTATAATATTGGTATGGGATCGGAAATGGAAACAATGTATTGGGACACCCCTAATAGAAGCAGAGTGTTTCTGTTGGCTTTACTTTATAGTGCAGATTTTATATTTAGGTAGATATATATTCAAATAACTGTTTAGTTTTTGGTCGGTATCAGAGCAATATTTAATCTGGATTAAATATTGGTAACATAGTTAAAATAATCCCTCGATATTGAGTTAATTTTGCTGCAAAGCAGGGCGGGAAATTTAACACATTCATTTGTTTTATTAATTAATGTAATACATTTTAATGTGTTAAAAATAATGAAACAATTAACTTTTTATTTTATGCATATTTAAGTCCCAAATGGGAAACTTTTGTATTTGCCGATTTATGTACACCCAGAAATCTGACGCACAAGCAGCAACACAAGTAGAAATGAACCGATCCAGTTTTTCCCCTGATCCAACCCGATATCTGGTCTGACCGTATCGGTGCATAGAGCACAGCTCTATTATCATAGTTCTGTTGACAGTATTAGAAATAGAGCTTTAACTTAACTGTTAAGTGAACTATTGTATGACTTAATGATCTATATTGTTTATATTCAATCGAAGGAATTGTGCTATAAAGTCCCTTTACTGTTCAAAATTTTAAAGGAGTAATTTTTTAAAGCAGTTGGATAAATTATCAGGGGTTTCAAAAAAAAGTTCAGCCAATATGGTGGTTGAATAACCAAAAGTATGGATTAATAAAAGAGATATACGTGTGTTTCTTTGAACATGTTTATTTATTCAATAGATTAGGAGTAAACAGGGTTTTTTTGAATAGAAAATGTTTTTTGTTATAGTTTTTGATTAAATAAAGGTAATTAAAGGGACAAGGGTCAGCACCGCCCTCCTTGGACATCTTGTACAAAACATTACCTCACAGTGCTATAACACATGCCAACTACTGTGTAGCTAACCTGACTCCGCCAGATGGATTTGCTCCGCATATCCATCTGGAAACCTTCCGTTGAAGTAATTTTGGGAAGGGGCGAAAATACTGGTTAGCTTATTGGCCTATGTTGGTGATAGACGGGCCAAATAAACCAATCAGATCAACGAAGCATATGACGTACGAACAGAGCGACGGCGAAAACACAACCACAAGCCGAAACCAGACGGGAGAAGAGCAAAAACATCTTTTCCTCTGAGAAAAGCCTCCAGAGCAGTGTTTTGCTCTCTTTCAGTGAAGAAATACTCTGTTATTCCGATAAAACTTGCTCGATAGCCACGCTAACGCTAGCGCCAAGTTCTTTAGACTGAACTGTCGCGCTTCTCGTGGCGTCACACCTCAACCCGCCTCAAAGCCAACGCTGATTGGACGTTCGTTTGGTGAACGGCTCCAAATTTTCTTTAACGGAGAGTCTCCAGACTGATTAGCGAGTGAAATCTTGAAAGCTCGCGAGATCAGGATGGTCTCACGAGGCTACTGTGTAGCCTGTGTAATTTTAACATTTTTTTTTTTTTTTTACATATTTATGAAATCAGTACATCTCTGCAGTACCATGCAATAATCCAAGTCAGCTACTGTGTAGTCCGTTTAATTTTCACTTATTTATATGGATCTGTACATTTCTGCAGTGCAAGTGAAATAATCAAACTCAACTACTAGGTAGTCTTCCCTCAGCTCTCTACTGCAGCGGTCCCCAACTACCGGGCCGCGGACCGGTACCGGGCCACACAGAAAAAAGTATATATATAATTTATCGACGATCAGAGTCTGAGTGATTTTTTATTTTGAGAAATATAAAAAAATTGCGGTATTCTCTCCCAATTACATCAGTCGGTGCATCTGTGCCTCTTGACACAGGTTAATTCAGTTCAAGACTCATCCTATCTATAACATCCTATCTTTGTGAAGCGGGAATTTCTGCGGTTACAGCAACCAAAACAAAGCTACGGAGCAGACTGGACATCAGGAGCACTTCGTCTGTCATTGTCTCCGATTATGCCTAGATGGGACCGGCTTGTTGTTTTATTTTTATGCTGTTTGTATTTTTTTTATCATTTTACTGGATCGTATCCCTCCCCCCTGGCCGGTCTGTGAACATATTGTCTGACATATAGCGGTCCGTGGTGCAAAAAAGGTTGGGGACCGCTGCTCTACTGTACAAAAAAAGGGCAAAAAAAATCGTACAGTGTATGCCTGGCTCACGGAAAACATATTCCAGAACATTACAACATTTTATGGGTTTTTTTTGTAACTATATACACTCTTTTTATATTGGCTGTCGTATTTCTATCTTTAATGAGATCTTGCTTTAACACCTTGTGCTCTACATAAACAACTGGAACCAGAATTTCCCTGAAGCAGTAATCCCAAGGGATAAATAAAGTTGAGTCTAAGTCTAATTAAGATTAATAAATTACAGATCCTGTAATTAACTCCATTAAAAATTTTAATTGAGTCACACCACTTCTGCAAAGTTATGCAACACAGACGGCCTCTCCTAACGCACGTGTTGAAGTCGCCTCAGAACGGCAGCCAAAAACAAAAACAAATCCGGATAGGAAACAGAATAATACACGTTACAAAATATTTTGAAAAGAGTCCAATGTATTAACAATGAACACTTGATAATTACAGTTAAATACAACTTTTCCCAACAGATTAGGAAAAGCATATATTCAAAATTCCTAAATAAAAACAAGAATATAACATTGTTATAGGTATAGACACCAGTTTCAGAGATCAGACATTAGCCGTTGCTTCCCGAATGTAAACTATACACCTGATGTGACACGCTGTACTTCACCAAAGGTAAATATAGCCTCAAACTAAAACTGACAAACTGTATTCTGATGTTGTGGAGCACATTAACTTTGTACTGGAAGCTATGAATGACTCGGCCTGTTGAGATCATGTGATTTTGTTTACAGATTTATTATTTTACTTACAAAACGCCAGAAAAAAGTGCCGCCTGCACACCATCACACAATTATATGACTTGTCTCTTTGATTATCGGTTATAAAATCAATCTGAATTACATAAAAATTGTTCTGATTAGTCCAAGAGATTTTGATTTAAGATAAACCTTCAACACTTGTCAATAAATAGTATAGAATGGAACTATAGTTGCAGTTGTTGCAGAATTCTGTCAGAATTCTGAGATTAAAGTCAGAATTCTGAGGAAAAAAGTCAGAATTCTGAGGAAAAAAGTCAGAATTCTGAGATTATGACTTTAATCTCAGAATTAAAGTCAGAATTTAATCTTTAATCTTGCCATACTAAATTGAAATATAATTTTAAAATCAGTAAACTTTTTTTTATTTTAATGGCCCTAATCCTCTTCCGTACATAAGTAACGAGTAACGTTTGTTTTAAAAATGTAAGGAATAGAAAGTACAGATACTTGTTTAAAAATGCAATGAGTAGAAGGCAGAAGTAGGAAGAAAAATAAGTAATGGAGTAAAGTATAGATGCCTAAAAAGTGTACTTAAGTACAGTAATGAAGTACTTGTACTTTGTTACTTGACACCTCTGCACTTTTTCTGGTTAAGTACTGTTAAAAATCAATAAAGATAATGTTTATAGAATGGAAATCTAAAAAGCCTTCATTCTTCTCTTTCCAGTTAAAAACTGATGTAGCTCTTTATTTACATGAACTCCCAAAGATAAAACATTATAAAAAAAAAAAAAAGTTTGGAAGATATTTTTAAAAGGGACAGCAGAAATTTGTGTTATAGATATTAGATGATTGTATCGAGCTTTAATTTAAGGAACCGCGGAAAATGTCCAGTAAAGTCGGTTTAGTGGAGCTGAGTCGACATGTAAACAAAGTGAGTAGCTCCCTCAGTGTAGCTGCATGCTGTAAGGAAAGCTAACATGGTTTTAGCTCTGGCAGCTGGATGAAAAACTTTCTGTAGATCTGCTGCTGTCATTCCGGACTTTAGAAGGCTGTTGTTTCACCGGGAGCCAGATGAACCATGCTAGCCAAGTTCACTAAGCAAATCATTGTCATTGGTGATATGATAACCTCGCCTCATACGTGAGCTAATTTTAGTCTAACGTTAATATTTTATGTCCACGAGCTCAAACTCTAGGGGTTTGTTTACCACTCCATAGCTGGTTTAGTGGACGATAAAAGCGAGAAAATGGGGACAGAAATGTCAAACTAACCTGCGGTAGATAGTAAAAGGAAACCGGTTAGCCGCGAAGCTAGTCAGCCGTCATTAGCTGCGGCTAACCCAGTTAATCCCATCCGTGCCCAGCCTCACACTGCGGCGTTAGCGTTATCCTCTGTCCATGTAGACGAAGGAGGAACCCCTGTTAGCTCCGGGCGATGCTAACAACATCTTGTTCCTACATTCATTTCCCAAGCTTCGTTATTTTGGTCATTTTGCTGTCCTGAAAACAAACGGATGTGTTTGATAGCTCGCTATCTCAACAGACACAGCTAGCCTGGACTGATGGGAATTTCAGTTCCTGTTTGAGATCCGGATCATTTGACTCGATTTATCTAAAAAGAGCCGAAACATTCCGAAGCGGAACGACTCTTCACTGGGTTATTATCACCAAAGCCAGGATCTGGGTATATTAGCCCAACTTAAATACTGTAATTATATTTGTTTATAACGTAATTAATGTCGGTAGGTTTTGAACTAAAATATACAAAGGCTGAGTTTTTGGATAAATGTCAAACAAGATGAATTAATTTAAAAAAAAGTATTTTTTGTAATGTCAGTTTATATTGTCAGCTGTTAAATGTATTATATAGATATAGTCGCCCCTCTCTCTGTCTGTCTCTCTATACATATATATCTATATCTATAGATAGATAGATTATTCAAATAAGTGTGCAAATAAATGCCTATATATTCAATTTCAATTAAATTGATTTCTATAGCGTCAATTCACAACACGTCATCTCAAGGCACTTTACAGTTCCCCAGATCATCCAGTCAAATTGATTCAAAGTTTTCTATCTAAGGAAAAACAGCTGATTGTATTGACTCATTGTCTCAAAGGCAATCCCTCACACTAAGCATGCTTCTAGCGACAGTGGAGAGGAAAAACTCCCTTTTAACAGGAAGAAACATCCAGCAGAACCAGGCTCAGTGTGAGCGGCCATCTGCTGAGACCGACTGGGGTTCATATATCTAGTATGGTCATCTTTATATATACTATCATCTATCTATCTATTTAATTATCTATCTAGTCATCAATCTATCTATCTAAGTATCTAAGTATATATATATATATGTATATATATATATATATATATATATATATATATATATATATATATATACGTATATATATGTATATATATATATATGTATATAATACATATATCTATATACATATGTATATATGTATATAGATATATATATATATATATATATATATATATATATATATATATATATATATATATATATATATATATATATATAAAAACTGTTTTCTCACCCCTCGTGGGGTGGTATGTGTCATCCTCAAGCTGGGGTCCTCTACCAGAGGCCTGGGAGTTTGAGGGTTCTGCGCAGTATCTTCGCTGTTCCTAGGACTGCGCTCTTCTGGACAGAGACCTCTGATGTTTTACCTGGGATCTGCTGTAGTTACTCTCCTAGTTTAGGGGTCACAGCCCCCAGTGCTCCAATTACCACTGGCACCACTGCTGCTCTTACTTTCCACATCTTTTCTAACTCCTCTTTCAGCCCTTGGTATTTCTCAAGCTTCTCGTGTTCTTTCTTCTTGATGTTGCTGTCGCTTGGGATTGCCACATCTATCACTACTGCCTTCTTCTGCTGTTTGTCGATCAACACGATGTCTGGTTGGTTAGCCATCACCTGTTTGTCAGTCTGGATCTTGAAGTCCCATAGGATCTTAGCTCAGTCATTCTCAACTACCTTAGGAGGTGTCTTCCATTTTGACCTTGGGACTTCCAGCCCATACTCATGGCAGATGTTCCTGTACACTATGACAGCTACCTGGTTGTGGCTTTCCATGTATGCACTTCCTGCCTGCTAGTGAGTGTCAAGACCACTGTCCAGGATGAAACAACTAAGATCCAGGAGTACATCAGAAAGATGGCCCCCAAAGACAAATGGCTTGGTGAATACCTCAGGCAGGAGAAAACCGAAAGTGAGGACAAGAAAGAGGAAGGAGAACCATCATGGAGGGACAAGCCGCTGCATGGCGTATACCACAGACAAATATATATATATATATATATATATATATATATGCATGCTTAGTGTAAGGGATTTCATTTGAGTCAATGAGTCGATGCAATCAACTGCTTCTCCTTAGATAGAAAACTTTGAATCATTTTGACTGTATGATCTGGTGAACTGTAAAGTGCCTTGAGATGACATGTGTTGTGAATTGGCGCTATAGAAATAAACTGAATTGTAACTTAACTGAATTTTATCTCGTCCATTTTCTAGACTTTACTTTGTGAGGCTTGAATATATATATATATATATATATATATATATATATATATATGTATATATAAGAGCCAAACTTAGAAAAACAAATAATAACAATACATTTATTTTCAAGCATTTCATTCTTTTATAATTTTTCGAAGTGATCTGGTTTTATAAAATCAATTGATAAACGCCTAATGCGATGAGTTGGATACAATGAACCTGACTGTTTGAAAGCTTGAATGATGTTCAGCCTCGTTTTGCTTCGTCTTGTTTTTTTATTTCTTGGATCTTAGAAATGTGACACAGATAAGAAGCCATTTCTCAGCTCTGTCACAGAGCTTCAAGGATCAGGCAACCCCTGATCTATCCGTCTCACTTGACTTTAACCTACTAATCCTATAGTTACAGTCAGTGTCAATTGTGTCAACATTGACAGTGAAACCAGAAGTAAATATTTATATATTAGGTCCCGTTAAGATATTATTTATATACTTTCTATAGTAAAATTAATTGTTCTGCACCACTCTAGACATCTGTTATATATGCATAATTTCAAAAATAATAATAATGTTGATGAAACAGCTGTATCTGTCTGCACCAGTCTAACCAGTAAATATGCCTTGATCTATCCCTATCTATTATAGATGGTCATGAGTGGAAAATCACAATTTTGCAGCCAGAGCAGCTGCTCCTCATGACATGAAGAAACAGGCGAAATTAGACCAAAATTATATTGTGTGTTTTTGACAGCGGACAACATAGCCTGTATTTTTTTTTTATTTTTATAAATGGCAGCATTAGAGAGAAGAAACAGTCAACATACGTCATTGCAAGGCCCAAAGCAAATCGAGTCATCGCTGAATCATACGAGTGAATTGATCCTTCAGAGAAAAGTGAGACAATTGTCCCATTATGTATAAATGGTTCGTCCCTCTTCAAGTAACAGGTTTTTAACCGCGCACTAAATGGCATCAAAGAGCAAATGTTATGGAGGCGATTTATGAATTTCTACCACTCATGTGTTTTTGTTTGATTTTTATAACTTTGTAGAAGCATCTTAAATAAGTTATACTCAGGGAATATATGGAGCAAATTTATTCCATTATTGTTTGAAGCCAAGAACATGTTTTGTAAGTGAAAATGCAACAAAATATAATCCATAAATAAAAACTTTGAAAAACCTTTTGATTATAAATAAAGGGTTTAGAGAGTAACTTTGTTTTTTGTTCTTTTTTTTCTATCTTTTTCTTTCAATTTAGCTTTTCCATTTATTTTTTTTTTAGAAATAATCATTCAGATTTTAAAAAATTTCAAGTTTCTCCTAAAATATTTTCTTTATAGATTTTAAATTTTTTTTTCCAAATATTCGCCTTTTCTAAAAAAAAAAAAAAAATTCTATCTTTTTTTTTTAGAGAGGGAGCAACATTTTCGAAAAAACATTAAAAGGATTTTAAAACATTAAATCTGAGAAAACAGCAAAGTTTCTCTCTTGTCCTATTTTTGATAAAGAAGCTTTGCAAAGTTTGATTTTTTGGATTGCATTTTCAAAATTTTTGTTTACAAAAGTTTTTTTTATTTCATTATTTTTTTGTTTCAACTTACATAACTTGTTCTTTGCTTGCAGCAATAATGGTACAAAATTCACTCCATACTCCAACAGTGATTTAAGCTCTGCAAATTATCCCGGGGGTAAAAAGTCTCTGTACAGGGATAAAGTCACACTGGAGCACAGTCCGGCTGTCCTTGGTTGAACGACCGCAGACGTCTGAATGAACATTGAATTTGAACTTGAATATTTCATACAGCTGCAGGAAACTATGTTTGTTTAAGACACATTTATTCTCATTACTCTCAGAAGTTTAATGATGTCTCAAACCAAGGAGGGGGAAAAACTCCCCGTTTTCAGCCGGTTCCATGTCTGTCAGTTTCCGGCCAGGAACATCCAGTCCACTTTTATAAACAAATACATCCTCACTGTTCAGTGGAAGTTTTGAAAGTCTCTGCCGCTCAGGGAAGTCTGCTACAGATCACAGCAGGTTCACCCAATTTCAAAAAAAGGCCTTTATTGTCAGAGCTTATAGAGTAAATGTTGAATGGGAAAAAAAATAAATAAATAAAAAATCAGTGAAGACTCAGATTTTGCAGGAGGAACTTCTGTATGCTTCCTGAAGGGGATGTCTAGGTTTCCATCCTGGACCTTTTACCGTTTTGCAGAAGACAATGGATGAATTGATGGGTGGATGGATTTTTCCCGCCATTTCAAAGGCAAACCGTGCTCAGGCTCAACCCACTGCAGCCATGTTTTCCTCTATCTAGCTGTTGATAATAGTCGAGGGGCACATTTCTTTTCCGTTTGCTCAGCAGCTTCAACGTCTATTTTGAGCCATTTGTTTTTCTTTGGATGTTTGTTTCCTGCTTAGCCGACTTTTAGCTTTGGGAAACCCTCTATTGTATCAGCAGAAAGGGTTTCTCTTTAAACTGTTGTCAGTTAACTTTTTTGGATCAGCAAAAACTCAGTCAGATCAATTAAATTCCAATACATTTTTTTTTCTCCATAAAACTGTATTTCTTCCCAATTTTTCATTTACCTCAGCAAGAAAAAATATTTAGTAAATTTTGTTCTTAGCAAATAACACATTAAGTAAATGAGAAAAAAATGCAATCTAGGATTCCAAACTTTTGGAAGTTTTGAGATAAAAGTAGGTGTTTTTATCAAGTTTATTTTTTTGCAAAACAATTTATATTTTATTGTTCTTAAATTTCCTTTTTTGAAATTTCCTATTTCTGGACCACTTATTCTTCACTTCTGGGGTCATGCTTTCCTCTGCAAAAAATGAAATCTAAAGAAGTCATTTCTTCTTATAATAAGTGCATTTTTTCTTGAATTAAGGATTTAAGTGAGACACTTTGCCAATGGAACAAGACAATTTACACTTAAAATAAGAAAAAACAATTGCATGGTCTTATTTCAAGTGCATAATATCTAGATACCTTATTTTAAGAGTAAAAATACTAATTCCATTGGCAAATCATCTTATTTATCTGCTCAAATTAAGGGTAAATAGCCTTAATTTAAGACATTTTTACTCATTTTGAGATCATTTTTGCAGTGTTCCTCTGGAGTAAGATGTATTTCTATTGGTCTGTATGGATGCTATAGCTTGAAGTGTAGAGAATGTAATTCTTGAAATCCAATCAGAAAAGAATGCAATTTGTAAAATTCAATCTGAAAAAGAGAAAATTGAATAAAAAAAATTTAATAAATAATAAATAAATGGAAAAAACTAAAAAAAGTAACTCTCAAAGCCTAGGAAGTTTACAAAGTTGTATTTCTGGATTACATCTTTTTTTATTTCCATTTGAAAAACATGTTATTTGCTTGCAAAATTCAGTCATTGAGCGAGGAAAATGTGTGAATCCTAAAAAGTTCTCTGCAAGTGTCCATCTAACCAAATCTTCTAACCTTAGATTAACCCCAAAGGTGTTCTTGATCTTGCTTTGAGATGAATTCACCAAGCAAGAGCAGATTCTGTTAAATTATTAACATTTTGAGAAAATTCTTCTGAGAAATAACTGCAATAATCTGCCAGTTTTGAGACTTGCTGTTTGTAGAATGTACGATGATTTCAAGAAGTCTTATCAAATGCAATTGTCTTATCCATATTTTATTGCAGTTATTTTTGATTAAATCCAATAGAGTCTGCTTTTCCTTAGTATATGAATCTAAAAAAGTACCATGAAAAAATACTTTTTGGCTATGAGATTGTATTTTTGCAGTGTAAAACAGGCTCAACATCCAGTGTCTGCACTGCAAAAAAATGGAAATCTAAAAAAGCTCAAATTAAGTGCATTTTTTTTCTTGAATTGAGTAGGTATGTGAGACACTTTGCCAATGGAACAAGAGAATTTACATTTAAAATAAGAAAAAAAAAACAGCTTTGTCTTATTTCAAGTGTATATTATCTAATTATCTAATTTTAGGAGTAAAAATACTTATTCCATTGGCAGATTATCTTATTTACATGCTGAAATTGAGGGTAAATAGACTTAATTTAAGACATTTTTACTTATTTTTAGATGTTTTTTGCAGTGTGTGCTTAGATCTGGATCACCGCTGCAAAGCCTGCTCTTAAAAAAAAGTAAACATTTCTCAAAATAAGCATTTCTGCTGTAAATTCGAGCAGGTAAATAAAATAATCTGCCAAGAAGATGAGTATTTTTCCCCTTAAACTAAGACATTATCCACTTGAAATCAAATCATTCTGAATGTAAACCATCTTATTCCATTGGTAAATAGTTTTACTTATTAGCTAAAATCAAAGCAAAATCCATTTATTTTAGGAAAAACTGAGTGACAAGCTGAATAAACAGGCTCCCTTCCTTTTTTCTGTTGCAGAAAGTGCTGACGAGAGAATAATAATAATAATAATGAAAAAAAACAAGTTCTTTTTAGATGAGTAATTTCCTTATTACATCACACATCCAGCTGCAGGAGTGAGAAGAAAAATGAGGGACGACCCTTATGTAGGTCTGAGCCAAAGCAGGGGCCTTTAGCACCAAACCCACGCTTTGCTAAAACAATCCACAAGAATCTGCATGCACAACCACAACAAACAGCCCTGCTCACAACAGTTTCCCACTGTCTGACTAGTGAGCTGCTCTTTCTGGTTACAGCCGGGGTTCTTTCAGTTCCACACATAGACGTATTGATTACAACTATACACACACTTTATTTTGAGGAGCGCTGCTTCCCTCCATAGTATTTGCTGTTCTGTCAAGCAAAAGGTTTCAGTGCTTCTTTCAGGCTGAATGTGGGGGAGGAAGGCCAGGCTATTGGAACCAACTGTGGCTGTTCTTAAAGACGTAGAGTTGGTTCAGCCCTGCTTTGGAGCAGGCCTCTGTGAGAAACAAACTAAAACAAACTGACCCTTAAGTTTTTTTTGTACTAAAAAGTGCAAATATATTTCCTGCAGAAAAGTTGAAGATGAGCCTGAAGCGCTTATGTCATGCATAGGGGACCTTTTTGTGCTTTAACCCTTTAGAGCCAAATGCATCATATTTAATACATGGTTTTTGAGACCTTTGCATCTTAGATCTGATATATATTTGCTCTTGAAAACCTTAACTTACACAAACAGACACATGTAGTGAACAGAAAGCCTATAAAAGATTATACAGAAATGCCTAATTTATCAAAATTTATGGAAATAAATTATCTAATTTAACTTATACAAGTTCAAGGACAACTGTTATAAAATAATTAAATATTATAATTAAAATTATTATAATAATTTTCTTTTAATTATTTTATTGTACAGACGTTAAAGGGTTAAACATTGTTATAATGCTAATTCTTCATCAAAATCACACAAAAAGGATTTTGTTTGATTCCTGAATGTAAGTAATCCTCATAAATTCTGCTCTTTGAAGGCAAGGCAAGGCAAGGCAAATGTATTTCTATAGCACAATTCTGCACAAAGACAATGCAAAGTGCTTTACAAGATTAAAATATAGGAAAATAAAACAATCAAAGCAAGTAGGAAAAAAATAAATCAAATAAAATAAAAAATGCAGAAACAAAAAAGAACATTAAAAACAGTTGGACTACAGAAAATAAAAAAGTTAAACTAATGATGTTTTAGTTGAACTGTTTAACTAATGTGTTTTTAGTCTTGATTTAATGGAGCTCAGGCTTTCCGCACTTTTACAGTTTTCTGGAAGTTTGTTCCAGATCAGTGGAGCAGCAATCCCCCTCTGACCTGGAAAAAAAAGTAATCATCTACATTCTATTTAGAGCTTAAATTAGCAGGAGGCACCTGCACAAATGATTCAGTGGATGGTAAATACAGTTCATAAAAATCATTCAATAATCACTTTGAAATATTAGATAGCATATTAATTAGATTAAATCCTACCCTTTTAGCAAATGCAACAGAAAAATATCTAAAAATAAATGTACCTGCACTGTAACAAATTGCTGTATAAAAACGGCCAAAACTGAACAGTATCATACTGTTTCTATTGAAAACGGTACTGCACCGTGAAAAACAATGCATTCTGGGCAATTATTACTGTTTTTAATAAAATACTGTAATATACTGTGAGTTGCATTGCACTTTGGGAATGATGTTTGTTGGAGCCTATTAAGAATTAGATTAATTTATTTTTTGCAAAATTATTAATGTTAAAGATGTAAGGTTGTGTGAATGGTAGAGCTATTGTTTATTTGTTTATGTATTGTTTTTGCTTTGACCCTCCTCCTTGTCAGTCCGCCTCCTGCTGAGATTAACAAGTAGAAGCAGCTGATGCTAAGTTGGTAAATTTAGAATAAAGGATTTTGAATCAAGCTAAAAAAAAGGCTTTTAAATCAACTTAACAACAACCACAACAAAAACCCTCCGGTTTTATATTTTACTGAGTTATTTTTAAATTCCAAATTAAAGTTTTATGAACGTTTATGTAGTAAATATTATTAATATCCTGTTCAAACTAGCACATACATTGTAAATAAAGGTTTTTAAAAAAATAGATACGTCATCTTGTTCGTTCCTAAGTCGTAAATATCGGACGCTTAGGGAACGGTACAACATTCAACGAGAGAACCCTTCAAGTCACATATTGACGCCAAGGGGGTACCCTCGGCGTCAATATGTGACGCCAAGGGTACCCGGGAAAAAACGTCAATATGTGACGAGTTGGGAGTGAGAATGTGTTGGCTGATGAGGTGGATCTGATTGTTTGTTTGAAGGAGTGAGGAGTGCAACAGTTTTTTCACACACATCACTTAACTTTATATTTGAATTTTTTGAAAGTCAACTCTGAGAATATTTCTGTTATTTTTTATTAGTAAAGAAAACACCCTTATTTTGAAACAAGAAAATTCTCCACGAGTGCTTTTTGTTTTGTGAGTCGAAAAACCTCCTCCTAAGACTACTCTGGCAATTATTTATTTTTTTGGAAACTTTTTTGATGCAAGAGTAGCCGTAACAATGTTAGATTCAACGGCCAGGAGGCTCTCTTTAAACAGAATGCTACTGTATTTCTCAAATAGACACGTCGTTGTGACATGTAAGCAACTTCTAGAATTTTCTTTACAAGGATTCTCCATTTGAATCCTGCATTTTATGAGCCAATCCTAAGGTAAGTTGGAGCATAATTTATTTGTCATTTTTATGCAGACTGTAGCTGTTTGAAAGTTAGCTTAATCTATCATGCTGTAATAAGTAAGCTAGCATAACATTATTTTATATATCTTGTAGATAAGAAGGTAAATAATTAAAGTAATCCGTTTTCATTGTTACTTAGTTATTTTTTGATGATTCATATTTACAAATATTGACATGTTTGGACAATGTTGTTTTAGAAATAATGGTAAATGTAATTTGTAGAAGTCACAATACTTGTTATAATTTTTTTTATTTTATTTTTCAGGTGGAAAAGACCATGTGACTGCTGGGCACTGGATGATCAGTCTCGAGAGCCATGTTGTATGTGAGGGCATTCAACCAACCTTTGTGACAGGGCTTGCTGCACTCTTTTCAGTGTACTACATCTTTAATCTACAATATCAAGAAGAGGTTGCATGTACACTTGAATTCATCCAGAGGTAAGGTTTGTGTCTGCCTGTCCGCCCCCCCCTTTTCCCACCTAGCACAGCTTAAACCCTGACTCCTTGAGCATCATATGCTAATATGAAATTACTGCATTTTCAGGCGCTTTTTTGATATCAACCCTGAAAGAGGGACCAAGGCCAGCTGTGGAAGGATCGTCTCCAAGAGGACAGGAAAAACCGTTCAAAAGAAGTCGGTCACCGTCAACCCCCGTGTTTCAACTCAGCTAAAAAACCTCATGGACTTTGAGTGGAATTTCATATAGGTTAGTGAGAACTTTCTAACCAGCTATTGTTGCCCCTCCGTGCAAAAACAAACAAACAACTATATAGGCATGAAGGCAACTCATCCCTGAACAGGAGTGTTCTTGAGAGATTCTTTTTTGGTTTAAGGGTCAGCATAATCTTAGACCTCTCTTTTAATTTATAGCATAAATTTTGTTAAGGCTCCCACTTTCTGTTCTTAATGTGATGATTTAATTTGTAATTTTGACTGTACAGGCACAATGTTTAACTTATCTTGGCAGTGTGTTGTCAAATATTGTCATTGTTTTATCATTTGAAGTTGGAGCTTTGATTTTGCCCTAAAGGAAATTTAAGTCTAAATGTTTAATTTAAATTTTTATCAAACTAAAATTTGCAATTTTTTCTATGCTTTAGATTGAAAGTTAAATGTTTCATTTGTTTTATGTTGCATCATATTGTTCCTCACTTCAACTAAAAGTAGTATTTTGTATTAAAAAAGTAGTGTGCTGTGTTGTACAATGCATTATTTCCATAATTTCTTTCATTCTTATTTTATTTCAGACTAATCAAAAGGCCACAATTCATGCTTTATTCAAAAACTCTTTAAATCAGTTATTAAGAAATTTATTTTACAAAATAGATGGTGATTTTCTTACCGTTTTTCCAGAATACGACTTACTTTGGACAGTTTATTCTCAACATTCTTGTAGAAAATTTTTAGGTTTAAGGCACACATACGTTGTCGTTTCAAAACCTTCTTCTTTATTATGTGGCCCACTAAAGACTGTGTATGAATCAATGTTTGAGTTGGTTCTTTTTTTTCCCAAATAAATGTTGGTTGACATGATGGAACTTACATTTTCTAAGTGTTTTTTTTATGTTTCTATTTTGTATTGGAAATTTACAGTAGTAAGCTGTATGTGAATTCAACAGTAATGATACCATAGAAAAACTGTGATATACTGGCAACACAGCTGCCAGTAGTCTACTGTAAATCTGATAAAAACAGCAATGTGCTGTAATCAAAAGATTTCTTTTGTGACAGTAATATACTGTAAAGTTGATGGTACTGTATAATTAACAGTAAAATGCTGGCCATCGCAACATGCGCATGTGCCAGGAAGTTACTGCTCTGCTGAGCCAATCACAACAAGAGAACCTTCTTCCAAATCCATTCCTTAACTTTAAATGTATGTAAAGTAAACCATCATATTATGTTTTCTTAAGTCAGCAGCTGCGATGCAGAATAATCTTGCAGCCCTGTTGGGTACCGACCTTAACTGTTCAGAACTAAATCATGGATGGCCTCAAACTTTCTGAATCTGAATGAAAGTAAGACAGAAATTATAATGTTTGGTTGTAGTCCAGCAGTTTTTCCCCCTGGCTTCTTGGGCCCTCTTACACCTAACATTCGATCATCAGTAAAAAATCTTGGTGTAATATTTGATGACAGGTTGAAATTTGATCGCCAGGTTAGTTCGGTCGTGAAAAATAGCTTTTATCAGTTAAGAATTGTATCTAAAGTGAAAGGGTACCTGCCACAAAAAGCTCTGGAGACCGTAATCCATGCTTTTATCAATACAAGATTGGATTACTGTAACTCTTTATATGCTGGCTTGGACCGCTCACTTTTACACCGTCTGCAGTTGGTACAAAATGCAGCTGCCCGTCTCCTAACTGGCACACGTAAACGTGACCACATGTCACCTGTTCTAGCCTCACTGCACTGGCTCCCGGTTGTTTTTAGGATAGATTTTAAAATTTTATTGTTTGTTTTTAAAGCTTTTAATGGTGTAGCCCCCCGGGGCTTCTCCAAATCCATGCCCCGGCCAAAACACTGAGATCCTCTAATCAGCTGCTACTGGCGATGCCTAAAACCAGACTTAAAACTAAAGGTGATCGTGCCTTTATGGCAGCGGAATAACTTACCTTGGCATATTAGATCAGCAGGCTCCTTTGAGGTTTTTAAATCCTTTTTAAAATCACATTTCGTCTCCTTGGCTTTTAATCATGTCTAAGTGGACATTTGGCAAAATTTTATTTTACATTTTATTTTATTTTAAAATGTATTTTAATTGAAACATTTATCTTATTCTATGTATTTTAGCCTTCATCTTTTATCTTATGTTCCTTAACTGTGATTCCTGTACAGCACTTTGGTCAACCCCGGTTGTTTTAAATGTGCTTTATCAATAAAGTTTGAGTTGAGTACAGTGGAGAACTCAGGATAGCAGCCTTAAACTAAGATAATTTGATATAATGAACATCAAATAAGATAATAGAGTTGTTTTAAAAATGTAAATCAGCTTATTCCATTGGCAACTTGTCCTACTTACCGACTCAAAACAAGGAAAATAGCTGTCTATAACTGAACGGATTATTGAAACTGCTGCTAAATCAGTAATCTGTAATGATTACTCACTGGTTTAAGTTTTGTTAAGAAAGACTTAAGGAAAAATCAACCTGTCTGAGATTATTCTAGATCCAAAATATTTATTCTGCAGATTGTTTTCGTCTTTGCTGCTCTGGTTGATTTTCCCTTGATTTGAGCAGCTAAGAGAATTTGCAAATGGAATAAAATGATTTATGTTTAGAATGAAAACAAAACTAAACAAAGCTCCTCTCTTATTATCTTAATATAAAAGCACAAATACTAATTCGATATAGGCGGATTGAGTTATCTGCTCAAGTTAGGAAGAATTTATTTCTTATTTTTAGATTAGTTGCACTTTATAACTAGGAGTCCCATGAAAAGGACAAATGTAGAGGTTTTAGACTGCAGCGTTTTTAAAACTGTGACATCAGTAAAAACCATTTAATGGTAAGGTCAACATTAGCATTATATAAAACTGATATAGCTTACGAACACAGTTAGGAAAGGATTTGATTATTGTAATAAAAAAGGAGAAGGTTGGGATGAAATGGGGATAAAAGCTGAAGAAGGGGTGAGCTTTACCCCACTTAAAACGTGACAGAGAGGTGGAAAAGTACAACGGACATGCAAAGCAGTGTCAAAGTCACACAAATACAGCCGAGACTTCATAAAGGAGATGCAAAATGAGCAGAGATGTATTCAAATGGGCTGAGGGAGACTCCAGCCACACAAGCTGGTTGTTCAGTTTCTAGTTCCAATTCAACGAGTCAGACTCATGTTTAACTGATTTCATGTTTAAGGTTTGAATTTTATCAACATCTGACAGTTCAACAATCCAATAATAAAAAAAAAACAATACATGACAATGATTTGATCATTTCAAGTAAAGAAATCAGATGATGAATCGTTAATTAATCAGACATGTTATTGGTTGATCAAATTCCATAACTCTGCATGAATAAACGTGGATGAATGGATTTATGAGATGTATAATTAAATGTAAAAAAAATAATGTGAATGAAAGTTAGTCATTCAAACAGTAAAAGCCAATATATTTATTATTTCCTGTTGTATCCGACTATTACGGAAGAGTATGGAAGCCCGTTTCCGCCACTCTGTAAAAAAAGAAAAAAATAATTATCTCAATATAATGAGATAGTATCTCAATATAATGAGATAGTATCTCATTATAATGAGATAGTATCTCATTATAATGAGATAGTATCTCATTATAATGAGATAGTATCTCAATATAATGAGATAGTATCTCATTATAATGAGATAGTATCTCATTATAATGAGATAGTAACTCAATATAATGAGATAGTATCTCAATATAATGAGATAGTTTTTTTTTATTTTTTACCAATTTTTTAAGTTAAAATTGAGTATTTTTGGTCAATAGCTCCCAGGTCATGTGACCTATTGACCCAAAATCAGTGTGAAATTGTTTTACTAGGCTCTGTAGATGGGGCACACTCATTTGTTTTGCAGTTTAACTATTTTTTATTTTTTTACCAATTTTTTTAGTTAAAATTGAGTATTTTTGGTCAATAGCTCCCAGGTCATGTGACCTATTGACCCAAAATCAGTGTGAAATTGTTCTACTAGTCTCTGTAGATGGGGCACACTCATTTATTTTTCATTTTAACTCTTTTTTTATTTTTTTTTACCAATTTTTAAGTTAAAATTGAGTATTTTTCGTCAATAGCTCCCAGGTCATGTGACCTATTGACCCAAAATCAGTGTGAAATTGTTCTACTAGTCTCTGTAGATGGGGTACACTTATTTGTTTTTCATTTTAACTCTTTTTTATTTTTTTAGCAATTTTTTAAGTTAAAATTGAGTATTTTTGGTCAATAGCTCCCAGGTCATGTGACCTATTGACGCAAAATCACTTGGAAATTGTTCTACTAGTCTCTGTAGATGGGGCACACTCATTTGTTTTGCATTTTAACTCTTTTTTTTTATTTTTTACCACATATGGACACCCTTATGCTTGAACATGGTGTTCGTTATGGACAATCCATGACGAGCACAGAAGTCCAACAACAGAACACCACTCGAGTTCAGATCGGGGTGACCATTCCTCCCAACCATGCCCCTCCAGGTCTCACTGTCATTGCCCACGTGAGCGTTGAAGTCTCCCAGCAGAACAAGGGAGTCCCCAGGAGGGGCACCCTCCAGTTCTCCCTCTAAGGACTCCAAGAAGGGTGGGTAATCTGAACTGTTGTTCGGCCCGTTAGCACAGACAACAGTCAGAACCCGTCCCCCCCACCCTTAGGAGGAGCCCTCTCGTTCACCGGGATGAACCCCAATGTACAGGCGCCGAAATGGGGGGCAACAAGTATGCCCACTCCTGCCCAGCGCCTCTCACTGTGGGCAACTCCAGAGTGGAAGTATGTCCAGCCCCTCTCAAGGAGACTGGTTCCAGAACCAGAACCATACGTCGAGGTGAGACAGACTATTTCTAGCCGGAACCTCTCAGCCTCACACACTAGCTCCAGTCCCTTCCCACCAGCGAGGTGACATTCCACATCCCAAGAGCCAGCTTCTGCAGCCGAGGATCGGACCACCAGGGTCCCCTCCCCCGGCCAACACACATTGCATACGACCCTTATGGCCCCTCTCACGGGTGGTGGGCCCATGTAAGGGGGGACACAACAAGTCACACTGGTTTTGGGTCAATAGGTCACATGACCTGGGAGCTATTGACCAAAAATACTCAATTTTAACAAAAAAAATTGGTAAAAAATAAAAAAAAGACTTAAAATGCAAAACAAATGAGTGTGCCCCATCTACAGAGACTAGTAGAACAATTTCCAAGTGGTTTTGCGTCAATAGGTCACATGACCTGCGAGCTATTGACCAAAAATACTCAATTTTAACTTAAAAAATTGCTAAAAAATAAAAAAAGAGTTAAAATGAAAAACAAATGAGTGTGCCCCATCTACAGAGACTATTAGAACAATTTCACACTGATTTTGCATCAAAAGGTCACATGACCTGGGAGCTATTGACCAAAAATACTCAATTTTAACTAAAAAAATTGGTAAAAAATAAAAAAAAAGACTTAAAATGCAAAACAAATGAGTGTGCCACATCTACAGAGACTAGTAGAACAATTTCCAAGTGGTTTTGCGTCAATAGGTCACATGACCTGGGAGCTATTGACCAAAAATACTCAATTTTAACTTAAAAAATTGCTAAAAAATAAAAAAAGAGTTAAAATGAAAAACAAATGAGTGTGCCCCATCTACAGAGACTATTAGAACAATTTCACACTGATTTTGCATCAATAGGTCACATGACCTGGGAGCTATTGACCAAAAATACTCAATTTTAACTTAAAAAATTGGTAAAAAAATAAAAGAAAAACTATCTCAATATAATGAGATACTATCTCATTATATTGAGTTACTATCTCATTATAATGAGATACTATCTCATTATAATGAGATAGTATCTCATTATATTGAGTTACTATCTCATTATAATGAGAAACTATCTCAATATATTGAGATACTATCTCATTATAATGAGAAACTATCTCATTATATTGAGATACTATCTCATTATAATGAGAAACTATCTCATTATATTGAGATACTATCTCATTATAATGAGATAGTAACTCAATATAATGAGATAGTATCTCATTATATTGAGTTACAATCTCATTATATTGAGATAGTTTTTTTTTTTTTTATTTTACAGAGTGGCGGAAACGGGCTTCCATAGAAGAGGATTACGGCCAGTGGAAAAAAAAGAAGTTAACTGATTTTTAAATTTTATTTCAGTTTAGTATGGGAAAAAAGTCAGAATTCTGACCTTGTTCTCAGAATTCTGACCTTTTTCTCAGAATTCTGACCTTTTTCTCAGAATTCTGACTTTAATCTCAGAATTCTGACTTTTTTCTCAGAATTCTGACTTTAATCTCAGAATTCTGACCTTTTTCTCAGAATTCTGACTTTAATCTCAGAATTCTGACTTTAATCTCAGAATTCTGACCTTTTTCTCAGAATTCTGACTTTTTTCCCAGAATTCTGACTTTTTTCTCAGAATTCTGACTTTAATCTCAGAATTCTGACTTTAATGTCAGAATTCTGACTTTTTTCTCAGAATTCTGACTTTAATCTCAGAATTCTGACTTTAATCTCAGAATTCTGACCTTTTTCTCAGAATTCTGACTTTTTTCCCAGAATTCTGACTTTTTTCTCAGAATTCTGACTTTAATCTCAGAATTCTGACTTTAATGTCAGAATTCTGACTTTTTTCTCAGAATTCTGACTGAATTCTGACAATAAAAAAAGTCAGAATTCTGACTTTTTTACCATACTAAACTGAAATAAAATTTTAAAACCAGTTAACTTTTTTTTTTTTTCCACTGGCCCTAATCCTCTTCCGTAGACTATAAACTGGGACTAACTGGCTAATCTGTTCAGCAAATTCAGAGGCGATCTTCGGCGGAAAAAGGACTAATCAATGACCAGTGAATACACTGCAGCTCAGTAGGTGGCGCTATTTGCCCTGGATTGGGAGGGATTTTTTTTTTTACCCCAAATATTGGTTAACTGTATGTTTGAGGTTTGGTGGTGGAGGTAGAGACAGAGAGCTCTCTACTAACATGGACCAAAATCCTCCACTTACATTTCAACATACATGCTGCAAAGTCTTGATTGTAACGAGTCCTACCTGAAAAAACACTGCTTATCCTACACCTTTGCTGTTGCTGCTCCTTTTTTCAAAATCTTTCTTTGTTCGCATCATTAGAAAACCCTACAGAGGGAGGTAGAGAGGGGGGGTGATCCTGCCCCATCACAGCGAAAAACATTATACTGCATCTTCAATACTCTGGTTGAGTTCTGTTTGGAGGTAACCATGACGGTATCATGGTTTGAACCACCTCCTCCTCCTTAACAGCAGATTCTATCTTTTTTCAAATAAAACTTTGCTTTTATGGTTACCCTTCATATGAACTGTGTTAAAGTAAAAAAAGAAAAACAAATACAAAAACCCCTCCAGCAGCACAGCATCCGAACCCCGAAAGGAATAATAATCCAAACAGAAAAGCTTCATTCAGAGAGAACGAAACATGTTTTTTTTTTTCTGCATGCTGCCACCCTCACTGGAAAAAAAATCTAAATAAGTCATTTTTTCTTAAAATAAGTGCATTTGTTCTTGAATTGAGGAGATAAAAGAGACATTTTGCCAACGGAACAAGGCAATTTAGATTTAAAATAAGGAAACACAGCTGCATTGTCTTATTTCAAGTGTATATTATCTAATTATTTTATTTTAAGAGTAAAAATACTCATTCCATTGGCAAATTATCTCATTTACCTATTCAAATCAAGGGTAAATACACTTCATTAAAGAATTTTTTACTTATTTCTAGATCGTTTTTCCAGTGCTGAGCGGCACAGCTTCACAAGCTTACATTGGAAAAAATCGAAATCTAGAATATTAATTTGTTCTTAAAATAAGTGCATTTGTTCTTGTTTTTGGTAGGTAATAGAGACATTTTGCCAATGGAACTAGACAATTTACACTTAAATTAATTATCTTATTTCAAGTGTAAAAATAGTGTAAAAATACCCATTCCATTGGCAAACTTTCTAATTGACCTACTCAAATTAAGGGTAAATACACCTAATTTCCACTTTTTCTAGATCGTTTTTCCAATGTAATCACAGGAAAATGGGAAAAAGGGTTGGCATTCAACTACAGCACTGAAAAAACGATCTAAAAATACGTAAAAATGTCTTAAGTGTATTTACCTGTAATTTGAGTAGGTAAATGAGATAGTTTGCCAATGGAATGAGCATTTTTACTCTTAAAGTAAGATAATTAGATAAAATACACTTGAAATAAGACAATGTTGTTGTGTTTTCTTATTTTAAGTGTAAATTGTCTTGTTCTATTGGCAAAATGTCTATTTTACCTCCTTAATCGAAGAACAAATGCATTTTATTTAAGAAAAGATGACTTGTCTAGATTTCGATTTTTTTCCAGTGAGAAAATGTAAAGATACGCTAAAGAGAGCATTTAAAAAAAAAAATCACATGTTTACCAATTTTGGATCAGCTAACTGTGGCGCATTGGTAAGTAGGTTCAGTTTTAATTCTCTATAAGTTAAATACTGAGAAACATCAGAAACGTTGTGATATTTATACTTTCTTTTTCCTTTTGTATTTATTTTTCTTCTTTCGGTAGCGAACCCTTCAGCAGTTGGCCTCCAAGGTAACATTTGCGCTCAGAACAGCTTTAGTGATTTTGTTTTTTTCAAAGAGGAATCCCATCCAGGGATTGGATCGGAAAATTAGCCTGGGGCTACAGGAAGTCTGTGCAAAGCAAAGGTTAACAAAAATCATTTGCTTCTCATAAAACAAACATGATTACCAGTGACTTTAAGTGACAGGAAAAAAAAAACATTTGATCATAAAGTGTTTTGGATAATAAGACACGTGCAAACAAGTGCTGGTTACGTTATAAAACTATGCAGAACAAAATCTTTGTTTTCTCAGGAACAGCCAGTTCCATGTGTGTCAGCTTCCTGCCAGGAACATCCAGTCCGCTTTTATAAACAAATACATCCTCATTGCTCAGTGGAAGAGAGTCTGAGCCAGGAGGGGGAAGTCTGCTTAAGGTCACAGCAGGTTCACATTTTAAAATGTATTTTTTTTCAGATTTCAATCACCAAAACCTGCGTGTTTCTGACTTGCAGAGCTGCTGCGAATAATTCACCTCTTGACCTTCCCTATCTCTTCGCAAAGCCTGGAGAGGTACTGTGTGAGCTTCACCATGGCAATGATGAGGGTCCCCACTGTGAGCGTGCACGAGGGCCACAACAACGAGTGGAGGACGACGCTGTGGTCGTACACCCTGGTCAGCAGGACCGTCTCCTGCTGCTCACTGGGGTCGTAGTAGCAGGAGATGTGCCGGTTCATCTTCAGATGCTCGGAAATGTTCATGATAACGGCCTGCATGGCCGTGCTGTCCTTTTGGCATCGAGGCACATAGACACACTGCAAGGAGAGGACTGAAGGTTATACGGGACATTATGTCCATTCAGTTGTTAGTGACTGCAGCCAAGATCCACTTTTCCACAACAGTGAATACTAACAGCCCCTTTCTGAGCCGTGATTGGACGGTCACCAGGGCAACAGGTGACTCCTGCTGTTTACATTTTATATGGTTCAGCAATTCCCAGTGTTTTCACTCTGGCACTGAACTTACTTCGGAGCTAGCATCCTGTGTCTCTTCGTTGTGAGACAGACGGCTGATACGGCCCGTGATGTTGACGCTCACGTAGACCTGCAGACAGGGGTATCTGGACACCTTCCAGCAGTCTGACCCGCAGCTGTATGAACAGTTCATATCCCTTATGACCGTGGAGTTGACAACAACACAAGTCCCTTCCTCAGTCCACACACTGTTTCAACACACAATAAATTGTTTAAGGTAAATTAAGAGCGAGCTTATCTAAATTTGCTTGACTTGGAACATAAAGGGGTAAATAATTGACAGTGTGGTTTTCCTTTTAAATGTAGGTTCTATTAAAAGCTGTTAGTATCGTACCTGCAGTGGAAAACTAAACTATCCTTATTGGAAATTCAGAAAATATAAGCCCAAATTCAGGGAATGTTAATTCCAGCCTGCTGCAACTGTCCCTAAAAGCAAGATTTTTTTCCAGCGGTATTATTTTCATTTCACTATCATAAATACAGAGCAACAGAATTAACTCATATAAAATTGTTATTCCTTGTTCCATTAATTTTTTTTTTAACTTGCATTTTTAAATCCTTCTTTAAATTGCATTTTCTTTTTGCATTACCCATTCTGCTAACCTTTTCCGTCACCCTTCAGGACCTAAACATGAGAGTAGCTTGACTGTTCTCTTCATGAGTGTAGGTTTGCATAGGGACCATAGGGACAAGTCCCTACTAAAACTTTGGACGGACCTACCTGTCCCTACCAACAATTAGATGCGAATACCATGTTTATAATTCACAATACAGCTTTTTTGCAGCAGTAGAGGAGTTCTGGAATGGGGGATATTGACAGACAAAAACATGTTTTATCTAAAATGGAAAATGTTTATTCATATTTTTTTACAATTTTGGTATAATTCTTGCTCTTAGTTGGTCGCTCTGTGAGCTAAAGACATCTTTTAGATTCTCGATACGCCATAATGATCAATCACTATTAAATTTGTTGACATTATTTGAATAATTGATTAATCCAATGAATTGTTTCAGCCATAAATAAAATACATGAAATGGGTTAGAGTAACTACAGCCTAGATGTAGAGCTTGTAGAGTGAAGCTAATATATTAAAATCAGTTCCTCTTCTATTTCCAGGGCTCATGTAAATACAATACATTTATTTGGCGTCCCTTGAATCTATTATTTTGCTTTGTTTTAATGATACAAAGAGAACATTGAAAAGATAAAAGTGGGTTCTACCTCTGTTTACCTCTGCACAATTCTATATCTTCAAAAAAAAGTATAAATCCACATATAGCAGACATATTTAGACTATATTCTGTTAAACAGGCACTGATTTACGTAATGTCTTAGTCGCTGGTAATTTCAAATGCAAACCTTTTAAAAGTGGAACAAAGTCCTATTTCCTCTTTCATCAGAGCCAGTTAAGCTTCAGTCATTGATAAACAGCATCTGGTGTGTGTAGTGCTTATAAAATCTGTATAAATGTAGAAAAAAATGCTGCTTTTCTCTTTAAACGAAATACACCCTGATTTTCACGTCAAGCATAAAAAACGAGCATGCATATTTTTGTATAGGACCAATTACATCAGACCAACAGTTTCACTACCAAAGTTGAAATCAAACCTACGCCCTTGGTGTTCTTAAAATGTATTTTTCCAGTTAATTTATTTCAAATTTGATATTTCAGCACATCCTTCTCACATCTGAGGGCGGGCTTTTCTCTGGAGTGAGGAGCAAACACGCATTTCTATTGGTCTGCTGAACGTTAGCGTCATTTTGATTGGTCAAGAAGCGGCGTTAGTATTGGGGATTGAATCAAAGAGAATATGATTTGTAAAACGCAGTTTTAAAAGAATGAACTTAGAAAAACTCAATCTGAAAAACTAAAATTTGGAGAGAAAAAAAGGAATATGTAATATTAAACTGTATGAATAACACATTTTTCACACTGACCATAACATATCATGTTTTCTTGCATCAGTAATGGAAAAAAATAACTTTATACACTTATTTCTGAGAATTTTTGAGTAGATCCAAGACTGTAAGACTTGGTTACATATATACACTTTTTGCAGTATTCCAGTCAGTGGTGTGTTTACTTCTCCCAAGCAGAAGCCTTATTTAACCAACAGATAATCATTTATAGATTTCCCTTTTCTATCAAGCAGAACAGTATGCATAAAACAGCAGCCCTATAAAATAATACATTAATTTACCCGTAGGCCGTATTATGGATAATTAGGAGCATGCATGATAAAGTCACCCTGCTGTTCTCCACAGATCTTTCCAAGCATCCACATCCTAGTGGATCTTTTTATATATCTGAGTGGAGTTTATTTCCAGTGGAAATCTTGCTTTACTAGAAGCACTTTGAGCAGCACAGCTTCAGACAGGCCATTACCTGTCTGCATAGGAGCGTAGAACTGTGATTCCCAACACAAAGTACATCATGACTGAACACAGGATCATTCCCAGTCCTAGAAATATGGCTCGATCTTCCCCAGGCTTTAGAGCCGTCACCGTTTTCCTCTTGGCCAATACGTCCACATCACGAAATTTCTGGTAAATCGACCTGAAGACAGAATGTCAAACCGCATCAATCTTTGCATCTTTAATTAAATCAATTTTATTTTTAACCTCTGTGTAGTTTAGGTTTCTATTTTTATGCTCCGAGATGCTAAAAATATCAGTTACCTGGTCTCGGCCCCTCTTCCTGCTCCTGCAGCATTCCTGGCCCCTGCTACAAAAAACATCTTCCCCGGTGACCTCGGTGCTCTTGTGCTCGCTGAAGCGGAGCGGAAAATGCTGTGAAAATTACAGCTTTTTATGAGCAGCTGTTATGATAAATACCGACTTTTACAACCCAGCCTACAAAATAAGCCAAGGGAATGTCAAATAAGAATTTACCTCTGATGCATTTTTCCTGTGTAACACTATTTATGACTCGATGGGCCCAGTTCAGTAGAGAATAAAGCTGTTTCTACCAACCCTGCACACAGTCGTTCATTATGATGTACTGGCATAGAAAGCGCTCCTCATATAGCCGACTCTACGTAAACATCTCATTTTGAGCACAAAGAAATGCTTCAAAAGGCAAACAAAACGATGGATCGCTACAGATGAAAGGTGTTCATGCTGATGGGTGTGCTTTACACACCATGTCACCAAAGAGCAGAGTGACTACCTGTAGCTCTAATTATAGAACCATTGAGTGATCACAAGGGATGTTAATCACACCTGTGATGCTAATTAATGGACACGCCTTGATTTAACATGTTCCTTTGATCATATTACACTGCAAAAATAATCTAGAAATAAGTAAATAAGTGTTTTTACCCTTAATTTTAGTAGGTAAATAAGATTTTTTGCCAATTGAATGAGTATTTTTACTCATTCAATTTTTACACTTAACATGGGCTTGTAATAAGACAATGTAGTTGTTTTTTTCTTATTTTAAATGTAAATTGTATTGTTCCATTGCCAAAGGGTCTTACCTCCATCATAGACAAAATGCACTTATTTTGAGAAAAAATTAATTATTTAGATTTCAGTTTCACATTATTTTCAGGGTATTCTTGGGGTACCATTATTTTCTGTCAATTTTGTCCAGGCCTATTTTATGGAAGAAGATTAAGGCCACTGAAAAAAATTAAAAGTCAGTTTAAAAGTTAACCTACTTTTAAATTTTATTTCAGAATAATATGACTAAACCTCAGAATTTTGAATTTAATTTCAGAATTCTGACTTAAATCTGAGCATTCTGATCATGAAGGAAGAGAAGGTAGTACGGAAGAGGATTAGGGCCAGTGAAAAAAAAATGATTGCAGTATAATATGGGAAAAAAAGTCAGAATACGGAGAAAAAAGTCAAAATTCTGACTTTTTCCCATATTACACTGAATTTTTTTTTTTTAAATCAGTTAAATTTTTTATCTTTACAGTGGCCCTAAACCTCTTCCGTACTATTTCATGAGTTTATTTTGTAACACATTCATTCATTGAAACATGGATGAAAAGCAGTCTTTGACTTTCATTTGTTCATTTCCATAGAATTTTCATTTATCATTACTTTTGTCAGATTCAAATCCTTTTTGTGACCATTGTGCATTTATTTTGTTATTAAACAAGGTGTACCAACAAGTTTGTTTCATATGTATAAATATATTTAAATATGTGTGTCTGCATTTAACACACATGGAAAAGCTGTATATCATTTTTTGTTTCTAAATCTTTCCAATTTATATTTGTACCGTTGTGTCTAATGCTCCCTTCATGTGGTAAAAATGAATGTTTCTACTTGTATTGTGGAAATTACCACACATTGTGTTCAAGTGCTTTTGTTGTGGTATAGAAGAGAAACATGATGGATAATGCTGACCTGCTACTTGGGCAAGACACTAATAGACTTCCTGGTTCATCTGATACAGGAAGCGTCTGATCAAATAAAATAATAATGGTCATTTTAAAAAAAAGACACAAATTTAAATGGAGAGATATTTCAAAATATGTCCCAGCATTATGTAGGCTGTAAACACAACAGGAGAGAACGCTTAACGGTGCTGTATTCATTACACAGAATCACGTATCATATAGTCTTCCCAGCTTTCCAGTGGAAATTTTGACATGAGTGGGTGTTCATGCAGTTTTCATGTCTGCTTTTGGTATTTACTAGGAATGAAGCTTAAGCGTAAATTAAATCTGGAAGATTCTTATCAGCTTCACCTGAACCACCTGAGATGTCCCTCGTTCAGCTCCAGCCAATCAACTCAGGGGCCACATTTTCTCTATGTCACTCATTGAAGCATATGTTGATTCACGGCTTCGAAGTCTTCTGCTGGGGCCCGAGCGCTAAATCACTTATTTGGTTTATGTCTTCATCTGCTTCTCGCTCTTTGATCCCCAGTCGGCGTCGGCAGATGGCTGCTCTCACTGAGCCTGGTTCTGATGGAGGTTTCTTCCTGTTAGAAGGAGGTTTTCCTCCCTACTGTCACTACATGCTTGCTCAGTGCGAGAGATTGTAGAGGGTCAATGAGTCATTGCAATCAGCTGGTTTTCCTAAATTAGAAACATTTTTAAGAATATTATTTAAAAATACTTCTATAGATAAATCTTATTTTTTCTAATTGCAGCTTTTCTCTGGGAGTCTCTCCATGCTGAATTATGATACCACATGAAGGAGCATACTGTTTCAAGAAAGAAAGAGATGAACAAAACCCTTTTTGTTGTATACTTATTTTCACTACCGTTTAATTGATAAAGTAAATGTATTTTACATTCCCTCTATACCTTTTAAATCAATGTGAACTTGTGGAATCCATCTTATTACTAAATCTGGGTGAACTGTTTTTGCCAATCTACCCATCTATATGTTTTGGGCTACAGAAGAAGAGGGAAAGAAATGCATCAACTGGACTGAGACCAGGAGTCAAACCAAGCACGACCCCTTCACGGTCTGCAGGCCTCCTCAGTTCCATCCTGGGGTCTGCTATCCTGCACCTTTTAGGCGTTTGTCTGCCCTAAAGCATCTGAATCAAATAATCTAGTCATTAGGAGGACTTTTCAGAACATGTCTACATGCTGTGGAGGTAATTCTGCAATTTGATTCAGACGGGGAAGCAGACGCATCTAAAATGTGCAGGACACCAGACCTCGAGGCTGGAATTGAAGAAGCTGCTCTATAACCTCTGCAAATGATCGGCCTGCTCTGCCACCTGAGCCACCCAGTGCTATGAGGGGCATTTTAAAAATTATTTTACATTTAAATGCGTTTCCGCTGCTAAAACCACAACATTTTGCTGCACAAAATAAAGAGGAACATATTCTGTATCTATTAGTATCTGAAATGGGAATTTTTGAAATATGTTTGCATATCATAATGATTCATCTCCATAAACAGGCTGTTCTGAATTATCTTGTGCAGCCTTTGGAAAGCTGAAAACGTTAATTAATTTAAACCTGACTATAATCCTGTGAAAAAATCATAATGTATTCTACCTTACACCTACAGATCATGGCAAATTTCTAGATGGCCTGGTTTGTCTATGATCGCTGTCTTAACAAGCTCCTATTTCCTCCCAAACCTTAAAAATAAGTCCCCATCTGTGCCAAGAGACATCAGCTGAAATGAAGGAAAGGTGGTAATACATACAATCAGAGGGAATCCACCTCCTGTCGCTGAACTGCTCAGATAATCCGGTTTTGGGACTACAAGTGTCAGCAGTGGCTCTCCCAACAAGGTCTGGGTGGTAAGAGGTAGCAGCTGGTCGCCTCTGATTTAAACTCTTACCCCAAGTGATCTGGATGCCTGTCATGCCCCTGACTGTCATGTGAGTTCTCTCTACAATGCACGACAGACTGAAAAGCAGACTGGTCTTGCACAATCACTGCCCAATATGTGAGCGTGCCTGTTTGTGGCCCGTTCTATATTTGTTGGAGGTGCTGCTCCATAGCCAGGATCCAGGATTTGAAATATCACTAATGCAGAACTTCAATGTCAAACACTGGGGGATACGAGAATCAGCCACAAGGTGTCAGTGCAGCACAAAGGTTTTAAGTTTTTTATCTGTTTGATTTTAGCTCAGTTTTCTATTCTTAAATGCAGATGGAGGTGTGTTTACATGCTGCATTAACAAAGCTATTATGAAGACTTAAGTAACCTGGTTTTTATTTTATTTTGAAAATTTCACAAGAAATACAACAAAGAGCTTTTGTGTTTCTTACCCTCATCAGATGCAGAAGCTCAAATCGCACCAGAGAGCAGGTTAACATGGTCTGTACACTGATTTGTGTTCAGTCTCCATGGTAACCAGAGATTGACTGATGCGGTTTTTCTGAGGCTGATGGAGACACAGGTTATTTTGACACCAGTCAAACTGATCTCCGATATGTGCTGCCAACTTTCAACCAATTCTTGAAGCGAATATTCAAAACAAAAACAGAATTTATGTTCTCCATAAATCTGCGTGTATATTTTATATATGAATTATATATATATATATATATATATATATATATATATATATATATATATATATATATATATATATATATATATTTGCAGATTTCTTTTCCAGGGAAATTGTGGTCCTAACTCGACTAACTCGTCACTTTGCGACCTCCTTCAGGCCAAAGGCTGTCAGGAATCAGCTCAGCAGAACAAGTCACCACTCCTACCCTGGATAGAGTTCTTACTGTTGGCCCCAGGAAAGATGAAGAGATATTAGCCAGAAAAAGGAAGTACGACCTATAATTTGAGGTATTCAGATTGAGCCAAAAGCTTAGCCTGAATGCGTCTTGGGATTTTTTTTTATAGATGTATACATCGTGCAGACAGGCGGAGTTACAGGACCAACAGGGAGCAAGAAGTAGTGATTATCTGTCCGAACGGCCAGTTAACTGAGCTCATTATAAAGGCCACTATTTAATCCTCACCCTATATAGTGATTGGGGGATCAAGGGGTTAGGACAGATGTTAGGACACAGCCAACGTTTAGATTTTTGTAGAACAGGTGATATTACAGTTTTTCTCAAATGCTAAAACACATTTCACAAACGTTTCGTCCATGTTCTTCAATGTCTAAACACAACACCCTTTTCTAAAGCTACATAAACACAACCACACCTTCTCCCTTCAAAACTCAAACTTTCACACCAAAAGAGCAGCTCGAAGCTTTCAAAAATGTAAACACTATACACATCATTACACACTACAGCAAAACAATTTAAAACACAATGCTCAATTTGTGAGAAGGTTCTTTGTTTCTTTACTGACAATGCATATTTTTTAGAAACTTTACAATTATGGATCTTCTTAGAGTTCTGCAGAGGATTGCGCATTTAGATTTGTGAGTTTCATATGAAGGGTATAAATCTAAAGTAAATTCTGTACACTACTGTAACACAACTCACTGCAAAAGCAGAATCTATTGCACACAACAGTACTCTTGAAAACATGATCAGGGTGTGAAGTTTTTTTTTATTAATTTTACAGTATTTACACCACAATCACTGTGCGGCATCATGTCGCTGAGCTGCATCAGGCCACATCACCTCATCCACATCACAGGCTATATTGTCTCTTGCCAGGCACCGTGGGAAAAACGCCCTGGAATGGCGGATCCATCCTTGGAAGTTCTCCACTGGGATGTCAACACACGCCAGCTCCATTGCCCTTAGGAGGTTTTCTCTAGTGTATGGTTGTCTGTCATAAACCTTCCATCTCCATGATGAGAAGAATTCCTCTATAGGGTTCAGGAAAGGGGAGTAGGGTGGCAGACAGACGTTTAAAAAGTGGTTACTGTTGGTGGTGAACCACTCACTGATTTGGTTTGTTGTGTGGAAGCGTACATTGTCCCAAATGATCACATAAATGGGATGATCGGGCCCAGGATGGTGTTGTTGGCGGTCTAAGAGGATATCTTTTAGCTCCTCTAGGAAGGTTAGGAGACGTTGGGTGTTGTAAGACCCAAGGACAGCCTGCCGGTGGACAAGCCCCTCCAAACCCATGGCCGCACAAAGAGTAATATTACCCCCCGTTGGCCAGGAACCTCAGTGATGGCTCTTTGGCCAATGATGTTACAGCCTCTTTGCCTTCGTTTGTGCAGGTTGAAGCCAGCCTCATCCAGGAAGAGGTACTCTTGAGGTCTGGCCATTGCGTCCTACTGTAATATCCTCTGTGAAAATGTGAAATTGCACAGGTGTTCAGAGCAACAGTCAATCAGGTAGCATATTACATACTGTATTGTCCAGAAGTAATGTACTGTAGGCCACTGAGCAACACAGTTTGTTTACTAACTGTACTGTGAACATGGATGTATACTTACTTGCACATACTCGTAACGTAGGTCTTTGTGTCGTGCAGAGTTTCGCTCAAAGGGAACCCTATAGACTTGTTTCATCCGCATCTTTTGATGCCGAGAACTCGGTCTATTGTGGCTTAGCTGACATCATCAATGCCCTCAAAGTTCACATTATCGTCAATGACTTTGTCTCTGATCTTCCGGAGTCTGATGAGGTTGTTCTCACGAACCATATCCACAATGGGGGTTTCTTGTGCCACTGTAAATATGGCAACCCGCCCACCTCTATGTGGCATACTTTCAACTCTAAAGAAAGAAACGTGTCGTCAATTGACATGATTTAGAATACAGTAACAACTGATTTGAAACTACTGTAATAGACTACTTTCACAGGCTTGTAAAACTGTATTGTGACAAAGAAAGCAATAGAGTACAATACCTGTTGTGTTGTCTGAATGCCCTGATAATGGTGGCCACGGTGAACCTACTCAGGTTTGGACGGACTCTTAGTCCTGCTTCAGCCATTGTCATGCCATGGACAATGACATGGTCAATGACTGTTGCTCGCATCTCGTCCGTAATGATGGTACGAGGTTGTCTTGCTCTCCCTCCTGGACCTTCTCTCCCTTGTTGGCCTCCTCCTCTTCCTCCTTGGCCTCCTCCTCTTCCTCCCTGGCCTGCCCATCTTCCTCCCTGGCCTGCTCCTCTTCCTCCCTGGCCTGCTCCTCTTCCTCCTTGGCCAGCTCTTCTCCCTCCTCTGACGCGATTACCTCTTCCCCTGACTCTGCCTTCATCCATTGTGTTTGTTTGGAATCTTCAGCAAACTGTGCACTCTGAACTTGCTTTTATACATGTGGTCACAGCATTAGCAACAGGTGTTTTCAATTTTGAGTCGTTGTGTGTAATGAATGACGCCAGGTGTGTTCATTTTGTTCAAATATTGCTGACTGTGGCAAGCATTTTGCATCACATGAGCTTTCATTTGAGAATATGAGCAGAGTTCTTTTGCAACTTGTGTTTTAGCAAGGAAAATGTGTTAAGATTTATGTGAATGGAGGATTGTGTTTTGTGAATTGTGTCTTCATGTGAAATGTGTTTATGATATTGGAAAATGATGGCTAGATTTAGTAAATGTGTTTAGACAACTGGTCATTTGGTTTAGAGGATTGGCTTTTGTGTTTTAGCATTTGAGAAAAACTGTAAGCTTTACATCTAATCCACTTAGAGTTAACCGGGAGAAAGAGCAATAAAGAAGTCCCCATCAATGGAATGCAGATAACGTGGTTCACCATAACAGCAAGACAGAGGCCTCCAACTACTCCATTTGTGGCAAAAATCCCTATGGGATACGGAATGTGGAGTGTATGTTAGTGAAAAGTGCCGAAATAGCTCAGTTGGGAGAGCATCAGACCGAAGATCTAAAGGTCCCTCGTTCAATCCTGGGGGCAGTCGTGGGTGAGCGGTTAGGGTGTCAGACTTGGATCCCAAAGGTTACCGGTTCGACTCCCGACCTGCCAGGTTGGGGGGGGAGTAATTAACCAGCTCTCCCCCATCCTCCTCCATGACTGAGGTACCCTGAGCATGGTACCGTCCCGCCACACTGCTCCCTTGGGGCGCCATTGAGGGCTGCCCCCTTGCACGGGTGAGGCATAAATGCATTTCATGGTGTGCAGTGTTCACTTGTGTGTGCTGTGTCACAATGACAATGGGAGTAGGAGGAGTTTCCCAAAGGGCTTTTCACTTTCACTTCACTTTCACTTTCGGCAAATGCCTATCGGCAAATGCCTATCGGGCAAGTACTCGGCCACAGAGGTGGCCGAGTACTTGCTCCTCCAAAGGAGGGATGAGTTCTTCAAAGGATACCCCCTTTCCTGTTCCCTGGGCGGTGTGGCCATAAACAGCTCTGTTAAAAGTCCATGGTTATTGTATATCTTTAAAATTTGTCTGTGTTGGGAGCTGGAGAAGTACCACCTTCCTCCAGCAGAGTCCGCCATGGATCCTCCTGAGCCGAGCCTCCTGCACAGCTGAAGCTCATCCCATCATCAGAGGATCCACAGTATTTAAGCTGTCTTCAGACCTTGCCTCAACGCCGCAGTGTTTTATCCAGTTGGTTAGCACCTAAGCCTAGTATCTCTGAGAACCTTTGTTGACTTTTGAATCCAGACTGGATTCTAACCTTTGTCTCTGTCTTCCAGGAAACCTGTTTTTCTCCTGTGAAGCTCAGGAGGAGCTTAACCTGCCCAGCCTGCCCTCTGAGCCAAACCTGAAGTCTCTCTCTGGATTTTCCTTGCAGCTCTGGACCAAGAGCTGGAAACTCAAAGCCAAGGTCAGCTCATTCTCAAGAAGTAAGACGCTGAAGCAGTTAAACGGACTCTGCTGAACAAACTATCTCCGGACCCAACAGTTTCCCTCTCAAGGCTTTAACCAAGAACCCTCAAGACTCCAGTGAACCAGTCCCCAGGCCAGAACCAGAACCAGTGATTAAACTGTGCTTGTGACAATAAACATTGTTAAACCTTTTACTTCTGTTTCCGTCTCCGTGGTGTTCTGCATAACTGGGTCTCACTAGAGAACCCATCATGACAGAACACTGCGGCAAAACACAAGGCCCAGCAGATCACTTCACTCGTCGATTGGAGGAGCAGGAGGCCCAACTCCATGGACACGCCCTGGCTCTTCGTGAGTTAAATACCCACATTGAGATGCAAAACCAAGTGCTCCAAGGCTATGCTAACTACATGAACAGCGCTAGTGCCACGCCGGCAGCACAACCATTTCCGGGTCCAGTTCCACCTCCGAGGTCATCGGTAGTGACGTCATCCGAGTTCCGCCCAAGTCTACCTGAAAAATTCTCTGGTAATATGAGAGATTGCAAGGGATTTTTGTTTCAATGCCATTTAATCTTTCAGAACTCTCCTGGCAGTTTTCCCACGGACTGTAAAAAGATAACTTTCATTCTTTCCCAATTGACAGGAAGAGCCCTGGAATGGGCTCAGGCAAGGTTTGCCTCCGACGAAAGCCTCAGTTGTCAATACTCTGAGTTTATTTCAGAATTTTCTCAGGTATTCAATCAAGAAACTGATCAAACCATTGACTCTCGTGCTCTTTTCAACATTAAACAGGGAAATTCCTCTGTGGCAGAGTTCTCCATTAACTTCCGGGTTAAAGCGGCAGCTTCTGGATGGAACCAAAGCGCTTTAAAGGGGGCTTATTTTATGGCTTTGAATGAAAGCATCAAGGATGAACTTACAACCCTCGACGAACCTGCAACACTTGAAGAATTAATCCGTCTGGCGATAAAATTGGACAACAGAATCCGAGCTAGAAACAACTCCAAGTCTAGAAATCTGGGTTCTTTTTCCTCTGCCCCTGCTTCTAATAATGTGACTGTTTTTTCTGCTTCCACAGAACAGTTGTCCAAACCAAGATCTAAAGTCCAGTCTCTCCCTTTGCCTGTTCTGGCCTCTCATTCCGGAGAGATGGATGCCGAACCCGTGCAGGTTGGACATACCAGGCTCACTCCAGAGGAAAGACAAAGACGTTTTTTGAGCAAACTTTGCATCTACTGTGGTGAGAGTGGTCACTTCATCGCTTCATGTCCAGTTAAATCAAAAGCCTGGGCCCGCCAGAGGTTCTGAGGAGTCTGGCGGGCCATGATAACTCTAAAAAATCTCCTCGACTTATGCTCCCTGCCACTTTATTTTGCTCGAATCAAAGCCTCTCTTTTTCTGCCTTCATCGATTCAGGCTGTGAACGAAATTTAATTGATTCAAACCTTGTCCAGCAGCTTCAAATTGAAACCATTCCCCTGACCCAGCCTCTTAGTGTCTCAGCTATTGATGGGGAAAAACTCCACCAGGTTACCCATCAAACTCAACCTCTAGAGCTACTACTCTCAGGTAATCATCGTGAAACCATAACATTTTTTGTTTTTCCCTCCACATGCTCTCCCCTGGTGCTTGGATTCGAATGGTTCGAGAAACATAATCCACATATTAACTGGACTGATCGTCATGTGGAATCATGGTCAACGTTATGTCACGAAACATGCCTCCGTTCGGCAGCCCCCGTGGTGGGGTCTCCTAGAGATGGGGGGGAGATGGACTCTCCTGACCTTTCTTCTGTCCCTTCTGAGTACCATGATTTGGCTCCTGTTTTCAGTAAGGTCAGTGCTACGTCCCTTCCACCACACAGACCATATGACTGTGCGATCGAGCTATTACCTGGAGCACCTCTACCCAGCAGCAGACTATACAATATTTCCAAACCAGAACGAGAAACCATGGAAAAATACATAAACGAGTCTTTAGCTGCTGGGATAATTCGCCCATCTTCTTCTCTGTTGGGTGCAGGGTTCTTTTTCGTAGGCAAGAAGGACGGTTCTTTAAGACCGTGTATTGATTACAGAGGCCTGAACCAAATAACTATTAAAAACAAGTACCCTCTTCCACTACTCGCCTCAGCTTTTGAACCTGTACAAGGGCAACTGTTTTCACCAAACTAGATTTGAGGAACGCTTATCATCTTCTTAGGATCCGTGACGGAGATGAGTGGAAAACAGCCTTTAAAACCCCCTTGGGCCAGTTCGAATATTTGGTCATGCCCTTTGGTCTAACAAATGCTCCTGCCTGTTTCCAAGCCCTTGTGAATGACGTTCTCAGAGACTTTTTAAATGTGTTCGTGTTCATCTACATAGATGACATACTCATTTACTCTAAAGACCTCTCAGAGCATAAGAAACATGTCCGCCTTGTGTTGCAAAGATTACTGGAGAACAAACTTTTTGTCAAGGCCGAGAAATGTGAATTCCATCAGCCTTCAGTCACCTTTTTGGGGTTTGTGCTCGAGGGCGGGCAGGTTAAGCCTTCTGAGGATAAAATAAAGGCAGTTTTGGAGTGGCCGGTTCCTGAAAACCGCAAGCAGCTACAGAGATTCCTGGGTTTCGCCAATTTTTATCGCCGATTCATCAGGAACTATAGTCAGACAGCTCTTCCTCTAACCTCCTTAACCTCAGTCAAACGAACCTTTCAATGGACCCCTGAGGCACAAACCGCATTTGAGAAACTGAAATCTTTGTTTTCCAGAGCACCCGTGTTAATCCAGCCTGATCCTTCCAAACAATTCATCCTCGAAGTAGACGCTTCCGACTCTGGTGTTGGAGCTGTCTTATCTGAAAGACTCGACACTGATCAAAAGATTCATCCTTGTGGCTTTTTCTCTCGAAGACTTTCCTCCGCAGAGCAAAACTACGATGTTGGAGACCGAGAACTACTTGCCATCAAGTTGGCATTGGAGGAATGGAGACACTGGCTGGAGGGAGCTGAGCACCCGGTTCTCGTTTGGACGGATCACAAGAACCTTGCTTACATCCAGTCAGCTAAACAAGCCAATCCCCGTCAATCAAGGTGGTCCATATTCTTCTCTCGTTTCAACCTCATTATCTCCTACAGACCCGGATCCAAGAATGTCAAACCCGATTCTCTCTCTCGTCTATACTCCGTTGATCAACCCGAGACGCCTGAACCTGTCCTTCCCGCATCATGCACTGTTGGAGTGGTTACCTGGGAGATCACCGATCTAATTAATTCCGCCCTGGCTTCAGAACCTGACCCAGGTAATGGTCCAGCTAACCGAACCTATGTACCTTCTTCTGTCAGATCTCGCCTAATACAGTGGATGCATGCTGCTAAGTTCTCTGCCCATCCGGGGGTGAGCAGAACCGTCGCTTTGATTTCAAGACGTTTCTGGTGGCCAACTCTTCACAGAGATGTCAAGGAGTATGTGTTGGCCTGTTCCACCTGTGCAAGAAATAAAGCCTCACATCAACCTCCCTCAGGCCTGTTACAACCTCTTCCAGTTCCCTCACGTCCATGGTCCCATATAGCTATCGACTTTGTCACTGGTCTTCCCATCCCCCGAGGTATGTCCACAATCCTCACCATCGTTGATCGATTCTCGAAATCCTGTCATCTCATCCCTCTCAGGAAACTTCCCACGGCTTTTCAAACCGCCCAGCTCCTGGTGAAACACGTCTTCCGTCTACATGGCATTCCCCAAGAGATTCTCTCAGACCGTGGTCCCCAGTTCATTTCACAAGTTTGGAAGGCATTCTGTTCCGCTCTCGACTGTAAGTTCTCTCTAACTTCCGGTTATCACCCACAGTCCAACGGCCAAACTGAGAGGATGAACCAACAGCTAGAGTCAACCCTCCGTTGTCTGACTTCAAACAATCCCACCGACTGGAGCCAGTACCTAACTTGGATAGAATAAGCACACAATTCTCTTAAATCTGCTTCCACCGGCCAGTCACCGTTTCAGGTCAGTCTCGGTTACCAACCTCCACTTTTTCCCGCAGACGAGAGAGAGATTTCGGTCCAGTCAGTCAACCAGCACATCAGACGCTGCCAACGCATATGGAGAGAGACCATCACTACCCTCAATCGTTCCTCCGAAACTACCAAGCGTTTCGCCGACTCCAGAAGACGTCCCGCCCCTGAGTACTCCGTGGGCCAAGAGGTATGGCTATCCACTCGAGATATTCCCCTCAAGGGAATGTCTCGTAAACTCTCTCCAAAATTCATTGGTCCGTATAAGATTTCCCAGGTCATCAACCCATCAGCCATACGCCTTCAACTTCCCCCGTCTCTTCGTATTCATCCCACATTCCACGTCTCTCAGTGAAACCAGTAGTCTCAAGTCCTCTGTGCCCACCATCCGACTCCCCTCCACCCGCCCTGGAAGTCGATGGTCATCCTGCATTCACCGTCCGCCGGATCGTGGACTCCCGTCGGCGAGGTCGCGGCTGGCAGTACCTCGTCGACTGGGAGGGCTATGGCCCGGAGGATTGCCAGTGGGTTCCTGGCTCTTACATCCTCGATCCAGCACTGATCGAGGAGTACGAGCGTTCCTGTCCATCGACATCTTCCGGACCGCCAAGGGGCGGTCGTTGAGGGGGGGGTACTGTTGGGAGCTGGAGAAGTACCACCTTCCTCCAGCAGAGTCCGCCATGGATCCTCCTGAGCCGAGCCTCCTGCACAGCTGAAGCTCATCCCATCATCAGAGGATCCACAGTATTTAAGCTGTCTTCAGACCTTGCCTCAACGCCGCAGTGTTTTATCCAGTTGGTTAGCACCTAAGCCTAGTATCTCTGAGAACCTTTGTTGACTTTTGAATCCAGACTGGATTCTAACCTTTGTCTCTGTCTTCCAGGAAACCTGTTTTTCTCCTGTGAAGCTCAGGAGGAGCTTAACCTGCCCAGCCTGCCCTCTGAGCCAAACCTGAAGTCTCTCTCTGGATTTTCCTTGCAGCTCTGGACCAAGAGCTGGAAACTCAAAGCCAAGGTCAGCTCATTCTCAAGAAGTAAGACGCTGAAGCAGTTAAACGGAATCTGCTGAACAAACTATCTCCGGACCCAACAGTTTCCCTCTCAAGGCTTTAACCAAGAACCCTCAAGACTCCAGTGAACCAGTCCCCAGGCCAGAACCAGAACCAGTGATTAAACTGTGCTTGTGACAATAAACATTGTTAAACCTTTTACTTCTGTTTCCGTCTCCGTGGTGTTCTGCATAACTGGGTCTCACTAGAGAACCCATCATGACAGTCTGAGATCTAAGTTTTAACATAAAATTTAGATTTAAATCCATTCCATCCATTCATTTTCCAGCACACTTATTATTACTGGGGTTCTGAGGGTCGCTGGAGCCTCTCCAACACCCCTCGGCTCCCTTCAGCTGTTAATGGGAGAGAGGCGGGGTATAACCTGGACAGGTCGCCAGTCACCAACGACAATTTAGAAAAGCCAATTATCCAAACAATAATTTTTTTGGACCATGGGAGGAAGCCGGAGTATCCGGAAAGATCCTACGCATGCACACGGAGAAAATGCAAAGAAAGCATATTTAAATTCAAGATTTATATTTAACTTCTATATTAATATTCAAGATATATTTATTCTATGTAAGACTATCATATATAGATATATGATGTAGAACTAGATTTAGAGAGATATATACATGTAGAATTTAGATTTAAGAGTTGCAACTAAATATGTGAGAAAAGTCCAAACAATCTAAAAAGATGTGTTAAATAACATAAATTTCTTTTTACAATGTTTTTTTACATTATGTCATAATTTTTGTATGTGCATTGAATATGTGTCTGGGTTCAAACATAAGATCCAGCTATTAATGATTGATGTAAAGTGTAGCACGCCATCTTCACATTGCTAATATTTCATACTACAATTATTAGAAATTGTAAAATGTTCCCATATGAATCTAAAATAGTTATTGCTGAATATTTTCAAATCAGGAGAGATATTACTCTGGAAAAGATAAGACAGCTAATCTTTTAACAGAGATATCTTGAGTTTAGTTTAATTTTTTTATTTTCTTTAGTCCAACTGTTTTTAATATCCTTTTTTGTTTCTGCATTTTTTTTCCCTACTTGCTTTGATTCTGATTTATTTTCCTGTATTTTAATCTAGTAAAGCACTTTGCATTGTCTTTGTACTGAATTGTGCTATACAAATAAAGGTGCCTTGCCTTGAGAGTATTTGCCCTCTAACCTCAACAACTTTTTCCAGGAAATTTCATTTTTGACAAAAGTAGGAAAAGAGATTTATTAAAATTAAAACCTCCCTAGCTTTCTGAAACTGAAAGGCGAGGGTATGTGCTTACTCTGGATTACAACTAACCCTGCTTTATGAAATGAGGCCCTAGCAGAACACACAAAAAGACAAATAACTTGCTGATGCAACACTACATGTATTAAAATTTAAATGCAGAATTCACAGCGTCCCTTATTGAGATATTAAAACAAACCAACTAATAGTTTGGTCTGCTGATCTGTAAGCCGTCATTTCCTCTGCAGTCTGAACCGATACATCATTCCAGGCATTGCTAAGCTGAGTGTGGCAGCAATCTTTCCGCATCCTATTTGTTTTGTGATGTTATCGCAGCCTTCCTCTGTTCATCTGTACCAAATGAAACACTGCAAGCACAAAACTTTAGCTTTCTTCTAGAAAAGGAAGAAAAACAGTGAAGGGCAGTTGAAGTTCTATCTAAGGAAAACCAGTTGATTGCATTGACTCATTGACTCAAATACAATCCCTCACACTAAGCATGCTTGTAGCGACAGTGGAGAGGAAAAACTCCCTTTTAACAGGAAGAAACCTCCAGCAGAACCAGGCTCAGTGTGAGCGGCCATCTGCCGAGGCCGACTGGGGTTCAAGGAGACAGAAGCAGAGATACAAAAAGCAGCTGTAAAAGGCGGCCCCGTCCAGGAAACACAGCCAGGCAGACGAGCTCCAAGGCAGCTCCCATGCCAGAGGATGAAGAGAGCACATCCACCCAGCCACGGCCAGAGAAACAGGACCACACTGGAAAACAGGCCGATCTCCAACATCTACAAACAAGGGTGTTGATGGAAGCAGCACAGCTGATGTTTCTTTCCTGGATGACGTCACAGCCAAACAGGAACAGACGAGGCAAAGCTACTCTGAGGAAAAGCAGAGAGAGCAGAAGGTTAGAGATTGAACAAACAGATTCTGCAGAATAAGCAGAATGATGAAATGGGGGTCCCTATGTCCTCCAAAAGTCTAAGCCTATAGCAGCATAACTTTAAAGACAGCTCAGGATAACCTGAGCCACCCTAACTATAAGCTTTATCAAAAAGGAAAGTTTTAAGCCTAGTCTTAAAAGTAGACAGAGTGTCTGCCTCACGGACTAAAACTGGTAGTTGGTTCCACAGGAGAGGAGCCTGATAACTAAAAGATCTGCCTCCCATTCTACTTTTAGAAATTCTAGGAACCACTAGTAAACCTGCAGATTGAGAGCGAAGTGCTCTGTTAGGAACATAAGGAACAATCAGATCTTTGATATAAGATGGAGCTTGGCCATTTAAGGCTTTATATGTTAGAAGGAGAATTTTAAATTCTATTCTTGATTTAACAGGAAGCCAATGAAGAGAAGCCAGGATAGGAGAGATATGATCTCTCTTTTTAATTTTCATCAGAACTCTGGCTGCAGCATTTTGGATCAGCTGAAGGCTTTTAACTACAGTTTGTGGACTTCCTGATAGTAAAGAATTACAATAGTCCAGCCTTGAAGTAACAAATGCATGGACTAGTTTCTCAGCATCACCCCTGGACAGGAGATTTCTAATTTTTGCAATGTTCCTCAGATGAAAGAAGGAAATTCTAGAAACCTCTTTGATCTGGGATTTAAATGACAGGTCCTGATCAAAAATAACACCGAGATTTTTTACTTTATTATCTGAAATCAGTTTAATCCCATCCAAATGAAGTGACTGGCTAATCAGCTTCTTTTTCAGAGACTCTGGTCCAAAGACTATAACTTCTGTTTTGTCTGCATTCAGAAGCAGAAAGTTAAGAGTCATCCAGGTTTTTATGTCTTCAAGACATGCCTGTAATCTATGTAATGGGTTAGCTTCATCTGGATTTATAGACAGATATAGCTGGGTATCATCAGCATAACAGTGGAAATTAATCCCATGCTGTCTAATAACTCTACAGATCGGGAGCATGTATAAAGTAAAGAGAATTGGTCCTAGCACTGATCCCTGTGGTACTCCACAGGTAACCTTTGAGCGTGTTGAAGATCTATCATTAACATAAACAAACTGAATTCGATCAGATAGATAAGATTTAAACCAGTCTAGTGCTGTTCCTTTAATTCCAACAAAATATTCAAGTCTTTCTAAAAGAATATTATGGTCAACTGTATCAAATGCAGCACTAAGATCCAACAGGACGAGCACAGATACACAGAAGTCCATTATCTGAGGCCATGAGAATATCATTAGTGACTTTCACCAGAGCTGTTTCAGTGCTATGATGAGCTCTAAAGCCAGACTGAAACTCTTCAAAAAGTTCATTATGGTGTAAGTGGTCGCAAACTTGTTTGGCAACTACTTTCTCCAGAATTTTGGATAAGAAAGGAAGATTGGATATAGGTCTATAATTAACCAAGTCATCTGGGTCAAGAGACGGTTTCTTAAGCAGAGGTTTAATTACAGCAACCTTAAAAGCCCTAGGCACATATCCCTGTAACAGAGATAGATTAATCACATCTAAAATGGAGGAGGAGATCAAAGGGAATACCTCCTTAAATAACCTGGTTGGAACTGGATCTAACATACAAGTTGAAGGCTTAGATGAAGACAATAATTTTGCTAATTCAGAAAGTTCAACTGGATCAAAGCAGTCTAAACCCGGTTCAGATTCCATGACTACCTCAGGTACAATCGCAGATAGAGGAGTGCTTATGATCTTATTTTTAATAAGATCAATCTTATTTATAAAGAATCCCATAAAATCATTGCTGCTAAGAGCAGGTGGAATGGACGGTTCAACAGAGCTATGGCTCTGGGTGAGTTTGGCAACTGTATTAAAAAGAAATCTAGGATTATTCTTATTCTCCTCTATTAATGAGGAGAAGTATGCTGCTCTTGCTTTACAAAGGGTCCTCTTATACAGCAGTAAACCATTTTTCCAGACTATGAAGGACTCCCGCAGGCCTGTGGAGCGATATTTTCTCTCCAGTTTCCTAGCATTTTGCTTCAAAGTACGCAGCTCTGCATTAAACCAAGGAGCAAGCTTTCTATTTTCAACGGTTTTCATTTTCAAGGGAGCTGCGTTGTCTAAGGCAGTACGCAGAGAACTAGCAACCCCATCAACAAACTCATCAACCTGTGAAGGGGAATAAGCTATGCTTTTGCACTCTGCAGCACTGCTCAGCGACACAGAGGAGAGAGAAAGTGAAGCAGATTCTTTAAAATTTATAACTGCACTATCTGATAAAGATCTACTCAAATTGAACCTTCTTTTGGGGGAGGAGAACTCTGTTAAAGTAATCCTGAAGGTTATTAGAAAGTGGTCAGAGAGGACAGGGTTGTGAGGAAATACTGTTATTTCTTCACATTCTATGCCGTATGTCAGCACAAGATCCAAAGTATGAAGATGAGAATGTGTGGGACTATTCACATTTTGAACAAAGCCAATAGTGTCTAAGATAGCATTAAAGGCTGCTCTTAAGCTATCGCCTTCAATGTCAGCATGGATGTTAAAATCTCCCACTATGATGACCCTGTCAGTATTTAATACCAAATCAGAAAGGAACTCTGAAAACTCATCTGAAAATTCAGAGTAAGCTGCACCCCTTTACTGAAATAAAGCTTTAAGTTATATTATTACAAATGTATTGGGATCTAAATATTCACACTGATTACACATTAATATAAAGAGTGTATGCAGGCCTATACTGTTATAAACTGAACTTTATTGTACTGCATTGGTAGGAAATGTTCAGATTAATATGAAAACTAAAACAGCAGCAAAAGGCGAGTGAAAGGAATCATTCTGAATGTTAGGGCACAAAGGAACTAATGTAGGGAAGAAAAAAAAGCCTGAAGCACCTTGTGACCCAACCAGTGACGTCCACAGACATTTTTGCAGCCAGGGGTTCAAGTAAAAAAAAAAAGGCACCTTATATTGTGCATGAAGCCGCGGATCCCTTAATAACACAAGATTTGTATTTTTTTTTTTTTACTTAAACATATTGTTAATATATCTATTTTAATTCCTATTAACAAACCTCAATATACCTATTTTATTAGCCTACTCTATCGGATGCAGATGTTTAATACTGCTTGACAGACTTTTGGGTTGTTTTCTCTAACAATCAAATTGGTAAGAACGGAACAATGTATAGCAATACTAGGTTAGTGCCTATGGAATAAATACCTATTTCAAATCCACAAATAATAAATTCAGTTTATTTCTATAGCGCCAAATCACAACACATTTTATCTCAAGTCACTTTACAGTTCAACCAGATCATACAGTCCAATTGATTCAAAGGGCCGGATTTATCAAGATCCAATTTTGCGTGCAGTAATTTGCGCTCGCAAACTGGAATTTTGCGCGAGGGGCTGAATCATGGTTTGCGGGTGATTTAACAAGAGTGATTGCGTAACTGGTGGCAGGTGCAAAACTGTTGGAGACGCCCTATTTAAATGATGGTTTTGCGCGTTTTGTGGTTTGCGGCAAAGTATTTTGTAGTTTGTACAAACTAGTGCATTAAGAAATTTAAATCTTACAGTGACACCCCCACCCCCTCAAAAAAAAAAAAAAAAAAAATATATATATATATATATATATATATATATACACTCACCGGCCACATTATTAGGTACACCTGTCCAACTGCTCGTTAACACTTAATTTCTAAGCAGCCAATCACATGGCGGCGACTTAGTGCATTTAGGCATGTAGACATGGTCAAGACAATCTCCTGCAGTTCAAACCGAGCATCAGTATGGGGAAGAAAGGTGATTTGAGTGACTTTGAACGTGGCATGATTGTTGGTGCCAGAAGGGCTGGTCTGAGTATTTCAGAAACTGCTGATCTACTGGGATTTTCACACACAACCATCTCTAGTTTACAGAGAATGGTCCGAAAAAGAAAAAACATCCAGTGAGCGGCAGTTCTGTGGGCGGAAATGCCTTGTTGATGCCAGAGGTCAGAGGTGTCATGATGGGTTATGGAGGCAAGCCCAAGATGCAGAAAACACACGGAGGAGGCAGGGAAAAAGTTCAAATGTTATTAAAGGTTCTGAACACGAGAGAATAAACAGTTCTGAGAATGTTTCACTGAAGTATTGACTGGGACTGGGAACTGTTGGTTAGCAGAGTTCATGAGAGGCTAAGCATCTAGCTTCAGGCTTAGCATGGCAGACCTAGATTTGAGCTTCCAGCTCACTGCAGAGAACAACAGGAAATAACCACATAGGATTCTTCAGGCTGAGCTTCCAGCTCACTGCAGAGAACAACAGGGGAATTTCCACATAGGATTCTTCAGGCTGATTCCACATAGGAACCTTCAGGTAAACTCCACATAGAAGTCTTCGGGTTAAATTCACATAGGAATCTTCAGGTTGGCTCACCAGGGCAGATAGCAGGTTATGCTCACCTAGAGCTTCAGGCCAGAGACAGGATTTCCTGCCAGAGACAGGTTTCCTGTGATGCAGCTCTCCCAGAGCTGCAGGCCAGAGACAGGTTACCAGTGAGGCAGCTCTTCCAGAGCTTCACGAGGAGACATGAGATTAAGCTCATCCAGAGCTTCACGAAGAGACAGGATTCCTGTGAGGCAGAAACAAGGAAGAGTTAGAATCTGATCTCACACTAGAGATAACTAAGGTTCTTCCAGTAACAGAGGCTCAGGTTGCTAACCAACTAAGATCAACACTGCGGCATGGAAGCAAGGTCTGGCAGGAGCTTATAAAGGGAAGGTCTCCTAATGAGTAGATGGAAATCAGGTGTGCAGGAAGGTTCCAGCCCTAGGAGACCCATGGCGCACTCTGCTGGAGACAGGGGGTAATCTCCAGATCCCAACAGTAACTCCAGTCCTAAAAGAAAACAACAAAGAGCAGAAGAGGATCCTCGGCGCCGTCTGATGGGCAAGCCTGAGGATCCCAACAAGAGGAGAATGGCCAGACTGGTTCGAGCTTATAGAAAGGCAACAGTGACTCAAATAACCACCCGTTACAACCAAGGTGGGCAGAAGAGCATCTCTGAACGTACAGTACGTCGAACACTGAGGCAGATGGGCTGCAGCAGCAGAAGACCACACCGGGTGCCACTCCTTTCAGCTAAGAACAGGAAACTGAGGCTACAATTTGCACAAGCTCATCGAAATTGGACAATAGAAGATTGGAAAAACGTTGCCTGGTCTGATGAGTCTCGATTTCTGCTGCGACATTCGGATGGTAGGGTCAGAATTTGGCGTCTACAACATGAAAGCATGGATCCATCCTGCCTTGTATCAACGGTTCAGGCTGGTGGTGGTGGTGTCATGGTGTGGGGAATATTTTCTTGGCACTCTTTTGGCCCCTTGGTACCAATTGAGCATCGTTGCAACGCCACAGCCTACCTGAGTATTGTTGCTGACCATGTCCATCCCTTTATGACCACAATGTACCCAACTTCTGATGGCTACTTTCAGCAGGATAATGCGCCATGTCATAAAGCTGGAATCATCTCAGACTGGTTTCTTGAACATGACAATGAGTTCACTGGACTCAAATGGCCTCCACAGTCACCAGATCTCAATCCAATAGAGCATCTTTGGGATGTGGTGGAATGGGAGATTCGCATCATGGATGTGCAGCCGACAAATCTGCAGCAACTGTGTGATCCCATCATGTCAATATGGACCAAACTCCCTGAGGAATGCTTCCAGCACCTTGTTGAATCTATGCCACGAAGAATTGAGGCAGTTCTGAAGGCAAAAGGGGGTCCAACCCGTTACTAGCATGGGGTACCTAATAAAGTGGCCGGTGAGTATATATATATATATATATATATATATATATATATATATATATATATATATATATATATATATATATATATATATAAACTTTGGCAACCTTTGTTCCCTAAGGTGGTATGTGGCTGAATTTCTACTTCACTGCAGTAAAAAAAAAAAAAATGGTGTTTTGTATTGGCCTGTAGAAAAATGCAAATACCAAATGGCTCACAAGAAGTGACTGTGGATGAGATTACTGCGCGTACGCATCCCCGCAGCATTGGCATGTTGCTCCACAGGCGCAGGGGGGAGGTCGGGGTTCTCCTGTAGGGCGTCAGGGCGACATGGCATTTAGAATATCGGACAGCACTTCTGAAAAACGAGATTGGGAGATCTCAGCTCTCGCTGCAGCCGTACGCTGGAATGACCCAGATGCAAAAAAGTTTTGTGATATCTGATATTGCGTGGGTCCTCCTTGTGGCTGGCTCCAAATCCATTCGGAGTTCCCCCAACAGCTCCAAAATGTCAATGCTGGATAAACAATATGTTTTGATGATCGTTTCCTCGTTCATTCCAAAAATATTCACACGGAGTGAAAAATGCGTTCTCTGCGTCTCCTTGCTTCATTTCGATGTCTCCTTCTTGCGACAATAACCGCTGCCATGTGTGCACAATTACGCATACAGACCATTTGCACCTTCTTTTGAAACGTGTTAAATATAGAGTCAGATACCGTTAGCAAAATTGATTTCAGGTTTGATAAATCACTTTGCGAGTGCTAAATTAATATATTTACATGTTCTCCTCCCACAAGACGCACTTTTGCGGGTAAACGCCCCATATTGCATATTCATTGCAGAAAAAGTACTAAATGGATAAGAGGCGCTATTTAGCACGTTTTAAAGACCAAATCCTTTTAGCACGCTGTTGATAGATCAGTTTGTACATTTTTTAGCGTGCGCAGTGAAATAGCTCACGTTTTTATACACGCAAACCTTTGATAAATCCGGCCCAAAGTTTTCTATCTAAGGAAAGCCAGTTGATTGCATTCACTCATTGACAGTGGAGAGGAAAAACTCCCTTTTAACAGTAAGAAACCTCCAGCAGTGTCATGGTGTTTTTAAGAGATCTAATCCACATGCAGAAAACCACTCATAGAAACCAGAGTAAAAGTTTAACAGGTTTATAGAGGAGTTCAAATGGGTTAAGATTCAGGGGAACTCAGAGAGCTGGTGGTGCCACTTAGAGTTTTGCAAAAGTAGCCAATAGTTGCAAAAACTGTGCTTAAGCCTTCAGAAAAAACCTGCAATTCACCTCCTCTGGAGCAAAAAGTTCCCCTCGAAACCCGAGGGTGGCAGCAGTGATAATCTTAGGTGGAATACTTAATTAATTTGACGTTTTAATTTGTGTTTCAGCCATAAACAATGCAGCAAAGATTGTTTCCCATCATTTTACTAAAACAGAAGATCACTTAGTGGAGTAAATATGATGCATGTGATGTGGTGCATCCGGACCAGGACCAGCAGACTAAAGAACAGTTTTTCCACAGTGCTGTCTCTTTATTCAACTCTAGTCCTCACTGATCCCACTCCGCTCATATATTGATAGACTTTCCTCTACCACCTGCCTCCATTTTGTTATTTGCAACACTGTACGTTAACTGCTGACTATTACTACAGTAGCAACTGTTTAAATGCATCGTTCACTACCTACCTTGACTGGAATATTGATTTGCACCGCTGACTGTTTATTTACAGAACCAAATGTTTACATATACGTTTTTAGTGCTTTAACTGTAATATGTAATATTACCTTCCACTACATTTTAATTCGGAAAGCTTCTGTCCAAGTTCTATTTATTCATTTTATAGTAATAGCATTGCATATCCTGCACTTCCTGCTATTGTACTTCTGGTTAGACCTAAACTGCAGTTTGTTGCCTTTTACCTGTACCTGTGTAATGACAATAAAGTTTAATCTAATCTAATCAAATTCTTGGCCAAGCAACCTTTACTTGTAGTTGAGTAAGATTTGACCATGGGTATAATTACTTTTACTCAAGTACTATCGTTGAGTACTTCGTCCACCACTGTTTAAATGTGTGAAATGCTCCTGTGGATACAGTGGGAGTCTTTCATGCATTGACAGAACTTTCCCATTTGCCGTGACCGGGATAAGAAGATGCAGAGCAAAGGTTGGAAATGTGCAACTTTTGCAAAGATGTCATCCGAAAAGGTTGCAAGGGTTATTACAGTGAATGGTTCCTTTAGGTTGTCTCAGTGGATGAAAAAAAGAATAAGAAAGTCTGACAACTCTACACTAGTTTATAAGAATAAGATCATGTTCCTTCCACTGCACAGGTGTGTGCTGCTTTGTGGGTGTCAGTCACAAAAAATCTCAGTAGAAACCAGTGGTGGTTGTAAAAAATATTATTTATAATAAAATTGAAATCTTGATGTGTTTTTCAGTGTGCCTGTGGGTGTTCTGTTCTATGTTTGATGCAAACTGCAATCGAGGAAAACGTCCTATGCTTGTCCATCTGGACACCTGGGTTCTTAAAATCCACACTAAGTTTCCAGCAACTATTCGGCTCAAAGGCACATTGGGTTTCCCAGGTGCATACAACTGCACACACAAGCTTTCCAGTGTTTCTGTTATAATTAGAGGAAGTTGCTCTGTTCCATGCCTGCTCTGCGGAAGCCTCTGGGAGGATTTCTTTCAGGCATCTCGCATGCTTCCCATCCCTCAGCTGGGCTTAAAGCCACTGAAGCTTGTAACGACTTTGTGGACCTATATCCCATAACGCACCACAGCACTTTTGTTAGTTTATTGGAATGTCAAAAGGAATGTTGCAAAGTTTCAGGAGTGTAAGCAAAAAGTCACTTATTGACAACAAATTCTATTTATTTAGAAGTAAATATGACTACTTCCTGTTCTTAGAGAGCAGAAAGATCTTTGCTGACAAAACAGGCCTCATACTTTAGTCAGTAGACATTTTTTTCTTTCCTCTAGTGGCGTTGTGAAAATTGAAGCGTACGATTTATGGTGACAAAGGTGAAGTGAGTCAACAGACAGTATCTTTCTGAAAAGTGAATAATGTTTTGCATAACGTCTGGCACTATATGAGGAATTGGCTCCAGATTTCTTCTTCTGATGCTGCCAAACCCTCTTCACACAGAGGACGTGGCAGTTGGCTTTGCCTGAATGTGGGGAATTTTCTCAATAACATCAGGCAAACTGAAACAGATGAATCGCTTTTTGTGCATTTCTTTCCCATGATTAAAGAAATACTGATCCGGTTGTTCTAAAATACCATGGATTAAGAAAAGCATTTCAAGCTGACAATATGGTGGAAACAGCCTGCGGAGTTTTGTTAATGGGAGGTGTTGAGTGGATCCAGTAGGGCGCAGGTCAAAAAAGCTGCAGAGGGCAGCGTGGTGTAATAAGATAGCCTTTACAAAAAGGATTTTCTTAAAATGTGTTTCTGTTGTCTGATTGCAAGCAGATGTTCTTCTTATTTATAACCAGGGCTGATTTAATAATAGAAGGATTCTGCGTGGTAATGAATTAGTAATTTCAGACTGGAAGGAATTTTGGACTTATGGTTGTGGCTTTCTGCCCAGGGCGTCGTAGTAATAAGTAATCCGAAGTGGCGTCAAATAGTGCTGAACACCAGGGTGTTGGTAAATAAGGTAAATCTTATTTTTCTATGCTTGTTAACATTAACCACAAAAAGTCTTTAAAAACTATAGAGATATGTTTTCTAAATTAAATTAGATAGTTAAAAAAAAACATCTATCTATTATTTATCTATCTATCAATTATCTATCTATCTATCAATTATTTATCTATCATCAATCTATCTATCTATCTATCTATCTATCTATCTATCTATCTATCTATCTATCTATCTATCTATCTATCTATCTATCTATCTATCTATCTATCTATCTATCTATCTATCTATCTATCTATCTATCTATCTATCTATCTATCTATCAATTAACTATCTATCTATCTATCTATCTATCTATCTATCTATCTATCTATCTATCTATCTATCAATTAACTATCTATCTATCTATCTATCTATCTATCTTAACTATCTATCTATCTATCTATCTATCTATCAATTAACTATCTATCTATCTATCTATCTATCTATCTATCTATCTATCTATCTATCTATCTATCTATCTATCTATCTATCTATCTATCTATCTATCTATCTATCTATCTATCTATCAATTAACTATCTATCTATCTATCTATCTATCTATCTATCTATCTATCTATCTATCTATCTATCTATCTATCTATCTATCTATCTATCTATCTATCTATCTATCTATCTATCTATCTATCAATTAACTATCTATCTATCTATCTATCTATCTATCTATCTATCTATCTATCTATCTATCTATCTATCTATCTATCTATCTATCTATCTATCTATCTATCTATCTATCTATCTATCTATCAATTAACTATCTATCAATCTATCTATCTATCTATCTATCTATCTATCTATCTATCTATCTTAACTATCTATCTATCTATCTATCTATCAATTAACTATCCATCTATCTATCTATCTATCAATTAACTATCTATCTATCTATCTATCAATTAACTATCTATCAATCTATCTATCTATCTATCTATCTATCTATCTATCTATCTATCTATCTATCTATCTATCTATCTATCTATCTATCAATTAACTATCTATCAATCTATCTATCTATCTATCTATCTATCTATCTATCTATCTATCTATCTATCTATCTATCTATCTATCTATCTATCTATCTATCTATCTATCTATCTATCTATCTATCTATCTATCTATCTATCTATCTATCTATCTATCTATCTATCTATCAATTAACTATCTATCTATCTATCTATCTATCTATCTTAACTATCTATCTATCTATCTATCAATTAACTATCCATCTATCTATCTATCAATTAACTATCTATCTATCTATCTATCTATCTATCTATCTATCTATCTATCAATTAACTATCTATCAATCTATCTATCTATCTATCTATCTATCTATCTATCTATCTATCTATCTATCTATCTATCTATCTATCTATCTATCTATCTATCTATCTATCTATCTATCTATCTATCTATCTATCTATCTATCTATCTATCTATCTATCTATCTATCTATCTATTATGAGACCATAGGTGGAAAGAGTTTGTTGACAGTGGTGTCAATCAAAAGAAGTTAAGCTGGCCTCCACTTTAATTGGCAGCTTAAGAAAATAATATCTGAAACATGAGTTTTGACATTAGGTCACAATAATAGACTTCATAAAACACCTTTAGGGGAAATTAAGGCATATTTCTGTGCTTTTTGTAGAATTTTTGCATTTAAACTTTAAAAGCCAAAGCTAATTGGCCCTTACTTCAATTCAGTTTACACATGTCCTGTCAAGGCACTTTACAAGGACACTTCAATCAGCTCATGAATGGCCATTTTTTTGTGGTACTGTTACATTTCTTCTGCCTATACGCTTTCTATTGTTTTACGTCCTAGTCACGTGACTTTCAAGATTCCAGCTGGGAGAAGAAAAAAAATATATATATGGCCGACATTCGCTCATTTTTTTGTGGAAAGATTAATAACTTGAGTTTGTTTTTGCATTAAAACAAGTTTTGATTACATTTCTAGTGAGAAATGTATAGTTTGTTGCCAGAATATTTACTCAGCGAATGTACATATTCACTTGCTTGTTCGTTTCTTGCAAAGATTTTTCAAGATAATGTGAAACTGTAACGTTTTGGTATAAACATGGCCGAGATTTCTCCAACTTTTAGTGGGAAAATCAATAACTTCAATCAGTTTCTGCATTTAAATGGGTTTTGATTACATTTATAGCGAGAAGTGTAGGGTTTATTTACATAATATTTACTTAGTGAACATACATAATCACCCGCTTGCTAGTTTTTGCTACGGTTTTTCGGATCTCGTCAGGATTATGTGAAATTGCAACGTTTTGGCTGCTACCCATCGCCTAGCATTTAGCTGCCGCCCCGTTTCAACATTGAATTCTTTGTGATTTAACTCACAAAGGATCCGGTAGATTTCCAAATAAAACACATCCGATCTTAACCCATGATCATTTTGTCAACATTAGTTTCTCCCGTATGCCATGACGTAATGCATTGATCTGAAAATCAACCTCAGACACAACCTAATTGAAGTTATTGATTTTCCCACTAAAAGTTGGAGAAATCTCGGCCATGTTTATACCAAAACGTTACAGTTTCACATTATCTTGATAAATCTTTGCAAGAAACGAACAAGCAAGTGAATATGCACATTCGCTGAGTAAATATTCTGGCAACAAACTATACATTTCTCACTAGAAATGTAATCAAAACTCATTTTAATGCAAAAACAAACTCAAGTTATTAATCTTTCCACAAAAAAATGAGGGAATGTCGGCCATATATATATATTTTTTTTCTTCTCCCAGCTGGAATCTTGAAGGTCAGGTGACTAGGACGTAAAACAATAGAAAGCGTATAGGCAGAAGAAATGTAACAGTACCACAAAAAAATGGCCATTAATGTACCTCCACTACGTTTTGCAGTGTGGACCAACGTAGTGGAGGTACATTTTCCCATGAGACTGGGTTGGTTCTATTTTTACATGAGACTGGGTTGGTTCTATCTATGGAAAATCTGCTGATTACATCCAGTCATTGATTTGCAGGATTTGTTCCTACTGGTTGAGCTTGTGGCAACAGTAGACATTTGTTCGGATTGAGTTGTTGACTACAGCCGTCCCTCACAGTGAGCATGCTTGCAGCGACAGTAGAGAGTAGCTGACCGTGACTTCTTTGGAAGGTTTGAAGAACTGAACAGCACTCCATCTTCCATCCTCCCCACCTTCTACAGAAGCACCATAGAGAGCGTTCTGACCAGCTGTCTCACTGTGTGGTGTGGAGGCTGCAGCGCCTCAGACTGGAAGGTGAGAAGAGTGAGAACAGCAGAGAGGACCATCTGGGCTACTCTTCCCTCCATAATGGACATTTCATCCCAGCGTTGCGTGTCCCGAGCCCGTAACATCATCAATGACCCCTCACAACCCCACCATGGGCCGTTCTCCCTGCTGCTTTGCAGCGTCTGCAGCAGGACCAGCAGGTTCTGGAACAGCTTTTTCCCTGCTGCCATCAGACTGTTGAACTGTTGAAACTCCAATCCAGGCTCTTCATCACACTTGCAACATCATATTTGCACTACAAACGTAGCTGATTTTTTATAATCATTTTAACTAGAACACAACTCAATGTTCTACTACATTTTGCACCATATTTATTTATTTTGCACCCCACTGGAACTTTCCATAGCAACACTTCTCCTACACAGTTTACATTATTGATTACTGCTGCACTTTATGCATCATCTTGCATAAAGTTAGTCTAAGTCTAAGTATTCTATGAGAATATTTCATTCATTCAGATCTAGGATGTGTTATTTGGGTTTTTCCTTTACAATTATGAGCAGTGTATTAAACTGCACTTAGAATATACACCAATGCATGCTTGGACTCGCAATGAATCCCCGTATACCCTAGCCTATGAAGGATACAAAGGACATTTGAAAGGGCGAAAATCGGCCGATGAATCTGGCCACTCGAGAACGAAGCCGGCAGATTCAAATGCAGAAACTGGGCACCTTATCCAATCTTGTTTACGTTTTCCCTAAGAGTTTGGTCACATATGAGTTACTAATTGCCCCCCCCTAGAGGTCTGGAGTCTAAAGTACTACTGTTATACAGAGATAGTATGAAACTATTCCTGTTTTTTGCGGGTTTTTTTTTTCATTTGTTAACATTTATTTTGTTAACAGAAAGCCCATATTCTTACCTTCAGCTACCACAGTATACATGTCAGATTAAATAATACTACTTATACTTAAGCGATAGTATCTATGTGTTACTTTATTGTATGTCTCGCACCATGTCTGTTGGTTGTACTGTTCTTTTTACATCTCTTTGCAGGTGATGAAGCAGACAGAGGATGTTTTATCGTGATCTCCCTTTTATCTCCTCTTTCCCCTTTTTTTCTGTTTTTCCTTTCCAGTTCTACTTACATTGCAGTGTGCATATAATCTGTAAAACTACCTGCATAATTATAATAAAGCAATTTATATGCATAAATCAAGCAGAACACTATGGCGATAGCCGTACTGCTCCACTTGTGAAAGTAGAATCTGTTGGTCTCTTTTTTGGCATAAAGACAATTATTCTTATTGCCAAAATGCCAGACAGGACACTGTAAAAAACAAAAAAAACAAAAAACATGTTTGTGAGTTCGTCTAGACATTGTGTTGGCTACTCTAATTTTTATGTTTGCAATACATTTTACAATTGCCACACATTGTGCATTTGTAGTGTGTTGGCACTCCTCGTCCCCCACAATGAACAGCTTTTTTTATAAAATATTTGCCTGTTTAAAGAACTTTCTTTTTTTTTTTTTTGGTTTTTAATGTCATTGGGTACCTTAGTATAAAAAAAATCAACTTGAAAATATCTTTAAAATTAAGCGGTTTAAGACAGGGGTCCAACAGGAGCCTGTGCCCCTCTGGCCCCTGTTACGGCACCTGTACTAGATACAAAATACCAAATAAATGTCTAATTATGATATGTGGTGGCATGGAAGCCATAACTGATTAGATCCTTGGACCAATTCAATTTTTTCATTTTCTTTTTTTGTTTTAGGTTCATAATAGTAATGAGGAAATTATATAAAACTTCAGTTGTTCCACTTTTAGGTTCTGTCATATTGAGACAGACTTAAGTTTATCTGATGTCCATGGGTTCAAGGGGCACTTGCATTTCAAATAATGAATTACTGTGCTGTTTAATGTTTGTTTCTTTTTTGTTGTTGTTGTTTTCATGCATTTGTTTACTGTCCCCATGAACAAAAACACTGCCCCCATCTTGGACCCCTGCTAAATCTTTAAAACTACTGGAATGTGAGAAAACATTAGTTACGATGAGATACAACATTGGCAAACAGATATGATCATCAGCATGAGAGCAGCCAAGAAAAAACAAATCAGTGTTAAATCCTATAGCAATGATGATGTAAGCTTGTTGTTGACGGGGGGGGGGGTGATTAATCCACTAGAGGTGACTTGCCAAGAAAAAATGAGGTGTAGTGGGGGATGGGAAGCCAGACTGTTATGACTGATTCATGATCTACTTATTAAAGCTGGTCCTTTGATTCAAATCATTTTATATATCTATCTTATATTCATTTTTATTATATATATATGTAAATCTGTTAACATTTTTATTACATCAGTATGAACACGTTGAGCTTTATTTTTGTTAAACATATGTAGGTGCCTTTGAAGAAAACATCAGAGATACTAGAAAATACTTATTAAGCCCTAATTACATCACTTTATGTATATTTTCCGCGTCACTAACAGCCGCCGGTAAATAAAGCAGCAGCCCATTTCAGCATGGCGGGTCGCTCCGCCGTTGCTGGCTTCTTACCGGCGGGTTTTAGCTTTAACGTTATAACCTCACCATAGTTCTGCTCTTCGCTGCAAGGAGCCGCCCTGCAATGGACTAAAGCGACAACATGGTCTGACATTAACGTTAAAGTGAACTGAGGATACCGTGTGATGGAAGTGCTAGCACTAGTAAGTATGACGCTGTAGCTACACTGTTGTTAGCATAGCATGCTAGTTTGAGCCACTTAGCTAACTAGCTACTCCATGGGGGCAGCTGCCTGACAGCCTCATTTTGGTTAGGGGCAGACATTTATTGAAGCAGGAGGGGTTACGTTACATTATTAAGATGCCATTATAAATAATTAATGTGCATAGAGTGTAATTAAAATAAAGTGCCCTGCATCAAAATAAATAACCCGCCTGACTGACTGGCATGTGTTGACGGCTACAAGCAGCGCCACGCCGAGCTGGTTACACAGCATGGTCTCCTGTGAGCTTAGATTACATGCTTTCAGTTCACTTTACATGCAGCCCAATAAAAGAAAATGCAACTTTTTGACTAATAAACAATCGGCTTGCATTTGTTTACTGAACTATAAAGAGCTATACTAAAGGTAGGAATAAATAAGCTTTACTTCTTATCGCTTTCAGACAATTTCCATTAATAGATGTCATTTCTCTGGCTGTTTATACTGACAGGTTTATTTGGTTTGATTCTATTTTATGTTCAGGTGAATTTAGTTAGTTTTGTTTGATTGATCTTAAATAGTCTCTTTTGTGCGTATTTGGTTGATTCATTCATTGTTTTTCCAGCTTTTTATTGTTATGCCACTGAGTATTAGGGCCAGGCTAGAGATTTATTTATTTAATAATAAAGTCATAATACTAAGAGAAAAAAGTCATAAAATTACAATGGAAGTCGCCACTAGAATAGTCATAAAATTAGGGAGTAGTCATGAAATTACAAAAGTAAAGTTATCAAATGACGAGAATAAAGTTATAATAATATGAGAATAAAGTCATAAAATTACAAGGATAAAGTCGTAAAATTACGACAATAAAGTCATAAAATTACAAGAATAACTTAGACAATATTAATTTTGAAGTTAGTGTGGGGTTTAAGGGTCTTGCTCAGGGACCCAGAGTGGTAGTCTGTGGGAGTTGAACATTTTGAGAATAAAGTCGTAACATTATGAGAATAAAGTCGCAACATTATGAGAATAAAGTCGCAACATAATGAGAATAAAGTCATAACATTATGAGAATAAAGTCGTAACCTTACGAGAATAAAGTCGTAACATTACAAGAATAAAGTCGTAACATTATGAGAATAAAGTCGTAACATTTTGAGAATAAAGTCGTAACACTATGAGAATAAAGTCGCAACATTATGAGAATAAAGTCGTAACACTATGAGAATAAAGTCGCAACATTATGAGAATAAAGTCGTAACATGAGAATAAAGTCATAACATTATGAGAATAAAGTCGTAACACTATGAGAATAAAGTCGCAACATTATGAGAATAAAGTCGTAACACTATGAGAATAAAGTCGCAACATTATGAGAATAAAGTCGTAACATGAGAATAAAGTCATAACATTATGAGAATAAAGTCGTAAAATTACGAGAACAAAGTCATAAAATTATGAGAATAAAGTCGTAACATTACGAGAATAAAGTCGTAACATTACAAGAATAAAGTCGTAACATTGAGAATAAAGTCGTAACATTTTGAGAATAAAGTCGTAACATTACAAGAATAAAGTCGTAAAATTATAAGAATAAAGTCGTAACACTATGAGAATAAAGTCGCAACATTATGAGAATAAAGTCGTAACATTTTGAGAATAAAGTCGTAACACTATGAGAATAAAGTCGCAACATTATGAGAATAAAGTCGTAACACTATGAGAATAAAGTCGCAACATTATGAGAATAAAGTCGTAACATGAGAATAAAGTCATAACATTATGAGAATAAAGTCGTAAAATTACGAGAATAAAGTCATAACATTATGAGAATAAAGTCGTAACATTACGAGAATAAAGTCGTAACATTTTGAGAATAAAGTCGTAACATTATAAGAATAAAGTTGAACATTACGAGAATAAAGTCGTAACACTATGAGAATAAAGTCGCAACATTATGAGAATAAAGTCGTAACACTATGAGAATAAAGTCGCAACATTATGAGAATAAAGTCGTAACATGAGAATAAAGTCATAACATTATGAGAATAAAGTCGTAACACTGAGAATAAAGTCGCAACATTATGAGAATAAAGTCGTAACACTATGAGAATAAAGTCGCAACATTATGAGAATAAAGTCGTAACATGAGAATAAAGTCATAACATTATGAGAATAAAGTCGTAAAATTACGAGAACAAAGTCATAAAATTATGAGAATAAAGTCGTAACATTACGAGAATAAAGTCGTAACATTACAAGAATAAAGTCGTAACATTGAGAATAAAGTCGTAACATTTTGAGAATAAAGTCGTAACATTACAAGAATAAAGTCGTAAAATTATAAGAATAAAGTCGTAACACTATGAGAATAAAGTCGCAACATTATGAGAATAAAGTCGTAACATTTTGAGAATAAAGTCGTAACACTATGAGAATAAAGTCGCAACATTATGAGAATAAAGTCGTAACACTATGAGAATAAAGTCGCAACATTATGAGAATAAAGTCGTAACATGAGAATAAAGTCATAACATTATGAGAATAAAGTCGTAAAATTACGAGAATAAAGTCATAACATTATGAGAATAAAGTCGTAACATTACGAGAATAAAGTCGTAACATTTTGAGAATAAAGTCGTAACATTATAAGAATAAAGTTGAACATTACGAGAATAAAGTCGCAACATTACTAGAATAAAGTCGTGCCATTACGAATAAAGTAATAATATTAATAGAATAACAAGTTTAATTTCAAAATATGTGTGTGGGGTTTGAGGGTCTTGACCAGTGACCAAGCTCCATGCCTTAACCCCATTTATTGTTGTTTGTCAAAAATTGTCTGAAATGAATTCCTATTCATTCATTCAAAAAAAGAAAAGAAAAAAGCTGAATCTGATGCTGATTTTTGGGGAATTTACAGCATCTGATTGTGGCACCATGAGTTATGCTGATCCATCTGCTGAACATTAAGCTGCGAAATCTATGATTTGGTTTTGGATTTAATTTAATGTGGGTGTTATTTAAAAAAAGCAACAAAAGGTCATTGCTGAGGATGCTGGCAGTTCAGATCTACATACTAACTCTATAAAATTTAGTGGAAGGAAAAACTGCATCAGAAAGAGGTGCATGGGTAATTTGTGATGAGAGCATTTAATGATTAAACATTGTTAGTCCATGTTTGAATTAAATACCTCTTCAGAAGCGCCCTAGCTGTGTAAAGAGATACAGGCTTCCCAGAGATCCCCGAAATCCTGGAAAGTGGTTAAATTAGAAAGAATAAGCTGGAAAGTTTTTTGAAAATAGCAACAAAAATAGTGACTGCATTCATTATTCTCTGTTAGTTTGGCAGCGTGTGCTTGTACTTCCCGAACGTAAATAACGTGTGCGTAATAACATTAATTTGGTGATCAGGTTAACATTTAATGCTGGGCCTGGTAAAGGATGATTTCAGAGCGCATGGATGACCAAATGTGGCTGTTAGTTATGCTTTTTTCAGTGCTTAGAGATCATTTATTTCGCCTACAGGAAAAATGAAAACATGCTGAAGAGCATCAAGGCTGCAACAAATCGCTAAACATACCTATGAATGCTGGATATGAATGTTGACTTTATTTCTTTTCAGCGTTTTACTGTCATAACACTGTCACAAGTACAGAGAAACGAAATTCGCTATCTGCATTTAACCCATCCGCTTGGGGAGCAGTGGGCTGCCATTGTGCGGCGCCCAGGGAGCAGTGTGGGGTTAAGATTCTTGCTCAGAGAGCCAGTGTGGAAGTCAGTCCAAAGGCGTCAGTGTTTAATAATGTCGGCGCAGCATCATGCTTCTCCACCACCTTCTAATGCTTTGTGTTAATAATAATGTGGGTCTTGTTTATACATTTAAATCCTGCTAATCCCACAAACAGTACGTCATCAATCCCTCAGCCCATTATAGCAGTCAGCTGATGGGTCAGGGTGTAACATAGGGGGAGCTGATGTCAGCCCCATCGGTGCATGAAGACAGAAAAAAAGTGCACCAGTCCCACTCAGTAGTTCTTAGGGAGATTATTGTAAAAAGGAGACTTTATGTTTGATAATTCTTTTGGAAATTACAGGTGCTGGTCATAAAATTAGAATATCATGAAAAAGTAGATTGATTTCAGTAATTCCATTTAAAAAGTGAAACTTGTATATTATATTCATACATTACATACAAACTCATATATTTCAGATGTTTATTTTGTTTAATTTTGATGATTACAAATGACAACAAATGAAAATCTCAAATTCATCATATCAGAAAATTAGAATATTGTGAAAAGGTTCAAAATTGATGGCCCCTGGTGCCACACTCTAATCAGCTAATTAACTCAAACCACCTGCAAAAGCCTTTAAATGGTCTTTCAGTCTAGTTCTATAGGCTACACAATCATGGGGAAGACTGCTGACTTGACAGTTGTCCAAAAGACGACCATCGACACCTTGCACAAGGAGGGCAAGACACAAAAGGTCATCGCTAAAGAGGCTGGCTGTTCACAGAGCTCAGTGTCCAAGCACATTAATAGAGAGGCGAAGGGAAGGAAAAGATGTGGTCGAAAAAAGTGTACAAGCAAGAGAGATAACCGCACCCTGGAGAGGATTGTGAAACAAAACCCATTCAAAAATGTGGGGGAGATTCACAAAGAGTGGACTGCAGCTGGAGTGAGTGCTTCAAGAACCACCACACACAGACGTATGAAAGACATGGGTTTCTGCTGTCGCATTCCTTGTGTCAAGCCACTCTTGAACCACAGACAGCGTCAGAAGCGTCTTGCCTGGGCTAAAGAGAAACAGGACTGGACTGCTGGTGAGTGGTCCAAAGTCATGTTCTCTGATGAAAGTAAATTTTGCATTTCCTTTGGAAATCAAGGTCCCAGAGTCTGGAGGAAAAGAAGAGAGGCACTTCATCCACGTTGCTTGAAGTCCAGTGTAAAGTTTCCACAGTCAGTGATGGTTTGGGGTGCCATGTCATCTGCTGGTGTTGGTCCATTGTGTTTTCTGAGGTCCAAGGTCAACGCAGCCACATACCAGGAAGTTTTAGAGCACTTCATGCTTCCTGCAGCTGACCAACTTTTTGGAGATGCAGATTTCATTTTCCAACAGGACTTGGCACCTGCACACAGTGCCAAAGCTACCAGTACCTGGTTGAAGGACCATGGTATCCCTGTTCTTAATTGGCCAGCAAACTCTCCTGACCTTAACCCCATAGAAAATCTATGGGGTATTGTGAAGAAGAAGATGCAATACACCAGACCCAACAATTCAGAAGAGCTAAAAGCCACTATTAGAGCAACCTGGGCTATCATAACACCTGAGCAGTGCCACAGACTGATCGACTCCATGCCACGCCGCATTGCTGCAGTAATACAGGCCAAAGGAGGCCCAACTAAATACTGAGTGCTGTACATGCTCATACTTTTCATGTTCATACTTTTCAGTTGGCCAACATTTCTATAAATCCTTTGTTTTTATTGGTCTTCAGTAATATTCTAATTTTCTGATATGATGAATTTGAGATTTTCATTTGTTGTCATTTGTAATCATCAAAATTAAACAAAATAAACATCTGAAATATATGAGTTTGTATGTAATGTATGAATATAATATACAAGTTTCACTTTTTAAATGGAATTACTGAAATCAATCTACTTTTTCATGATATTCTAATTTTATGACCAGCACCTGTATGTCTAAAAAAAGAGCACAGAGGATTAGAATCCAAGCTGCTTCATGTCCAGTGAGTTTATTCTACAGTCTGTGATGATTTGAGGAGCAACATCATCTGCTGCTGTTTTTTGTCACTGTGATGATTAACAAACTGTTCTGACCTGAACGCCACTGAAACAGTTTTGGCTCCTAAAATGAATGCAGAAGGAATTTCAATTAAGAACAGAGTTTATATTAGGGCTAAACCGTTTTATTGTGTGTCGCAGGGCAACACAGAGACAAACAGGTCAAACAACCATTCACACCTAAGGACAATTTAGAGAAGCCATTTAACCTAACAGTCATGCTTTTGGACTGTGGGAGGAAGCCGGAGTACCCGGAGAAAGCCCACGCATGCTCAGAGAGAACATGCAAACTCTGTGCAGAAAGACCCCAGGCCGGGAATCGAACCCAGAACCTTCTTGCTGCAAGGCAGCATTGCTACCTTAATTAGGAATTAGGAATACTGCACATTTTTCACCTCCTTTCCAGATACCTTAATTTGAATTATTGCTACTTGTTGCATAGTTTTAGCTTCACATGGTTAAATTTTCTTTTACAAAAAAACCTCCTATTCAGCTGCTTTTGTTGATATGAATTGGTCAATGAAAGGAAATAAGCTTTTTAATTTTACATGGTCATGCATTTAGCAGGCCCTGTGATTTATGGTTTGCATCAGCTGTAAGAGCTGCAGCTGTAAGAGCTGCAAATGACGATTTGAACATATTTAGATCTGTCTGTAGGAACTATAGCTCAATAAACGGCATTGAAAGCACTTTTCCCTGGAGTTTTTCTCATTAGCGATTCGTTCTTCTTCTTGGATTAAGAGCAGGGATGGCGAGAGACGGAGACATCCTTCATGATCCATGACAGAGCGGTTTAAAGCTCAAAGGGATGAAAGGAGCAACTAGGCTGCAAAAGGTTCACCCTTTTGGATATTTGCTAAAAGTCTCACTCTGTCAAACTCTCTGCAGCCTGAATGAGCTACTGAGCAGCTTTAACATGTCATGGAAAATAAAGTTTCCTTCGAAAACATCTCTGTGGTTTGTTGCTCCAATAAGACAGGTGAATTTAGTTAGTTTGGTTTGATTGAACTTAAATATTCTCTTTTGTGCGAATTTGGTTGATTCATTCATTGTTTTTCCAGGTTTTTTGGTTATTACTACGACGGAATATCAGGGCCAGGCTAGAGATTTATTTTTTGATTATAAAGTCATAATATGAGAATAAAGTCATAAAATTACGATGGAAGTCACAACGAGAATAGTTATAAAATTACAAGATTAAAGTCATAAAATTAGGGAGTAGTCATGAAATTACAAAAATAAAGTTATAAAATCATGAGAATAAAGTTGTAATAATATGAGAATAAAGTCATAAAATTACAAGAATAACGTAACATTACAAGAATAAAGTCGTAAAATTACGAGAATAAAGTCGTAACATTTTGAGAATAAAGTGGAACATATTGAAAATAAAATTGTAACATTTTGAGAATAAAGTCATAAATTTACTACAATAAAGTCGTAACATTATGAGAATAAAGTCGTAACATTTTGAGATTAAAGTCATAAATTTACTAGAATAAAGTCGTAACATTATTAGGGATGCACGATATTGGGATTTTGGCCGATATCCGATATGCCGATATTTTAAAACTCATGTAGCCGATAACCGATATCGATACCGATGTTAAAGCTGGACAAAAATAAGTAGTCCTTGAAAATAGCAGTTTTGTTATCCATTTCTGACAAATAATATACTCAAATATATTTTTATATGCTGATATCAAATTGATTTTTAAAAACGCGGTATCGATCTATTTTACTTTCAAAATCTCGTGAAATTTCATCGTTCTGTTACAAACTCTCGTGATATTTTGCAAATTCTTGTGAGATTTTGTTAGTAAAATAGATCGATACCGCGTCAATATATCAACATATAAAAATGTGGCAAAATTTCTTGAATTTTGGGGGGATTTCGTAGCATAACGATGACATATAGCAATATTTCATTATTAAAAGAGATTGATATGGTGTTTTTAAATGGCAATATATCAGCATATGAAGATATTGTGATATTTTAATATCGTAATATAGTATCAATATTTTTTCCCTCGTCTTTAGAAGTTTTTAAGTCTGTAAAAAAGAAGTTTTTGAGGAAGAAGTAGTATTTTATTTTTTTTTTAGACTTTAGAAACTCAGAAGCTGATCAAATATCGGGTTAAATATTGGTGGGGTGGCCGATGTCCGATATTCAGTTTTAAGGCCGATACAGGCCGATACCGATAGGGGGGCGATTATATCGTGCATCCCTAAACATTATGAGAATAAAGTCGTAACATTTTGAGAATAAAGTCGTAACATTTTGAGAATAAAGTCGTAACATTACGAGAATAAAGTTGTAACATAGGATGAAAGGAGCAACTAGGCTGCAAAAGGTTCACCCTTTTGGATATTTGCTAAAAGTCTCACTCTGTCGAACTCTGCAGCCTGAATGAGCTACTGAGCAGCTTTAACATGTCATGGAAAATAAAGTTTCCTTCGAAAACATCTCTGTGGTTTGTTGCTCCAATAAGACAGGTGAATTTAGTTAGTTTGGTTTGATTGAACTTAAATATTCTCTTTTGTGCGAATTTGGTTGATTCATTCATTGTTTTTCCAGGTTTTTTGGTTATTACTATGACGGGTGTATTAGGGCCAGGCTAGAGATTTATTTTTTGATTATAAAGTCATAATATGAGAATGAAGTCATAAAATTACGATGGAAGTCACAACGAGCATAGTTATAAAATTACAAGATTAAAGTCATAAAATTAGGGAGTAGTCATGAAATTACAAAAATAAAGTTATAAAATCATGAGAATAAAGTTGTAATAATATGAGAATAAAGTCATAAAATTACAAGAATAACGTAACATTACAAGAGTAAAGTCGTAAAATTACGAGAATAAAGTCGTAACATTTTGAGAATAAAGTGGAACATATTGAAAATAAAATTGTAACATTTTGAGAATAAAGTCGTAAATTTACTACAATAAAGTCGTAACATTATGAGAATAAAGTGGTAACATTTTGAGAATAAAGTCATAAAATTTGTAGAATAAAGTTGTAACATTTTGAGAATAAAGTCGTAACATTACGAGAATAAAGTTGTAACATAGGATGAAAGGAGCAACTAGGCTGCAAAAGGTTCAACCTTTTGGATATTTGCTAAAAGTCTCACTCTGTCAAACTCTCTGCAGCCTGAATGAGCTACTGAGCAGCTTTAACATGTCATGGAAAATAAAGTTTCCTTCGAAAACATCTCTGTGGTTTGTTGCTCCAATAAGACAGGTGAATTTAGTTAGTTTGGTTTGATTGAACTTAAATAGTCTCTTTTGTACGAATTTGGTTGATTCATTCATTGTTTTTCCAGGTTTTTTGGTTATTACTACGACGGAGTATTAGAGCCTGGCTAGAGATTTATTTTTTGATTATAAAGTCATAATATGAGAATAAAGTCATAAAATTACAATGGAAGTCACAACGAGAATAGTTATAAAATTACAAGATTAAAGTCATAAAATTAGGGAGTAGTCATGAAATTACAAAAATAAAGTGATAAAATCATGAGAATAAAGTTGTAATAATATGGGAATAAAGTCATAAAATTACAAGAATAACGTAACATTACAAGAGTAAAGTCGTAAAATTACGAGAATAAAGTCGTAACATTTTGAGAATAAAGTGGAACATATTGAAAATAAAATTGTAACATTTTGAGAATAAAGTCGTAAATTTACTACAATAAAGTCGTAACATTATGAGAATAAAGTCGTAACATTTTGAGAATAAAGTCATAAATTTACTAGAATAAAGTCGTAACATTATTAGGGATGCACGATATTGGGATTTTGGCCGATATCCGATATGCCGATATTTTAAAACTCATGTAGCCGATAACCGATATCGATACCGATGTTAAAGCTGGACAAAGATAAGTAGTCCTTGAAAATAGCAGTTTTGTTATCCATTTCTGACAAATAATATACTCAAATATATTTTTATATGCTGATATCAAATTGATTTTTAAAAATGCGGTATCGATCTATTTTACTTTCAAAATCTCGTGAAATTTCATCGTTCTGTTACAAACTCTCGTGATATTTTGCAAATTCTTGTGAGATTTTGTTAGTAAAATAGATCGATACCGCGTCAATATATCAACATATAAAAATGTGGCAAAATTTCTTGAATTTTGGGGGGATTTCGTAGCATAACGATGACATATAGCAATATTTCATTATTAAAAGAGATTGATATGGTGTTTTTAAATGGCAATATATCAGCATATGAAGATATTGTGATATTTTAATATCGTAATATAGTATCAATATTTTTTCCCTCGTCTTTAGAAGTTTTTAAGTCTGTAAAAAAGTAGTATTTTTTTTTAGACTTTAGAAACTCAGAAGCTGATCAAATATCGGGTTAAATATCGGTGGGGTGGCCGATGTCCGATATTCAGTTTTAAGGCCGATACAGGCCGATACCGATAGGGGGCCGATTATATCGTGCATCCCTAAACATTATGAGAATAAAGTGGTAACATTTTGAGAATAAAGTCATAAAATTTGTAGAATAAAGTCGTAACATTTTGAGAATAAAGTCGTAACATTACGAGAATAAAGTTGTAACATAGGATGAAAGGAGCAACTAGGCTGCAAAAGGTTCACCGTTTTGGATATTTGCTAAAAGTCTCACTCTGTCAAACTCTCTGCAGCCTGAATGAGCTACTGAGCAGCTTTAACATGTCATGGAAGATAAAGTTTCCTTCGAAAACATCTCTGTGGTTCGTTGCTCCAGTAATGAAAGCAGCTCATTTGTGTGTTACTTCAACATGAAGGACTTCTGCACCATCTTTGACTTTCTTATCAGTGCAGAATTGGCCCATCAGACAGAACATTTGGGTCTATCTGTGCTCACAGTGTTGTTAGGCACACTTTAGACTTTTATGCTATTCCCAACCTTTTCAACTGTATTTAATAAATACAAAAATGCATTTCTTATCTATAAACAGAACATTATTAGTCTGTATGTGATTCGTCGAGATAATACATTTGATTTAGTAAACTGAGTTACTGAAAATATATTTCACTGTTTACATAAGGTAATGGTCTAAATGTTATATATCCATTTAATATTTCTTTTTAAATTGATAGGTAATCCTACAAATATATACGTCTTAATTATTCTTTTTAGTTTTTTTTTAGCTCTTAATAAGCTCTTTTTCTTTGTGGTACAGATATAAACCCAGTAAAGGTACAAAGCAATGAAAGGAGATCTGACAATGAGGAGGATATACTTTAGATCAGCGCTCCCCGACCACCGGGCCACGGACCGGTACCGGTCCGTCGGTCATTTGGTACCGGGCCGCACAGAAAAAAGGATATATATATATATATACCGTAAATTCTCTAATATTGGCCTGTATTCCATTAGCGGCCGGGTCTCTAATAATGGCCTGTCTGGCTGTCGGTGGAGGTAAATAGTGGCCGGACTCTTATACAGGCCGGGGCTATAATTAAAACCAACGATGTTCCTGGGCAGTCCTCAACAACTTGTGATAGTAACATACAAGTACCACAGGGGGCAATGTTTGCTAACAAATCCAAGCCATTAGCATGGGAAGTCCCATCCTTACACAGAGATCGTAGTGGCCTTTCACAATCGTTTTGATCTGAAAGACAAATGTGATTACGGGTAGGTCTGGAGGTAACCAGGTAGCGTTAAAATGACAGATTTTCGTTGGTCTTCGTTGTTCTAAATTTACCTTGAAATATACGATACTGGTAGCCAACTTCCACTTAGCCTGCCTCAAATAAAATTTCGCTATGATGGCAGAGCAGTTTCCATTAATTTTTTTAAAAACTTTGTTTCGCAAGTCAGTTTGCCCAAGATTCCACTCTGTCTTTTTTTTTTTTTTTTTTGTATTGCCATTAAGAAAAATTGCAGCTGCTGGAAGATGTCTGAATAATGTTCTGTATACCGTTATGGTAACTGTACTTTTTCAATAAATGAACCTAGTATTTTATAGGTTCAAAGAGACACAAAATCTGTTTTTTATTCATTCCACTGGTCGTCTGTTTTGATCAAATAGAAATAGAGGCCTGCCTCTAAATCTGGCCTCCTTCCAATAATGGCCTGGACCAAGATGTACCTGAGTGAAATAAAAGCCCCGGCCTATATTAGAGGATTTACGGTATATATATATATATATATATAATTTATCGACGAGCAGAGTCTGAGTGATGTTTTATTTTGAAAAATATTAAAAATTGCGGTATTCTCTCCCAATTACATCAGTCTGTGCTTCTGTGCCTCTTGACACAGGTTAATTCAGGTCAAGACTCATCCTATCTATAACATCCTATCTTTGTGAAGCGAGATTTTCTGCGGTTAAAGCGACCAAAACAAAGCTACGGAGCAGACTGGACATCAGGAGCACACTTCGTCTGTCATTTTCTCCAATTCCGCCTAGATGGAACCGGCTTGTTGTTTTATTTTTATGCTGTTTGTATTTGATTTTATGCTAGTCGTATCATTTTACTTGATCGTATTTAACCCCCCCGGCCGGTCCGTGAAAATATTGTCTGAGGTGCAAAAAAGGTTGGGGACCGCTGCTTTAGAAAACAAAGGTGAAAATGAGGATCTGAAGATAAAATATCAGAATGTATATTTAAATCTGTGTGCAACTAAAGGAGTAATAAGTAATCTATTTACCATATAAATAACCAAAATCATTGTCATTAGTCACATAGGATGGAAGTAACATTACCACACTGGAAAAAATTGAAATCTAGATAAGTCATCTTTTCTTAAAATGATTGCATTTGTTCTTGGATTGAGGAGATAAAAGAGACAGTTTGCCAAAGGAACAAGGCAATTTACACTTAAAATAAGAAAACACAATTGCATGGTCTTATTTCAAGAAAATATCATCTAATTATCTTATTTTCAGAGTTATAATCCTCATTCCATTGGCAAACTATCTCATTTACCGACTCAAATTAAGGGTAAATACACTTAATTTAAGACATATTTACTTATTTCGAGAAGTTATCAATTAATGAATTCATCTACAGTTGATTGATCTTATCAATGGAATAATGATTAATTGATAAGTGGCTATTTGCTAAAAAATCTGAGTTTTCCCATATCAAAAGAATATTTCCATTAATATTAGCAACTAAATATCTTTTTACAACATCATACTTTTAGAAAGTATTACACCATTAAATTTTAACTATTGTTTGTGCCAGCTGTATAAAATACTGAGTGAAATAACCAAAAAAATATTTTCTTACAAAGTAAAAAACGTATTTATAAGATAAAAAAATAGGACACTGTTAAGTTACTAAATAAAAAAAAGATAAAATATGTGGAATACTTATGATTTCCAATGTACAGAGATGTAAAATCATCATTAATAGACGATATGTTGCTCTAACATACCGTCAGACTATTTGACATTTCGTTGCCATGAAGTGGACGCTCCCACTTCATTGAAAAAAAGTGGAGATTTTAAAAAATGTGTCTACGAAGTGCATTAAATCCATCTGGCGGAGTCAGGTTAGGATATTCCAGGAAGCCACCTATCTGGTCTCCAGTGGTTACATTAAAACAAGTTTGTAGTAACTTATGGATCCTGGAGGAAACACTATTCTTTGTTTACATTTCATAATACTGTGATTTTTAGACACCAATGTGCTGCAAATGATGGTTTGTTTAATTTTTCAATGTGGCACCAAATGAGCTGCAGTGTTTAAGACAGCATCACTATCTTCCTTTTTTTTTGTTAACTCACACCAATGAGGTAAATGTTGAATATTCAAGTTTGTCTTTTTCTCATTTCCAGGCTCCAGAGACGAGGCCGCCATCATGAGCAACTGAAGACTTATTGATGATCACATGGGTACTGCATCGTCTATTTCTACCCTACATTTGATCCAAATTCCTGTTAGAGGCTGAGGAAGGGTGGCATAGAGTTTCAAAGCAGAGCGATGACTAAATTTGGTTATGAATATTCAGTGAAAGGCCTTTTATATTTATTTTGTTGTTTCACCTAAATAATTGGTAACTCTGAAATGTTTTCTCAGAAAAAACTGCCCTCTCATTTCAATATAAATCCATGAAACGTTAAGCTTGGAATACAAACGAGGTGAAATAATAAAATGTCCTTAAAATATCTGGACTGGCTTTACAAAATAATAGTCATTATAAAATGACTTATAATAAAAAATCTTAAATAAGTTTGTTTTTAACCCTTATTGTTTGATTTTCTTTCTAAATCCCAAAGTTTTCGAGGTACTAAAAGCAATTTAACATCTACCACATACTAACTGTAGCCTCTAATCAACATGTTTCTGTCTTTATATTTGACCATTTTTTCTGTTCATGTCTTCATGTCCCACCTAATATATTTTATTCTTTTTCCAATTTTGTATTATGTCATAGTAAAAACAAGCCTTTATTAATAATTCTTATTCCTTTCTAAACTTTATTCTCTCATCCTCTCATCCTCTTTCTCTCTTTCTGCTGCATATTTCAGTTCACCAGAGCATAATCTACATTTTTTGATTGATGGATCCCTTTAAACCAGTTGGTTTCCTGGAACTGAAGCCTCTTGCTCTGAACTTGATGCTGGATTTCATACTGTGGAAGTTATTCCTTTCTTTATCGCACCCACTTTGAGTGGTGCAAGAGTAACATTGGCAGTAAAGCAAAACCACCACATGATGCAACGCCGCCATCCTTGACTCTGGGTGTCAGGGTTCAGCATTGTGCCGTGGGAAGGATTTTCATTCCAGTAGCACCCGGATAGCATGTCAGAGTTTATGGGAAGATTTATGGAGTAATACAGAGGGTAATAATAGAAGATAACCTGCCGAAGGCTGCAGAAAACCTGCATCTGTTATTGCAAAGTATGCACTCAGGAGTGCTAAAAACAAATGCATTATTCTTCCGATTTTAAATGGTAACATCTTAGGTATATTACTTCTCTTTTTGTTTTTAAAGTGTCCTGTCTGTCACTTAGTTCTAAGAATTGCTGTCCCAGTGCTGAATACTATTCTGACAATGTCCTTTTACCAGTGTACTGTCATGGCTGCTGCAATAGAATATCCTGAAGCTTACTGAGTATAAATCGGGAGGACCAAACTGGACTTTCTGACCGCCTCATCTGGATGGTGCTGAATGGATTCCAGCCCTTTGGATCCAGTTAGTCTTGGATGTCAGCCTTTTGGGACACAGCAGAACAAGTGTTGACCCATTCAGTGGGGTGGTAGAATGCAAACAGCAGACGTTCTTCCTCTTTTTCCTCCCTCCTTGTTTATTTCCACACTTCCATTCAAACAGTGCAGGTTCAGCATGAATGAGCATAAAGCCAAAACACATGCTCTGTAGGAATAATTTCCAGATGTAGGTTAATGTGTGGAAAGTGGTGACCTCCAGCTCTAACATTTAGTGAAAATCTGGGATTAAAAAAAAATTCTTTGGGTTATCTTTCTAAAAACGTTCTTAATTTCAAATTATGTGTAAAACAGCTAATTTTTTTGTGCTCTTTGTGTTTTGCAGGCTACTGACCTGTGCTGACCCAATGGTTTAATCAACAGGACTAAAGATGAGCATAAGCAGCGATGAGGTCAACTTCCTGGTTTACAGATACCTCCAAGAGTCGGGTACGTCTGATAAACAGAACTGCATGATGCAGTACTTTTTTGTGCTGTTGCTAAAAAAAAAAAAAGTTGCAACTTTTTACAGTCGATTAAAAATGATTTAAACGGTGCTGCTATACCGTCCTCCTCTGGGCGCTCTGCTAACAAGCTCTGACTCCTCTAGGCTTCTCCCACTCAGCGTTCACCTTTGGCATAGAGAGCCACATCAGCCAGTCGAACATCAATGGAGCCCTGGTGCCTCCTGCCGCCCTCATCTCCATCATTCAGAAGGGCCTGCAGTATGTGGAGGCTGAAGTCAGCATCAATGAGGTTAGCCTCCTCTTAAAACATCCAGTCTAGTTTGGTTTCTTTATACATTTTCTCCACATTGCTCCTCGTGTGATCGACAGCGATCATTAGACGAGTTTTACTCTACTGTAAAGCTTCCTCTTTTCTGTCTAGGACGGGACCTTGTTTGACGGACGGCCTATCGAGTCGCTGTCTCTGATTGATGCTGTTATGCCAGATGTTGTCCAGACCAGGCAGCAGGCCTACAGAGACAAGCTAGCTCAGCAGGCGGCGGCAGGCAGCAGCTCAGCAACACAGGGGACCTCCAAGAATGGAGAGGGGGCCGCCAACGGAGAAGAAAACGGATCACATGCCTTAGCCAGTAAGCAAACTTAGGGTTGTAAACATGCCTTGATGCTGCTGTGAGGGTCTTTCTAGCAACACTCTTCGGTGTGGAAGCTGTTACTAAGCTAAGATTCTTAGCTACAAATTATCCTTTACATACACAGACCAACTCTTCTCTTTGGCATAATTATATTTAGTGTAATAATTACCTGATTAGCGGACAGTTCCTTCAGTTAGCGTCTTTTGTGTTAAAAATTCATACATTATTTCAAAATGCATGAATTTTCAACAACATTTTACCTCGATTAGTTAATTAAATAATAGTTTACCAATAACTCCAAATTATGGACAATATGAACTGCTTATGGCAGATTGAAAAATAACTATATTTATTAAACCATTTGTGGTTTGATAGAGGAGAGCTCTGCTCCTTAAATAAACAATTATTCTGATAACTTCCACACTCCCGCACAAAATCTAAAAACTGGAAGAAAATCATTACTTCCCTCCGGTGAAGTGATGTGACGGCTTGTCAGTAGAGTTTTAAAACAAAAGCAAAAAGCAAGAAACAGGAGTGAGCTGCAAAAGTCTGTCAGGCAGAGTAATTTACTCTGAATCCCTGATTTTCATCTGAATGTGCTTTACTGGAGGCGTCCATGTTTGTCAAAGAACACTACTGCCACCTACTGGTTTGTGACATCACGGTGCGGTATTGGCTGTTGATCAAGTCCCAGTGCTGTATCTGGAGTTAATCACAACGAGCTATTATCCAAGTCATCTTGAAAACATTCTTCTTCAAATGTTGGCTACATATTACGGGTTTTTTCTCTGGCCAGAAGTTCGATGGCAAATCCTCCCTCTTCAAGTTGGCGATCCAACGACCAACCCGTCCGTGGAGGATCAGGAATCGGAAAGGCGGAATAACAATTTTTTTTTTCCACTTTTACCCGATGTATTCCAGCATCCAGCTGCCATGCACGTGGGCATTGTCAGTTTCACTATAGCTCTGGTGAATTTCAATGGTGAAGTCCTCTGGAAATCTTCAATAATTGTTGTTGATTGCAGATGTGTCTAGTAGTTCCCATTGATTTTGCTTGTAAAGCGGGGAGAATGGCGCTTGTTTTTATTTTTTTTTGTATTGAGTAGCGATAAAATTCATTAAAATTAAAGCGAAAATATTAGTTTTAGGTATAAATAATGATCCATTGATTATTGCTCGCTGACCGGACTTCCTTTAAACATGGCACAAGTATCATCCAACACTGTAGAGGCTGGATGCAATAAGGCAGTCATTTTGCATTTCTTACAGGACCCTAAAGGGTCAGGAGACCTAAGGATCATGATCCTTTGAAAAAAAAGATAAATAAGACTGGAAGACCGCAGAGACCACAGGCTGAACGTTGGTGTTCAGTGAAGAGGGAGTTAGAGGTGTTAATATGTGACAGCTATTAACACTGAAACTGCTGATAGCAATGCTATTCTTAGTCTCTACAGTCTGTCAGTAAATCACATAACATTGGTCCTTATCTTGCTGCTGTGTCCCTGTCTGTGTTTGTTAGGAATGGAAATTTTATTTTCCTCCTTGATGTTCTGAGCTTAGAGCTGCTGTAGATCCGTTTATTTAATTAATATTCACATTTTCTTTTAAAACGGGAACCAACACCCCCCCCATTACCAGCACCTTGATTTAAATTCACTGCCTTCCCTCTCTTGTAGATAACCACTCAGGGATGATGGAGGTGGACCAGGATGTGGAAATCCCGCAGAATAAAGCCGTGGTCCTCAGAGGCCACGAATCGGAGGTTTTTATCTGTGCCTGGAACCCAGTAAACGACCTCCTCGCCTCCGGGTCAGTAGCATCTCTGTCTGCGCGCTCTTCTCTAACTAAAATATAAAACGTCCTTCTAAGGGTTTCCTTCCTCTAACTGTCCTGCCATGTTAAAAAATAGTAAACTTGTGGATTTTTATGGGAGGAAGATTCTTTGCATGATGAAAGCTTAATGGTCTTTTCTTGTTTTAGGTAAACTTTCAATGATGATCATTAAACCAAATTTGCTCACTTTTTAAGATTCTTTTCAAACACACAGAATAAGGGAAACAGTTACAACTGACAGTTTCCAAAGCTACTGAAACACCACATCCATGTGATGTTAACATCCTGTGGGCAGAAATCACACCTTGGGTTTGACACTCAGTGTAGAAATTACAGCCATATAATCTGCCGTCTACATGTTAGTCTGCTTCTTCCTCATTTTGGTTCGTACAAATTCCAATCTGTGAAATTAGAAGGTCTCTGAGTCATATTTTAAATCAGCATTCTTTCCTGCGGCCGGTTTTCCACGTCCCTGGGCTCATTAGCGCCGCTCTGGAGAGAGAAGAATCTGAATGATTCAAACTACCTAATATAAACATGAGTCATCATGCAAAATGACCTTTTTGACCTTTTAAATATGTAATAATACTAATCCTTCTTCTAATTCATAAAAATATCAGTTGTTGTTGTTTTTTTTGACCCATGAATGTAGGAATTTCTTGGAATCATCCTATATTTTCAGTGGAAATTTGTTTGGCTTTTTTTGACATGAACACCCTCAAATGTGAGCAGCAACATGAAGATATAAGATGTCTATAGAAATACCACTCCTGTACGGAGAGAATTTTGTTCTATCATTGTTGGAAGCAAAGAACATATTTTATTAATGTAAATGTAAAAATATTACCCCCACCCCACCCCCACCACCAAAGAAAGTAACAAAAAATAAATGGATGAGAAAATGATCTGAGAGTAACTTTGATGTTTTCTCTAAATTTAAATGATTTATATTTAAAGTTCATTTTATTTATTTTTACAAATTGCATTCTTTTCAAAAATGCTTTTTACAGCTCACATTCTCTTCACTTAAATTGTAAATAATTATAAATTATCTTTATATAATAAAATCTGAATAAAACAGCTAACTTACTTTAAAAACCTTGTCTTTCATTATTGCATTTTTTTGTAGTCCCATTTACAAAATGCATCCTTCGCTTCCAATAATATTGGAACAAAATTCTTTCCATACCTTGCAACTAATCTTGTAATTTGGGTCAAGATAAGAAACATTCTGCAAAGTTTTTTGGGGTGTCTGCAGTTAACCTGACTCCGCCAGATGGATTTGCTCCACATATCATCTGGAAACCTTCCGTTGCAGTAATTTTGGGAAGGGGCGAAAATACTGGTTAGCTGATTGGCCTATGTTGGTGATAGACGGGCCAAATAAACCAATCAGATCAACAAAGCATATGACGTAACAGAGCGACAATGAAAACACAACCACAAGCCAGGATACTCTTGCCAAAACCAGTCGGGAGAAGAGCAAAAACATCTTTTCCTCTGAGAAAAGCCTCCAGAGCAGTGTTTTGCTCTTCTTTCATTGAAGAAATACTCTGTAATTCCGATAAAACTTGCTCGATAGCCACGCTAACACTAGTTTCATCGGCTGAAGCCGCCATGTTCTTTAGACTGAACTGTCGCGCTTCTCGTTGCGTCACACCTCAACCCGCCTCAAAGCCAACGCTGATTGGACGTTCGTTTGGTGAACGGCTCCAAATTTTCTTTAACGGAGAGTCTCCAGACTGATCTGCGAGTGAAACCTTGAAAGCTCGCGAGATCAGGATGGTCTCACGAGGCTAGTTTGCAGTAACTGATGTGCTTCAAATTTGCGACCTGGTCAAAAACATACAGGTGCTGGTCATAAAATTAGAATATCATGAAAAAGTAGATTGATTTCAGTAATTCCATTTAAAAAGTGAAACTTGTATATTATATTCATACATTACATACAAACTCATATATTTCAGATGTTTATTTTGTTTAATTTTGATGATTACAAATGACAACAAATGAAAATCTCAAATTCATCATATCAGAAAATTAGAATATTGTGAAAAGGTTCAAAATTGATGGCCCCTGGTGCCACACTCTAATCAGCTAATTAACTCAAACCACCTGCAAAAGCCTTTAAATGGTCTTTCAGTCTAGTTCTATAGGCTACACAATCATGGGGAAGACTGCTGACTTGACAGTTGTCCAAAAGACGACCATCGACACCTTGCACAAGGAGGGCAAGACACAAAAGGTCATCGCTAAAGAGGCTGGCTGTTCACAGAGCTCAGTGTCCAAGCACATTAATAGAGAGGCGAAGGGAAGGAAAAGATGTGGTCGAAAAAAGTGTACAAGCAAGAGAGATAACCGCACCCTGGAGAGGATTGTGAAACAAAACCCATTCAAAAATGTGGGGGAGATTCACAAAGAGTGGACTGCAGCTGGAGTGAGTGCTTCAAGAACCACCACACACAGACGTATGAAAGACATGGGTTTCTGCTGTCGCATTCCTTGTGTCAAGCCACTCTTGAACCACAGACAGCGTCAGAAGCGTCTTGCCTGGGCTAAAGAGAAACAGGACTGGACTGCTGGTGAGTGGTCCAAAGTCATGTTCTCTGATGAAAGTAAATTTTGCATTTCCTTTGGAAATCAAGGTCCCAGAGTCTGGAGGAAAAGAAGAGAGGCACTTCATCCACGTTGCTTGAAGTCCAGTGTAAAGTTTCCACAGTCAGTGATGGTTTGGGGTGCCATGTCATCTGCTGGTGTTGGTCCATTGTGTTTTCTGAGGTCCAGGGTCAACGCAGCCACATACCAGGAAGTTTTAGAGCACTTCATGCTTCCTGCAGCTGACCAACTTTTTGGAGATGCAGATTTCATTTTCCAACAGGACTTGGCACCTGCACACAGTGCCAAAGCTACCAGTACCTGGTTGAAGGACCATGGTATCCCTGTTCTTAATTGGCCAGCAAACTCTCCTGACCTTAACCCCATAGAAAATCTATGGGGTATTGTGAAGAAGAAGATGCAATACACCAGACCCAACAATTCAGAAGAGCTAAAAGCCACTATTAGAGCAACCTGGGCTATCATAACACCTGAGCAGTGCCACAGACTGATCGACTCCATGCCACGCCGCATTGCTGCAGTAATACAGGCCAAAGGAGGCCCAACTAAATACTGAGTGCTGTACATGCTCATACTTTTCATGTTCATACTTTTCAGTTGGCCAACATTTCTATAAATCATTTGTTTTTATTGGTCTTCAGTAATATTCTAATTTTCTGATATGATGAATTTGAGATTTTCATTTGTTGTCATTTGTAATCATCAAAATTAAACAAAATAAACATCTGAAATATATGAGTTTGTATGTAATGTATGAATATAATATACAAGTTTCACTTTTTAAATGGAATTACTGAAATCAATCTACTTTTTCATGATATTCTAATTTTATGACCAGCACCTGTATGGCGTTATACTGCAGTCATTCTTTTTTTACTAAAGTCCTCTGTGGGCGTGGCCTCATACAGTTCTTGGTGTCTGCATGAAATAGGAAGCATCTGCTCAGGGAGGGGACGTTTATGTGAGGGAAAGTGTCCTACTTGCAGGTTAGAAAACTAGCACCAGAAAATAACTAACATCTTATAAAAAACAAATACTCTGTAGCGCCAAGTATTTCATCACATATATTCCTAAATTGAAGTATTCGTTGGCTCTTTCTGAAAACACAGTATAGAGGTAAGTTTCCACCAGTTATGGTGAACATATAGATAAGGAATTAATTTTGTTCCATTATAGTAGCAAGATGGAAAACTTCTTAAGGAAAAAAAAGTTTAAGAGATGTTTTTTCTTTTTTTTTTATATTTTCAAATTGTGTTTTTAAAATCTATTTTTTAGATTGTTTTTTATGAATTTTATTCAAATTTTCTTTACTTGGTGGTTTTTGCCCTGGAGTGAGAAGGGAAGATGCATTTCCATTAAGACCAGATTGAATATTAGCCAGTTTGAAAAAAAAAAAAAAAAGTTCTATAAAAAAGTTTAAAAAAAAATTTAAATGTGTAAAAAGTCAAATCTGTAAATAAAAGGAACAAATAAGCTTGTGAAAAAAAAACAATGTTTTAAAATTTCAAATAGAAAATGGATAAAAATGTAAAAAATATCTAAAAGAACAGCAAAGTTACTCTCAAAACATTTTTTTGATTTTGAAAATTGCTTTTGCGCTTTTTTCTTCAGTTCTAAAATTTGTTTTTTATGTTAATAAAAAAAAAATATAAATATTTTTAATATTTATTAAAAGAATTCGTTCCTCATAACAATAATGAAACAAAGTTGACTCTCGGTGGAACATTCCTGGAACCGAAGGCTCCTCCTAAAAGAACAACATAAAGATGAACCACCTTAAGGTTGAATTATAAGGACAATTCAAAGTGCTTTATATGAATAAAACAGTAAAATAGAAGAAAATAAAAGCAAATAAAGAGTGCAAATGACCTTTTTTTGGCTGTAAAATGTCCCTTTCCTTTTTTCTTCAACAGATCATGTGAAAAAGGTTTATTAGTCATAAAAAAAAGGGTTTTGCATATGATGGTTTGGGTTCAGGTTTCGATAAAATGCCTTTAACCCCAACTCAGCTCAGGATCTGTGATGGTCAGTTCTAAACCATTTTCTACTAATGATCTCAGAAGTGGGCTCCCTCTTTTCGCCAATGTTTGACGCCCCTGGATTGTCTCGCTCTACAGGTCGGGAGACTCGACGGCACGGATCTGGAACCTGAGCGAAAACAGCATGGGCGGATCCACCCAGCTGGTTCTGAGGCACTGCATCCGGGAGGGCGGCCAGGACGTTCCCAGCAACAAAGACGTCACCTCGCTGGACTGGAATGTGAGCGTTCCTCTCTTTTTTTCCACTTCTTTGCATCAGGGTGCACACATGTGTACGTCTAATTAACCAAGTAGCTAGAATACCTTACAAAAGTATTTAAACCCCTTGAAAGTGTATTTTAATGATTTTATTTTATAGGCTGATTTAAAGTGGTGCATAAGTTTTAAAATTTTAGGGTGCAGGTTTCTTTTTTTAGTGAGCACTATTTATCCCGAAATTTCTAAATTAAGGCTTCCTTTCAGAGGTCACAAAATTAGCAAATGTGAAGACTTAGCTGGGAGAATTGTTTGACAGGAAGTCTTTTAAGGATGCATTCCACGCATTTGGTCTTTATGCATGAAAAAGAGAGCTGCAGGTTGTCCTGCTTGGATTTTTACTGGTGAAATTTGCAGCGGAGATGGCAAACGTGGAAAGTGCTGGATGTCTGGCAGAAAAGTAGCTACATTTCGCCTGGAGCACATCGTTCCGTCGTGCTGTGGGGATGTATCACCTGAGCAGGCTGCATGTAGTCGATAGGGAATGTATGGAGCTGAGTACGGAGTAAAGCTGGGAGAAAATCTGAGAGAAGCTGCAGCAGCAGGGCGGTGACCGGTAACATGCCGCCGGCTGAATGGTTTACACCGGGCTCACACTGATAACGCTTCAGCTGGGATGATTACGCGAGGAGGAAGTTGTGCTGGACGCCACAGAGGCCCCAGGGTCGAGTCAGGAACCAGACACGAGGAGTTGGGCTGAATTTCAGAATAAAATCAACCCACAGACTGATGCTAACATTGTAGTTTAAACAACCCAGAAAACAGGTGAAAGGGACGGCTATTTGAGGAGGAAGAAGGTTATTTATGGGCAGGGATGACGAGTTCTGCCCTAGAACTCCCAGAAACAGGAGTGAACCCATAGTGGGCGCCATTGTGCAGCCTGAGCATCAGCTGCATTGAGGTCAGTGTGAGCCCTTCGTTTGGTGTTAGTTAACATCCAGACCTCAGTATAAAACTCACCAGACTGATCCTCATTGATCCCCATGTGTGTCTTCTACCCAATTTGAACCGTTTGGCTTTTAAAAATATGCACAAATTTCAATATTTGCTGTTGAAGTTAGTAAAATTTAGTAAAACTACATCACACTTTGATGTTAGCTACCACATTTTTATTGGTCAAGACTGAGCCTTTTTATTAGGCTTGAAGTGAAGATGACTTGATCTTTAGAATACAAATTTAAAAGAATGGAATTAATGGACTTTATGTGAAAAAAAAGAAATTTGAAAAATAAAACTATAGAATATAAAATCCATCCATTATCTGACACGCTTGTCCCAATTGGGGTCGCGAGGGGTGCTGGTGCCTATCTCCAGCTGTCAGTGGGCGATAGGCGGGGTAGAATTTAAAATCTGTAAATAAAAAAATAAAAAACATAAAGATTAAAATACATATATAAAAACAAAATGTTTTTGTGATAAAGAACTATTTTAAACTTTAATTTTTCATTTTTTTTCCTTCAAATTTACATTTACGTTCCTTCCTTGCAATAATAATGGAACATAATGCATTCCATATGGTACCACTGGCTGCAAACATTGAAATTTTCATTGTTTATGGTGGTAAAACCCAACAGACGGTTTGAAACCAGGTCAACTCCAAGAAGGACTTTTGGAAAAGAAAACTAGTTTTCTTCAAAGTAATTTTCATCGTCTGTCTGTTTTTTTCTCATGAAACTAAAAGAGAGAAAAAGAATCAATTGATCAGATTTGGTAGGGTTAGGGGTTTTATCATCACGGTAGAAGTATTTTTAGAAAATATGGCTGATGTTCTTCCTCTTCAGAGTTAAACTCTACTTAAGGCCTGGTTATAATCCCGCAGCAGTGTGTCGCAGCGAACTTGTTGCAGATATAGGTCGAGGCGGTGAGCAAATGATGGTTAGTTTGTCTGACAGCGGAGGGACATGGGGGTGAAAAAGAGCGGGGATCCAGGTGGAAAAAAGGTTCCCAGCTTTCTAGTGCACCTCGCTCTTCTAGCTGGTGCATCTTTATGAGTCGTTTTCCACAATGGCGGTCATACAGACAAAAGAAGTTGGTAAGGTACAAAACAGGAAATGCGGATAGTGTAGAGCAGATGTAGATTTAACCAATCAGAGGCCTCCTGTCTGCATCACTGTTTGCGGTCGCCTACAATTAGGGAGAGGTGCAGCAGAGTGTCACCGCGACGCAGACGACCTGCTTTCTGAGTATAAACCAGCCTTTAGCATTGCTGTGTTGTTTAAAACATAACAGCAGTATATCTACTGGGGAAAATCGCTGTTTGATTTTAACCAAAAAGGTAAACAGGTGTATTTAGTTTTATAAAACCATAACTTAGCCTTTCAAAAGAAGTTAAAAAAGGGGGAATGTTTTCTTTGTCCTTCTACCTTGATTTCATTCTTCCTTCAACAAATGACTGCTTTTTACACTTGCAAATAGAATGGACTCATTGTGTAAAATATTTTTTTAAAAGTAGCTAAAACCAAAGTGAAAAAGTTTAACGTCAAGGTCTGAACCTGTCATTTCATCATTGCTTTCTTCCAGAGTGAAGGCACGCTGCTGGCCACCGGCTCATATGACGGCTTCGCTCGGATATGGACAAAAGACGGTAACATCACAGCTACGCCTGCATAGCTTGTTTTTCTTGTTCCCCTAGTCGTCTGATTGTTGTGTTTTCAGGAAACCTGGCCAGTACTCTGGGTCAGCATAAAGGCCCCATATTTGCACTCAAGTGGAATAAGAAAGGAAACTTCATCCTAAGTGCCGGAGTGGATAAGGTAATGCCTGTTTCCAGCTGGAGCTTTTGCCATTTGAGTATTTTGTTTTGCACGCATGTTCCTGGGTTTGGATCAGCTGCTCTAAGACAGATGGCCTTCTGCTCTTTCTTTAAAATGTGAAACGGATTAGCTGGAATAAAAACCTCGAAGATCAGGAAGAGGAACTGTAACAAGTCATTGAAAAAAAAGGAAAGACCTCATTTCTGCAGACTCCTGACAAAACAATGCATCGCCTCCAGGATGGAAACACATCAGCTCTTTGATGCTCTGTGCAGAAGAGAGTCCGGCTCACACTCTGCCAGAATAATCCAAACCATTAGTAAACACTGCCATCTAGTGTACGCAGGCGTAACGACATGTATAGGGTCATGAGTCACTGAATAACCATGACAAAGAAAGTAGTATTTTGAAAGAAAGAGAAACACTGAAACTATTAATTTTGCCTTTAGAAAAATATATTAAATAACCTTTTTATAATAATGTTGTTTATTCTATCTATTTATGGACATTTAGTAAACTTTAATAATAATTTTAATAGATTTTAGAAGCAATTTATATGAAACTCTCCTGAATTTTTAGTTTATTTGTTATTTGCTGATCTTAGTGGCCTCTGTGGATCAGCAGAAGCAGGATCCACAGCTGTAAACACAGGGACATGTGGGTTACACTAAGAAATATCACCCTACGTTATTAAAAGGAATACCGTATTTTCACGACCATAAGGCGCACCGTACTAAAAGGCGCAGTCTCAGTTATGTGTGCCATTACTGTATTTAACTCACACATAAGGCGCACCGGATTATAGGGCGCAGGTTTTATATACCGGTACATGTCCTGTACTACGTTTAAATACCTCTACTGCGTATTTAAAAATAGAGTGGGAGCAAAACTGAGTATGTTTGTGCTTTATTCATGTATTTATTACAAAGTATTAATTAGGGCTGCAACTAATGATTATTTTAAAAGTCGATGAATCGGCCGATTATTTTTTCGATTAATCGAATGTTTATTCCAGAATAAACATTTTAGACAGAACAAACAAGCACACAAGTACAGGTTGCTCATTAACTGTACTGGTGCAATATGAAAAATAAATGTTTGTGTTAAAACTACGCAAACTTACATGAGAAATGTAGCTGTACATCCACAAAATATAGGGTACTTTGTTTCATAAAGCGCAAAAAAAGACATTTTTGTTTTTAAAAGCCTCTAAGGGGTTCAAACAATAGGTCCCCACATTTCAACAAATGAGTTTTTTTCAGACTAGAAGAGTTCTGCCTTTTAAGACAGAAAGTATAGCAGTTAAAGTTGCTACTTGAGAAAATACTTAACCATAGAGATAAAAATAGCCTGTGATTCAAATTATAAATTGTATTTGGAATAAAAAGGAGAGAACTAGGGGTGCTAAAAAACACATCCTCAAAAGACAGATATTTACATGGGAATGTGGCATATAATTAATTGACATATTACTGATCTTGCTGGATTTTATTCTGCTTTACTTCCATAAATTGCAGGATCTTCTTTACTTTATCTTTGCCAGAAGATTTAAACTTTAAAAGCCTTGCCCTCATAATTTGCAAGTTAATTTATTTATAAAGAAAATATAAACACTGCTTAAGCTAATTCAAATGAAATTAAAAGTAAAATAAGTAGCCAACCTTATCACTGTCTGTAACCTACTTACAAGGTAAGGAAAGCATCAGATGAGCTACCTGAGAAACTAACGTTACGTTTCCCCACTTTAAAACGAAACAAACATGGTCGCTCACCCTGCTGATCAGCTCTCTTCACTGCCATCGAAGGCTCCAACGTGTTTTCTTTTCAGGTGCTGCATCATAACAGTGGTGCTTCCGTGTTATGTTAATTTGTTTTTACAAAAGTTGCATGTTAGACTTTTTTCGCTTTACAATTATTGTGATCAATTTGTGCCGTCAATCCCGGCGCATGCGCGCTTCATTTGCAGTCTGGACGCTGAGGGTAAACATCCTGCGGCTCTGACTGCAGCGCTGAGAGGGACTCCTGCGGGAGAACGGGGTTGGGAAAGGGGAGGCGCCCCACGGCAATGACGACGGTGGCGGTTGGCGCATTAATCGCGCGACACAACTAATCGATGATGAAATTAGTTGCCAACGCTTTTAAAAGTCGATTTTTATCGATTTTATCGATTCGGGCATTAATCAAACCCATCGAAGTCATCATCCTCTGTTTCTGAATTAAACAGCTGCGCTAAATCAGACATGCCAATTTCCCCTTCTTCGCTGTCAGAGTCCCTTTCCGTGCCGTGCGGCTCCTCGGAAATGATGCCGGCTTTTGCGAAAGCTCGACCAACAGTGCCAGCAGACACGTTAACCCAAGCATCTACAATTCTTTCCGCAAACTGTGGAGTAACTTGCCTGGCGCTGCCTTCCACTTTTCGTGAAACTGTGGTCTCCGTCGTTCTTCCATCGCTCCCACGCCGCTCGCAGCCTTACTTTGAACGGCCGGTTCACACCGAAGTCGAGCGGTTGAAGTTCCTTTGTCAGACCTCCCGGAATAACAGCAAGCACAGCGTTCATTTTCCATTTCACCATGTTTTTCACATCGGCTGTGAGATGGGCACGCATGGAGTCACTGATTAACAGCGATGGTGATGCGTGGAAAAAACCACCTGGTCTCCTTACATACACCTCCCTCAGCCACGCTTTCATCATCTCCTCATCCATCCAGCCCTTTTCAATTCAATTCAATTCAGTTTATTTATATAGCGCCAAATTCACAACACATGTCATCTCAAGGCACTTTACAGTTCAACCAGATCATACAGTCAAATTGATACAAAGTTTTCTTTTCTTTTGCCTTAATAACGACTCCAGCTGGAAAAGTCTCTTTAGGCAAAGTCTTTCTCTTAAAAATCACCATAGCTCGGGAGTTTCTGTCCATTTGCGTGGCAGCCAATCCACGCCCACACTTCCCCGTTTAACGTTCTCATGGCGGTCTCAACAACGTCCGCAGTAACAACACACATAGGGCGAACCGCACTATAGGGCGCGCCGCACATTTTGATGGAAAAAAAAGACGTTTATATGCACCTTATAGTCGCGAAAATACGGTAGATGAACATGTGGAGTTTATTACCTCACATGAATCAGTCTCCTTTCAGAATAAGTTAACAAGATGCTCCTTTTTTCACAGAGGTGTTTGTGAAACAGATGTATTTATGCTAAGTAAATATGCAGCCTCTTTTGCATGCAGGTGCAGTGGTTCAAGTTTTATTGTGGTAAAAGAGGAGATAAAATTAGTTTTATGGTTTTATTATCAAAGCATTTAAACAAAGAGTTCAGGATGTGGTTTTGGCCTCAACAGCAGGCCCAGATTTTTTTTTTTTTTATGAGGCGCTTTGGGAAATGATGATAATAATTATCCTTCCCTTTTATGGAAGTAATAACCCAGATTAAAGGAGAGGTTAGTGGTGCTCCTTTAGCTCAAACGCTATGATGCTCCTTATGTTTTACAACGGTAAATATTTATATTAATGCTTCAGACTCTACAAGCTCTGATGAGTTTTATTATTTTTTTCCTTTCACACTGGAGATATCAGATTGGTTCGATACCGTGCAGCATTTTTAACTTCTGTCTTAGTGTCGCACAAATTAAAACAATGTGCCGCTTTCAAATGAGAGAATGATGAAGAGTGGGGAAAAAATATTCAGCCTCTATCTAAAGAAGCAGGTAGAGGGTTTAACAAAAAATATTAAAAAAAAAAGTCTGGTACGGTTTATAACTGGGTGAGAAGAGTAAACGTTAATCAGAAAGCTTTTTAGATTTAAACAAACTTAATTGTCATCTTGTATACACAGTGTGTATGCAAAACAAATTTTCATTGCATACAGCTTACAGCAGTGAAATGAACATTACCATTTATAAAGTGCAACAGAGATCTTCATGTTAACATTTACATCACAGTTTAAACAGTAAAAGAAAAAAAAAATGATGAATATGCCACTACGTGGAATTAAAGCTCAACTGTGTAATCATAATAGGTTGCCCGGGCAATGATAATATCAGAATCAGAAATACTTTAATAATCCCAGAGGGAAATTTATTTTGTTACTCGCTCCAGTTACAGTTTTATATATATATACACATCCAACTACACAAGATAATAAAGATAAAAATAAAAACAAAATCCAAGTAAAGTGAAAATCCAAGTAAAGTGATAAATCCAAGTAAAGTGATACGTGGCGTGCAAAAATAGTGCGTAAATGTCAATTAGAGTGTGTGCTTTCCTTCCTGAACACAACGCTTAGCAGCAAAACTGGATATCAACAGAAATGTGGTACATGCAAGCAGTAGATGTAGATGCACTTTTGCCATCTTCTGGCCATTTTTGGTATTTTGACTGTGTCGAAACACTTCAGGCTCAGGATTTTTTTGTTTTTTTGCTTCAATCCCTGTGACCAGCTTAGTGCCTTTTCTAAGAGTGCCAAGGACCATGCGATTCGACCTACATTCGAATCTGACGTTCAATTGTTCAGTTCAATAAAGTTCAACTATTATTATTTTTTTAATAAAAAAAAAGGGTTTGGCGCGTCTTGGCATAGTGGTGAGGGCTCTGAGAAGGTTGCAAGTACCCAGTTCAGTCCCCATAATCGCTCTGGGCAGTGTTGTTTTTGTCAACAATGAGGATGATGAAATTTTTTCGTTGACGCTCCTTCATGATGTTAATGAAAACTAAACGTGGATCTTTGATGACTAAAACGATGACTTGCCATAGGTTTGAGTTTTCCTTAACGACACCAGACTAGATAAAAATTAGCTGGTTTTCGGTCAGACATTTAAAATGCATCATTGTGCTGTAATTTGTAAGACAAGTTAAGCAGTATCAGCCATGCAGCTGCATCTTGTTTGGTCATGCAGCCCACCTGGCGTGCAGCGATACACATTCTGCATGACCACAGATGGCTCATGGCAGCGGCGGTAGGGGAGAAAATAACCCGGAATGGTCCGGTAATGCACGCTGAACTCTGACAAACTCATCTTCCAGCTGTGCTTGTGCAGAAATGCGTCTTTGCACGCGTACAGTTCTGAGTCTGCGCTTTACGATCCACACTGATGGTTCGTTCCCAGCAGTATGGCTCCTCCTGCTCTCGCTACTTAACAAACTATATGTGGCTGATCATCCACTGCCAAGCGTAAAAAATCCCTTTGTCTAACTATCAAGATTTTATTTTTTCCAACTCACAAGAGGTGATGCTAAACATTCTTTATTTCTAACAAAAATAATCCCTAAATTATATCCAAAGAAAATATTTCATTGCATATGTTCACAAAAAGGAATTCAGACAGGGTGACAAGAAGAAAAGCTATAAATTAACTAAAGATGCTGAAGTAGATCCAACTGATGAATAAATCTATTTTGTTTAGTGTAATTAAAAGTATTAAATGAAAAGTTTCATTGTTTTATAATTAAACATTTATGCTCTAATAACCTGTACATGCCTGTTGTTATCAGATATCAAGGTTCAAGGTTTGTTTTTTTAATCTGTGATCAGACTGAAGGAATTGGTTCAAAGGTGGAGATGAGAGAAGATTTTCCCCTTAAATACAAACTCTATTTTTGGTTTGTTTTTCTAAGGAAAAGACATATTATTAAAGAGTTAGAGTAAAGAGACTACATGATGTTGCTTCACTGTGACTCATGCTCCCGCCTCCTTCCACACAGACGACCATCATCTGGGACGCACACACAGGAGAAGCGAAGCAGCAGTTTCCTTTCCACTCAGGTGAGTGACATGAGTCAGCTGGTTTGTTCCGCTTGACTTTTTCACGCCGCCGGCTGTTTTTAGACACAAGTTACCTTGTGCCGCACTGCAACAAGACGCTAGCAGTAAGAAGCTGTGCTTCTCTCTGTCATCAGGTCGTTTGTTTGTTTTTTAACAGCCTGATAGATGTCATCATAAAGCGGCTAAGATTATCTCCTGTAGGTTTCATAATAGCCCCGTGTGTCCCGATGGTGAAAAGGGGCCGTTTTGTCTGCATCATGCCTTTCTGCTCTCTGCCTCCCCTAACAGCACCGGCTCTGGACGTAGACTGGCAGAACAATAACACATTTGCCTCCTGCAGCACAGACATGTGCATCCATGTGTGTAAGCTGGGCCAGGACAGACCCGTCAAGACCTTCCAGGGACACTCGGTATGACAGCCGTCACAATACTCATCCACAAGTACTCTGTGGGCCACATTCAGTCAACGCAGTTTGTTCACCCCCTATTGCTGTTTAGACACACCTGAAGGTTTCAGAGCATCACTCTAACCTCAATAAAAGACATTGGAATTATTTATTTGATGTCATTTGAAAACCAAGCTGGACCTGCGTGAAAATCTATATTATATTGAGCATGAGACAGTAGCTACGTTTACATGCGCAAAATTTCCCCGATCCGATCCAAACCTTGGTTGATCGGAAATTCAAAATCTCCGTTTACATGGACACCAAATGAAATGATCCGATCATGACGTGTGTATACATGTACCAATTTCCCTGTAGTATGTACCCGCCTTTAGACAACGTCAGTTGACTGTAATTAATGTGATGAACCTGTGCTTGCTTACCCGTGAGCCTGCCATCTTCTTGAGGAATGTCCGAGTTGTAGTCCTCTTCATTCTCCAAGCCAACATCCACGCCGTTGGAGGACAAATTTGACAACGGCCTATTTCCCATCATTTCATCCATTTGATCATAGAACTCAAAGCAGGCTGGGTCAGACCCACTTTTGAGTTTTGGCTTTGTAATAGGCCGCTTTCAAACTCTTCCATCGATTTTTTATCTGGTCGATACTTCTGTCAATTCCTGCTTCCTGCAGCTTTAAATGAACTTGAGTGTATAAGTCGGCGTTCCTAGACTTTCTGCCATCAAGGCGTTCAATTATGTTGAGCTCCCTTAAGGTTTCAAGCAAGAAACAGGTGTCGGTGACAGACCACTTCGACTTTCCTCCCGCCATGTTGGCTCTGTTCGAAAACCTAGGACGCATCCTTAGAAGACCGGATTCGAAGGCCAATTACGTCATAGCGCGGCGCCGAAGTCTGGTCGGATTCCAAGAGTCCTCGTTATGCGGCCTTAAAATGCGTCCTTCTTTTTGCCCAATTTGAAGGACGGGTCTGATGTATCCTCGGTATTCTTGGATATCCCAGGATTCATTGCGAGACCAAGCAAGCTGTGATCAGAGTAAAGGTTACTTGGCGCCGAGCAGTGGTGAAAATTGGAAGTGCAGTTTAATATAATACAAGTCATTTAATAGTTCCGTCTGAGATTAATGAATTGTTTTAATGGTTATAGAGTCAGATATGTGGCGGTAATGTTTGATTTATCTAAAGGTTTTAATCTGTTACTGTGTAAATGGGTTTGGCAGTAATTTAAGGACAGATTCTAATATATCTGCAGGGTGGGGACTATAAATCTGATAGGATTTTTATCTTTTTATTGCTGCTTTGCACAATATGCTTAACTACGTATTTTTTTGTTGTTGACTATTAGAGATTTTGCAGATATATATTTTGTACATACATTGTTTAGATTTACTTATATATTTCTAACCCTTTTATAGAATAGAAAATGACTTTACTGTCCCACGATGGGCAAATTTACAGCAGCAGAAAGATTATTGAAAATGGTCACACAAATGTGGACCTTAGAAAAATTTATAAGAATAACTTGATAGGGAAGAGTTAAAATATAAGCAATAAAATTCTGTAAAGTGTTTTAACAATATAAAACTGGAGAATAAATAACCAATATGCAGCTATGGACATTTGTACAGTGATGGATATTTGAAAATAGCAGCAACATCAGAGATGTGCAGAATGACAGCAGCAGGTTATTTAACTGACTAAGGTTTCTATCATTACATTTGATTTTATTTGTTCCTGCTCCCGGCTGTTGGAACATTTATTCCACTCTGGATTCTTGTGAGTGTAGTCTTTGTTCACTTCACAATAAAAAAGAAATAAATAAACAGTTTTGAAAACTTCTGTATTCATTCTTTTCCTGCTTTGTGTGTCAACGTTTATGGTTGCTAAGCAACAGAGCATACAGCGGTAAAACCCGCCGAAGGGTGGACCTGTTCGAAGTCACAGCCTAAACTCTTCCGGCCTCCTTATTTTCAAGGACTTCGAAGGATCCAGTGTAGGTAGACCGCGTCCTTGGAGGACACGTCCTAGGTTTTCAAACAGAGCCGTTGTTCACAGCGAGAGCGACCGGTGGTTTCCTGTTGTTGACGAGGCGGAAAAATGTCACGCTGACGTCGCACACATGCGCAGTGAAGATTATTTTACTCTTAAGATCCGAATGGGTGTTTACAAGGACGCCAATCAGAATGGCGATCGATAAAAACCACCTCTCTCTTTCGGAATTAAATTTATTTCCGATCGGACCGAATCGGATTAGAATCTTCAGTCTGACATGTTCACATGAAACATTTTTGATCTGATCAGGCCTTCAATCCGATTATTTGTGTCCATGTAAACGTAGCTAGTCACTGATCTAAAAATGCAGCTCTCCTTTTTAGGAGTTTCTGTTTTCTTCTGGTACATATGATTCCTATCTTATCTCTTCCTGTTGCTGTTTACATTGAAATGATCTAATTTCTTTATTTTTTTCCTGTCATAATGTAACATTTTGACTGTTTTTTTTTCTTTGTCCCCAAATACAAAAAAATTAGAAAAAACAACTGTTTTTCTCTCCTTTGTCCTCTGCAAACGCCAGTTCTTACCAGACCATTACTAACATAACATATGCAAAGATAACCTTATCTTTAGAGGTGTCAAAAGCAGTGTTGGGCACGTTACTTTGAAAAAAGTAATTAGGTATAGTTACTAGTTACTTCTCCCAAAAAGTAACTGAGTCAGTAACTGAGTTTCTCCACAATAAAAGTAACTAGTTAGTAGTAAAAGTAACTATTGCGTTACTTTTTCGAATATATGAAATTAATAACTGGGGATGTCTAATTCTGAAATCCTGTGTGTGGGTTGTTATAGCTACTGCAACATGTAGCTATATCTATCTATCTATTCCATCCATATTTCTCTTTCTCCATGTAGGCTAATGATCGTTCCCGCTCTCCGTAGTTCCCCTGTGGCGTGAGCACAGGGCGGCTGTTACGCGCCTTTAGCAAGCATGCGCGTTTCCTGTCACCTGCGCGGTGAATCGTGCCGCCGCGCTGTGCGGAGATGCAGGGGAAACCGTATCTGATGGGGAAACGCAGCTCGACGTAACACCAGTATTTCCATGTGGAAAACGCTGTTTTGCTGCTGAAGTCCTCCTCACTCTCCATCCTCCCCTCTCTCAATACGCGCGCACGAGTCCTATCATGAAAAAAGGTTAATTGTGCGACCTGAGTAACGTGCATTAATGGGGTGTCGGCAATTGTAACTGCGTTATAGTTACAGTAAGAGTAATAATTTTGATTACTCGTTACTAAAAAAGGTAGCGGCGTTAGTAACGCTGTTACTTTCAACGCTGTTACTCCCATCACTGGTGAAAAGTATTAATGATTATTCCTCAAGTAGAAATATAAATCCTACTGTTTAAAAATACTTTTGGAGAAGTTAGAGTATCAACTTAAGATTTTTTATTTAAGTAAAAGTGTAAAAGTACAATTTTTAAAACTACTTAAAATGTAAAAGTAAAAGCAATGCAGGAAAAAATGTTAAGGAAAGATACTTTAACCTTATACTGGTTACTGCACTACCCTATTAAAGGAACATTTTCTAAAATTCTTAGTTTTATAACAAATGGTAACAGTGTCGAATTTAACTGCACATCATCTTAAAAAAACAACTTATTTTAGTATGTGGGGAACAATAAGTTGGTGCAAGACCAGTGTTTTTTTTTTTTTATTTGTTTGTTTTAAATATCTACAGGCCATAATTAATTTGAACTTAAATGAAACAAAATTAACAAGTCTATTTTAAAAATATAGGGAGTAGAAAGTAGAGATAATTGCAAAAAAATTTAAAGAGTAGAAGTGAAAAGGTGTCCAAAAATAATTACTCAGTAAAGTACAGATAGCCAACATTTCTAATTAAGGTAACAAAGTATTTGTATTTTACTTGACACCTCTGCTTATATTTCTGTAACCTTAAATTTTGTCACTTCTGTAATTATTTTCCTTGCATAGTTTCTTAAATGTAACAAACTTGTATTAAAACACATAACTAAGAGTGTAAACTTGATATATCTTCATTTTCTTTATGTTTTAATGGTTCCAACTGTAGAATGAAGTGAATGCCATAAAGTGGGATCCCACCGGCAGCTTGCTCGCCTCCTGCTCTGATGACATGACACTTAAGGTCAGTTCACACTGAAAAATAGGCTGTTTTTTTAAAGCATCATGTTGAACTCAGTGATTCGTTTTGTTCATCTCTTAGATATGGAGCATGAAGCAGGATTCATGCGTCCATGACCTCCAGGCCCATAGTAAAGAAATCTACACCATCAAATGGAGCCCCACCGGCCCTGGAACAAACAATCCCAGTGCAAACCTCATGCTGGCCAGGTCAGATTTTATTCACACAAGGCCGACTTCATTGGCTTTGTGCCTCCGTATAGAAGTTCATGAATTATCCTAAGGATGTATACAAATAATGGATACAAATTAGGTGTTTATTAGATAACAAGTTCTTTAATCCAATTATTTAATAAGGTCTTAAATTGAATTTCTGTCAGGGTTGTAGGTTACCGTTGTCCAATAGAGGGCACTGCTGTTAATTCTTAAGCAAATTCTCACTGGAATTTAAGTAATGTCAGAGTAGAGTCATGCTAAGGCAGAAACATAAATGGATCCAGACTTCGGTCGGCATTATTTTCACTGTTTGATGGTGTTAAAATGAGGAAGTTATGTCCCCTAAAAAAGCCGTTGCGCCTAGGGGGCTTCCTCACGGTTCTTTTCCTAGTAGTTACTTACTACTCTTAACTCAAACTGGGTAAAACCATATAAAAAGGACTATAAAACAGGAGTAAAATATAACAGAGTTTATTCCAGATCAGGTCGTTACAGGACAGAGAAAAATGCTTGGAGCTTGCACAGCTGTGGGCTCAAAAATCACGTCCGCGAGCGTTCGGCAAAGATTGAGCCCCGAACAAGGTTATCTCCTGCTTCTTATACCTTATGAGTCTATGTGTTGCATCATGTTGATGTTTAGCTGTCCGTATCAGAAACTGACACGCCATCCATGTCTTGAACTTCATGCAGCTTGCTTCTATGCTTCAGGGTTACAGATAGCTCTCCTCTATCAGACCGGCTCCAAGATGTTCCCATACCCTGTGTTTTATAAAAGGCTGTCCTGATTAGATGACCTCCGTACACACAGTGACATCCACAATGTGAAGGAAGGCCATCTACTCTCTCTAATCTGGCTAACAGAATAACAACGCACATGATGTATAAATAATAAACCTAACAATGGAGACATGGATGCAGAAAGAACTTTATGTATTTCTGTTATGAACATTGGATAAACTGCTTCAGTTATAATCTGGGGCTAAAACAATTAATTGTAATAATCGTCAACTAACTTAGTAATTGATTAATCGTTAACTGGAGTATAGAGACTTTAGCTGACAAAGCAACCCACTTAGAGGAGTAATTATGCCAAGATTGTAAAAAAAAAAATATAGAAATATTTTGCATTTAAGATAAAAAAAAATATCTGTAAATCTGCTCTATTCAGAACTCCTCAAGTGGAAAAGTTTGAGTTTCACCTGTTTTCATTTTGTAAAAAGTCTTCTTTAAGGACCATTTTTCTATCCGATTATTATTCAATTAATTGACAAAATTAAATTGACAGATTAATGGATTTGTAGCCCTGATTATAAGCAATTCTTCTACAACAAATAGATCTTTGAGCTCCACTAGGAAGTAGTGATCATCTAGCATTTAATGATGGGATTTAACAAAAACAATAATTAACTGAATTTACGAGCATCTTGTGTTCAACCTGGACTTTGCTTTGCTTATCCAGTAGGAAGTGTTAGGAAGCACTGACACATATCTCTTTGTCCAAGGTTAGAATTTATGGGATACAATAATTCCCTTTGCAGGTAACTCCTATGCCCGACAGCTATCTGGCTAACTAAATACAAAACACCCATCAAAGAAAATAGCTACAAATAAGCCAACTAAATGATTAATCTAAATTAAAAACAGTTTATAGACAAATTATTAACGTCTTAGCTCAATTTATGGAGTGAATTTTGTATTATTGTTGTTGCAAGGTAAAAACATGTTATGTAATTGGAAAAAAAAAAAAAAAAAAAAGCATGCTTGTAAATGGAAATTTGAACAAAAAAAAATCAGTCCAAAAATAAAACTTTGAAAAGTTCTTAATTAGGGGTGGGACGGTTCACAAAATCCACGGTTCGGTTCGGTTCGGTTCACGGTTTTGTGGTCACGGTTTTCGGTTCGGTATATGTTTATTGTTACACCGAAAAATAATAAAAATTTATGAAAAATAAAAATTGATGAAATTAATGAAAAAAATCCAAAAAAATGTATGAATTGTAATTATTTTTAATGATTTGCGGAAACCCTGGATCATTTCCGCATGTTTTGCTGCTTTGAATTTAACCATCTGGTGCATGCCCTCTACCATCTCCAAGGAACTCAGAGCAGAGCGGACGGGAGCCACAGTGGAGGCTGTAGGCTTTGCTTTGTGCAGGCGGTCTGGAGCGCAGCGGGACGGAGCGCTGACGGAGTTTGTGGGATTTCGGGGTTAGCATGACATGTTGGTCATGTTGCTTTTAGCATAAACAAATCGTGTTGCACAATGCTTGCACACTGTTGCACTTTTATCCACAACTTTCTTTCCGCCGTCATCGTAGGTCACTCTAAATGCAAAGTGGTCCCATACAGCAGACCTATAAAGTGCTGCTGGCGCGTCTTCCAACTCCTGTTCTTTCCCACTCGCCATACCCACACAATTCTCCACAACAACTGATTTTTTTCTGCTACACCCGGCTAAGCTGCTTCGCTTCTTCTTCTTCTTGTTTACTACTGGTGGTTGGCTTTGGTCGCAGTACCGCCACCTTCTGCTCTGGAGTGTGAACGCTTCGCCTATGAGAAAAAGGAGCAGCGCATGAACCAAACGAAACACACGCGAACCGAACCGAGAGTCGAACCGAACGGTTCGGACGGTTTTCAAAAACCGTTCCATCCCTATTCTTAATAAAAATAAAGTCTTTAAAATAGTTCTTTAGATTACATATTTTCAAATATTTCAATGTGTCCGAACGTTCTCCCTATCCCCTAAATCCCTAAATCACTATATAGAGTGGGGACTTTATAGTGAACTTAGTTAACTGACCGTTTGGACAGATGATCACTGCTTTACGCTCCTCCACTTGTCATGTGACTCCAACTCCCCGCACGGTGACAGTGCCATCTTTGTTATGTATCGTCACAACAACAAATCCCATAATGCTTTGCGATAAGAGCATTCCAGGATATATCTGCACGTCCAGTGACCATGGATGAACACTACTTTTCAAGGTGCATTGTGGGAAATTTTAAGTCCAATACTTTTTCATTCAATAGAGGTTTGGACACTCATCTAAAATGGCATTGTCATGGTTTTGGTTCTGTTATCCTTTACTTTGCTCCATGTTTCCTAGTTTTAATGGCTTAATTCCTATTTTGTTGTAATTTCTAGATTTATGTTAGTTCTCAGGTTTTTCTGTTTTCCTCTGTTGCCCTCTTGTGTGTGGTCAGTTCACCTTGGCTCCCTCGTTGTCTCCCCACACCTGCTCCTTGTCACCTTGTTAGCCCTGCCTTTGTCTCAGTCAGCTACATATACTCTCCCTCTGCTGTCACTCGTTGGTTCCTTGTTGTTGCTGGTCCTGTCATCGCTGTTCTCTGCTCACCTCGTCTCTCCCTGGCTCCTTGTGCGTGTTTTCCCCTGATGTCTCCGTGGTTCTGGTCTGTGTTACATTTTTAGTTAGATTCCTGCCTTTGTTAGCTGTTCATCATTAAAACTACAAGATATCACCTCAGCCTCTCTGCCTCTGCATTTGGGTCCACAAACATCAACCAAGACGTGACGGGCATAACCACTATATAGTAATTAGGCTGACGTTCGGACACAGCCTTTATCTTTTCAGTTTTTTTTTTCAATTTATAATTTTTCGCGTGTATTTTTTCATATTTATTTTCTATGGGATCTCTGTTTCCATGCATAGAGATGTCTGTGGCATGCACTCATTTAACATAGGCCTACTTAATCCTACAATAACATGATATTTACAGTTGATTTATTAAAAAATGCTTTTTAGTAAAAGTCAACAGCAATAACTCCAATAACAAACGATAATTTCAGTCAAAATGTATTTATTAAAAATGCTTAACAATTCCTGTAATGAATGAATAGCACAATGAAAGAAATAATGTCTCATCTAAACATCCCTCACTTAACAATAAAAGTTAACAATAACTCTCAACTCCCAATAACAGATGATACTCAGCCTCAGCAATGAACGAAATAATGTCTGTTCTGTAGGCTATTGGAAAAAATATATTAACAAATTAGCTAATTAACAAAAAATACCCCTTGTGTAGCAAAAATTATTCAAAATGTACCAAAAACGAACAAACATATCAATAGACTATCTTTACTTTCGGTGTCCAGGTGGATTTTCACATCCCTTGCACCTCCATTGGACACCGAGACATATGTGCCTGCTTTGCACACTGTGCACAAGGCCTCCCGTTTGTCTTGACCCGGTCTGAAAGCGGGGAAACTCTTTCGTAAATCGTCGGTAAACATACATTTGGGATTTGGCATGTTGTTGGCGTACTGACAGCCACGCTATCTATATTCTGATTAAGAACAGGGCTGCCCGCACTGACGGGGCTCAGGGATTACGTCACATGCAGCGTCGTGTGCAGTGCCCTAGCGCCTGTAAATTTAATGGTCCAATGAAGGTAATTTAAAAAATCAGGATATTTCCTCACTTTCTAAAAAAAGCCCGGGACGCCCGGGACAGGACGTGAAATACGGACATGTCCTGGGAAATACGGACGTTTGGTCACCCTAGCTGTGGGGATCTAACCACTGAGGCAACACTCCCCCAAAAGTATAGCAATCCATCAACCCCCGGGTTATGGGCCAAGCACGCCTCCGCTGTTCCACACTGCTCAATAACACACAGTTTCCAAACTTACAGCTCCACATTCATAACCCTGCGCTGACGCCTTATCCACTGTTCCTCCTTTCAAAGTGCTTCATTTGACTCGACTGTGCGTCTGTGGGATGTTGAGCGTGGAGTTTGTATTCACACTCTGACCCGTCACCAAGAGCCCGTTTACAGCGTGGCCTTCAGTCCCGATGGCAAGCACCTCGCCAGCGGCTCCTTCGACAAGTGCGTCCACATCTGGAACACACAGGTTGGAGAAAAATACTACTCTACTCACACATGGTAGACCAAATCCTATGGTGAGAGAAAATGATCGCAGCAGTCAGTCTTCTGAGAGTGTGTTTTATTTTTCTGTGTGTGTGTCGCAGACGGGGGCTTTAGTCCACAGCTACAGAGGGACAGGTGGGATCTTTGAGGTTTGCTGGAATGCCACAGGCGACAGAGTAGGAGCCAGCGCGTCAGATGGATCGGTGAGTTTTCCCTTCTGTGTTTTAAGCGTTGGATGTAGATAGAATTTAGTACGATGTCTGAATGAGGTCGCTGCATCAAATCTGGCTCATACTCACTCCTGGTTCTCAGCTTGTAGTGCTGGGAGGTTTTCTTTTATGATTCTGGGAAAACATGAAGCAGGCCTAAACTTGCATTAGATTATTGAAACGCTGCAGTACCAGTCATCGAAACTAGATGGAGCCACCAGTGCATGAAGGAGAGGAGACATTACTGCTATAGATACTGTTAGAAATAACCAGAGGTGAAAAAAGTAATAAAATATCATACTCAAGTAAAAGTACCAACACTTGGATGAAATATTACTCAAGTAGAAGTAAAATTACCCGTCAGAAAAATTACTCAAGTAAAAGTAATAAGTAGCTAATTTAAAATGTATTTTAAGTAAAAGTTACTTAGTTACATTTAAAAAAAAAAAAAAACGTTGAACGGGGCAGGGGATCTCTCCCATTTGGTGAAAATAGGACGAGGAGTCATAAATCCAAAACTATTTAGTTTTTAATTAAAGAAAAATCTATACAAATGTAATTACATTTGCGCGCCTGCGAGTTCACGAGGAAATCCTATACACTACTGTTTATGCTCTAAAAACATACTAAATGACTTCGTTTCGAGTAAATTATGGACGCTACCAACTCAGGACACTTGGAATACATTGGACGAGCAGTATGGAGGAATATTGACACGTTTTTTGTGGACTTTTATGGACCTTTCTGCCTCGGGCGCCATAGACCTCCATTATTTGAATGTCAGCAGACAGCAAGAAGCCTCCCAGATCTCCAGATGCATTTGAAATATCAAAAAAGTACTCCAGAGTGTTGTTCAGCATGGGGGTGAGTAGAAAATGAAGGCTAATCATGTTTTGGGTGTACTATTCCTTTAAGTAGCATGAAATTATAAATGCATTCCTCGTTCGGAACACTTAGTAAATTAAAGTTGGGTTGATTTGATAGTGGATTTTGATTGTTTTCTGACTTTTGAGTCAGTAGTAATGTTCGTGTTTACAGTGCAGGATGCAAAGCAATGGATCTATAAAAAGCTTTTCAATATCCTGTATCCAGTCTCCAGCCCTCAACTATGGAGGACCAATCCTGCCATAATTAAAAATAAATACAGAAATACATAAATGCTCCAAAAATAAATAAGGATGCAGTAATTGGCCCTCAAAAATACAATAAATAAATAAATGTAGGTAGAAATAAAATTATACAGTGACCCTTAAATGTATATCTCTTATAATTAGCTTCTTTCTTTTTTCACCTTTGTAATAATTACCTTAATTATTTATCATACTTTATCTATTTATTACTTATTTTTTAAGTATTTACTTATGTGGATGATGTAATATTTTTTGTCTGCATTATCCTTTCTTTTCATTTTTTTAACCCTATTTATTTCTTCCATTCTATTTATTTCTGCCTGTCCAATTTACATTTCTGTCTGCATTTCTGCCTCATGGAAATTAATAAGGTAATATGAGGCAATTAATTATAAGGTAATTATTACAAAAGCGAATAAATAAAAAAGCTAATTAAAAGAGATATATACATTTATGTCTCACTGTATAATTGAATTTCTACCTACATTTATTTATTGTATTTTGGGGGCAATTCATTGTATGCTTATTTATTTATTGAGCATCTATTTATTTCTGTATTTATTTTTAATTATGGCAGGATTGGTCCTCCATACTCAACCCCATGGAAAATTAGTAGAGAGAGTGAAAGTGTGTGTTTTCCATCGACAACCCCAATAAATTACAGCTGTAGACGAGATCTATGGAGGAATGGGCCAAAATAGCAGCTATAGTCTGAGCAAACCTGTAATAGACCCATTATTGCAAACAAGGCCGATGCTACAAAGTATTGAACTGAACTTTTGTTATTGACCTAATAACTAGCAAAATGGCTGGTGGACTGAGTACTTATGTCTCGCTCTATTTCAATGTGACCCCCCTTTCTGTGGGTAGGAAAGAAGTCATTGCTTAGCCCAATCTATAGATTGTAATAATTGTATTAAAACACAAAACTAAGAGTGTAAGCTTGTCATATCTTCATTTTCTTTTTGTTTTAATGGTTCTAACTCTAGAATGAAGTGAATGCCATAAAGTGGGATCCCACCGGCAGCTTGCTTTCCCCTGTTGGTCTTTCTTTTTACAACTTCTTCCTGAGCAGTTTATAAATCCATTTATAATGTGATCATTTATAGAGCGCTTAATGGAAAAAAAAACAACCTCATCTCCATTAGCAATGTTTGTCTCCATTTACTGAATGAAGTCATGTGTACCAGGAAAGCTATGCGTAGATTCTATTAGGAAGATGTTGAAGCCAAACAGAACTGATCCAGGATCAGGATTATTCATAACCTTGCAGATTTAAAACAATTCCCTTTAACGACCCCCCCTTTCAGAGACATAGACAGGTATGGGGCATTACAGGCCAACAAAAGAAGCCAAAGAAGGGGCTAACCCATTCGTCTGTTTCCATTTGTATTTTTTAAACAAAAACCAGGCTTTGTTTTTGTTCCACTCTGTGAAGCCTCAAACTCAACGCTGTTTCTGACATTTTGAAATGAAAAAACTTCTTGCTTGGGAAGAAAAACGTCGTCTAACTTGGAAACAAAGTTTTTTTTTTGGAATGACTATGACCTGGATGTTATTTAGATTTCAAATCATTCTGGCCTAAACATGTATATAAATGTAGTCTTTATCAGATCATATTGTCCCAAAATTTAGAGAATTTCTATTTAAGAAAAAAAATCCTGTCTTAAAATCTGCATTTTTTTTTCCATTATTTTATGCAGGCCAGTTAGTTCCAAGTCAGCCTGAACACCTAAATTCGGCCAATCATATATCAACGGTCATCTGTCAATCAAATTTTTTCGGTCATAGCATCTTGATTCATATGTCGCAGCTAATATACGCAACGGTTGAAATCAGAATCCTTTCCTTTCCCATTGAGTTCCGTCCCAGTGTTCACGGGGATGGACGTCTGTGTCTTCAGCAGGCGTAGAGCTAACAGAACTGGCAGCGTTGCGAGGCAAGGGCTCAAACATGTACGGCTGGAAGCCTTCTACACCAAACCAAGCTTCTGCCGCCCTGGCGTCCTCTTCCACAACATCTTCCTTCCCGCTTTCCTCCTCTAAATAAAAAATGGATGATGGAGGAGACTCATCCACGACCTCCGACACTAAACTCTCCTCCTCTTGCATGTTTCCGCTGTCCATAGCGTTCCTTGACAGCGTCGTTTCTAAATCACCAATTTAGTGCTACTTGGTCCCAATGGAATTTTCCATTAAGAACCTACTAGCACTAAGTTGCTAACTGGTTTGCAACAATTCTTCCAAGACACCGGCCGCAACCAAACTTGCTTATGAACCTTCCGCCACAACAATCCCGCCCCCCGGGAGAATTCGGAAATGCAGCAATGGGAACAGCCACTTCCCTACGACTTTAAATCTGAGGGAACTGGATTTTTTTTTCCAGTTTGTCGGAAAGTCATTCCAAAAAAGTTGAAAATCAATCCCCTGGACTTTGTTTCCAAGTTCAAAGACATTTTGCGTCCCATCCAAGAAGCTTTTTCAATTCAAAATGTCAGAAATAGCGTTGAGTACGAGACATTAATTCTCCGAAAAGGTTTCAACACCTATTTTTACATGCTTAAACACATCAGCGCTTCGACTAGAGTCTTTGACAGACCTGGAGAGGTGTGAAAATGGTTTCAGAAAAAGAGAGCAGCAGTTCAAAATAAACATGTTTTGTGGTTTTCACACTTTATTTTCGTATTAAAGATGGCTGATAATCATTTGTTTTACTCTCAATAATCAGTGGAAACATCTTTACTGGATTTAGCAGCCAAATACTTCTTTTAATAGCTGAGCCTTGATGATTTCTCTGAGCTCCAAATCTTTGACTTTGGAAGGCCTCATTGTCATCACCCTAATTTTTTAGCTTCCTCCACAGATTCATCTGTGTCTACACTTCCATGACTGAAAACATGAGCAGTAGTTGTTTTAGAAGCATCTTAACCCCCAGATTCCACATACTCCGTCCCGCTCACGTACGTCGTGCAGATTACTTGTCTGTCATGTTAATCAATGAGAGCTGTTCCACATCCACCGCTACTCCTCCGCACGTCACCAAGTATGTCTTCTCCATCTGTCACAGTCAAAATACCAAGCCGGGCTATATTTTACTCCTCTATTGTCAAGATCAGCAATTACAATCACACCAGACTGGAACAAGAACAGTGAGAAGATCCTGTCAAATTAAAATAGTAATGATGGATCAGTAACTACCTATTAGAACATAATTTCTGTATATTCCCCAAAACTAAGACGGTTCAATTAAGTGATTGGATGCAAACTATTGGTACTTCAACATACAAGGAAGCAGATTCCTCATCTTAATCAAAATATTCATTTTATACTGAGAGGCTTAAAGGTTTAATCAAATTCAGTCAAATCAACATCCAAGTGTCATGATGTGTTAACCCCTAGAACCCTACGGACCCACGGGTGGGTCCAGCTGCTACGTGACCTCGTAATTTTAACAAACCCCCAGTATTGATGTAAAAAACACATTTGGCACAGTTTGGTGACATTTTTGGATAAATGTGCCAAAATAGCCTTTTCCGCCTAAGAAATTTCTCACTAATACCATTCTAAAATAAATATGATTCATCTGATTGAGTCCAAATTTGGTATATTTTTACACAACATTTAGATTTAAAAGTCTGTACTACTCTTTTGTGCTATAAATAATATTTTGGTAGTGTTTTGCAATGTTTATGTCAAAGAAAATTTTGGCGAGGTTCAAAAAATGCAAAATATTTTGTATTTTGTCCCTAATATTTCAGGCAGGATCAAAGCTACAATGGTGCTGACACCAGAAAACCATTCTATGACATCTTACCTTTACAGAGGTACCAAAAGTTTCTTCTTAAATCTAATAGCTGTGAGGCTATAAGTGATTTACTTTTGTCTTTTTTTGTCAGGCAGAAATTTATTTATACCCCCTGAGGGTGTAAGAGGTTAAGAGGTCTGACCACAAAATGCAGAGAACCACTCAGAGAGCAGGGCAAAAGGTTAAACAGGTTTATTGAGGTAAGGGTAGAGGGGGTCGGATTTAGAACTCAGTTTACCCAGAGGGCTGGTGAACCAGAACTGGAAGGGAGGAGGGAAGTTCACAGTGGTTAGTTCAGGAACCGTGGGAATCTTGAATGCAGTAGGGAAAATACTAGTGAGGGACTCACGTGGGGGGGGGATTCTTCTCTCACGAGCATCCAGTCTGTGTGGGTTGACCAGAGAAGAGGGAACATGTTGAAGAGTGGACAGGTAGACATTCTTTGGATCCGGAGGAGCACTGGAGCGGACTGTCCATGAGGGACTACAACGGTACATGTGGAGGTTTCTCCCCTGCTCAGTTCGAACTCGGTAAACAATCCTTCCAGGGGAAGAAGGCCAAACATCCAGCATGCAGGAGGACTTTCTGCCAAAGGCAAAGACGAAAAACAAGGTTAGACTCAGAGAGACAAAGACTCATATTGACTCAGTGAAACAAAGACTCAGGTAAGACTCTGCTAATCTAAGCATGGCTAGAGTACCCAAAACTGGCAAACACTCTGGCGTCTAGGTAGTGACAGTCCACTGCTTAAGTACTCCTCCAGATAATGATCCAAAGAGCCACAGGTGTGCAGGGAGGACCAACAAGGACAGGGCGCCACCTGGAGGTGAAGGGACAGACAGACACAAAACAGACCACACAATTTGGATTCCTGACACCAAGAGCGCATCTCACAATTTCTAAACAAACTTCTCATCACAGGGATGGATGAAGAGATGCTGAGTTTGGAAGCAGAGAACAAATATATTTGATCCTAATTATCCCTTTTAGAAAAATCCAGAACAAATGGATGCTGATGGGGATTTTTTTTATATGTCATATTAAATTAAGCGTTCATTGCTGCATGTTTTGCTCCTATGAATGTAATAATAATATAGCACAGGCTCTCCTTCAGCCCTGAGGAAGTCTGTGGAGCACGACGGGAGAAACAGCAGAGGCTGTAGGCTTTAATTTGCACAGGCGGTCTGGAATGGAGCGGGGCGGTTATGGAGGATGTGGGATTTTGGTGTTCGTCATGTTCAGGAGGCTATTTTGGGTTTTATTTTTGTATTCTGCAGCTGCCCCCACCTCCAACAACAAATCCAAGCATGATGTCTGCATTTAGCCCAGTTTATCTGTGAATAAGATTCTGGTGAACATCACCAGCTACCGTGGGGCCTCACTACCTTAGAGGAGAATTCTCAAACAGTTCCTGTTTTATTTATTCATTCATTGTTACAGTTTTAGCTATTTGTAGGATGATTTTAGGGTTTCCCACAGAAAAAGGTCTTAACACTAGATGTCCCGGAGAATTTCAGTTTTCCTGCAAGCCCCCCTCCCCTCTTCAAGTTTGTGTATTCACTCTACCATTCTAACTGTCCTTGTTGTATTGCAAATAAGTCATATCTATATCTTTTATTTAGGCAAACCCATTAAACAACCAGATATCACACGGGTCCTAGTTCCTTAGCTGAGAACAGGTCATAACCATGCTTTTCCAACAAGGCAAGGCAGAGCCTATTTATATTGTCCATTCACCAACAGACTCATTTATGTTGCAAAGCTCACTATGTGAAAGAAAGAACAATTTAGAGAATAATTGTATAATAATTGTTCAGCTTAGAGAATGACAAACAGTATGATTTCAGTATTGGAGTAACATTTATTTCACCCAAGGAAAAGCACTACATATGAAGCTACAATTGTTCCATTTAGCAGTTTTTGCAAACCCAAGATGAGTCCTTCCTGCATTTGTGACGGGTATACTTTGTGCAGTTCCCACAACGCTCAGTGCTGAGGTTCCTGTGGCAGAGATTGCACAACTGGCCTGCTTGTAAAACAATGAAAAAAATCTTTAGAAAAATAGAGTTTAGCACATATTCTGAAAGTAAGAGTTGTAGTATGAACTAGGTGAGGTTATCTATGTGTGCTACAGGTTTTGTGGCACTACAATGATCTATAGTGTAATTATTGGCTATTATATACTTATAATAACAATGAATAAATCTCCAAAAATACAGTTTGGCCTATCTTCCCAAAGTAAGAAAAAAAAAGAATGTTAGAACTGTAAATATACAGTCATATGTTTATATAACTATTTTTTAAATGTATTTATTACTGTTTTCAAGGCTGCACTTTAAAATAGGAAATTGTCTAGAGCTGTTCTAAACAAAATTTCTTTTTGTTTACACTTGTGTATAAAAAAAATGAAAAAACAAATCTGTCTAAGTCATACGTAATTATTGGCTTTTATATTCTTATAATAACAATGAAAAATCTAAAAAAATATAGAGTTTAGCACATTTTCCAAAAGTAACAGTTGTATTTTGATCCAGGTGAAGTTATCTATGTATCCTACAAGTTTGGAGGCAGTACAGTGATCTATAGTGTAGTCATTGCTCATTTTATACTTATTCTAATAATAAAATAGGTGTCATTTGTCATTTAGGCTTTTGGAAATTCCTCAGAAAAGTATTATTTTCGAATGCAATACATGTGATAATAATCCACCTCTCCATGGTGACGCTTTTGAATATTTCTCTCTGATTATTTTGCAACTTGCAGAGCTCACTCCTCCTGCACATTTTTGGGGCAGTGAGCTCCCCATAGGGTCCAAAGTAATTCTCCCAGCGCGATAGGAGACTCGCTTTGAGGAAACTACAGTTGTAGCTCAATGTCTGCCTTGCTGTGCTTGCAGAGAGGTGTCTGTTTTGTAGAATAAATAATCCGCCGACGAGTTATTAATCCGGAAAAGCCGAATCTGTGAATATATTGCCAACTTTATTGCAGTCTCACGATGCTGGTTGGGTGTCTGCAGCGGAGGAGATTTCGCTTGAGTTATATTTCACCCAAATAAATAATGGTCGTTATTGTATAAATGGTCATTATGGTATAAATATTCTTGCTTTCTATAGCGTTCCAGCTCATGCAGCTATTGTCATTGTGCTTATCAGTTATCGTCTGATTGCTGCGCTGCTGGTTCCTCTGAAATCATTGCACTCTTGGCGACACTGATGACGTAGACCTAGTTATATTTAATTACAGATATGATTTTTCCCCTCTGCTCTTAGGTAAAACAGTCTCAAAGAGAGAAACTTTAGCTAAAACCGAAACTGAAGGGGGTGGAGTGGTTCTCCAGTGTCTTAGTGTAAAAGTTAAGAGAAAGCTGGAATTTTAAAAGCTTAACTATGTTTTGTTTTACACTTGTTTTGCACTTTAAAAAATGAAAGTCTAGAGAGTTGTACTAAACAAAATGTTCTTTTTCTATACACTTTTGTGTACAAAATGACCAAATAAAATCTGTCTAAGTTATAATAATAAGTTATAATAATTGCCAAATTAAAAAGAAGAATGTTTTTGCTTTTTTGGCGTAATGAAGATATTGATCTGTGTGTGATAAATAATTAATGGTAGATCAGGTAGTGTTTGCTTTGGGATAGAAACCTCATATGTCTAAAATCATTCCTTAGCTTGTCTGTCTGCTATATTAACCAATATGATGTGTTGAACTAGAGCTGCTATTTTCACAGCTTTTGTGAGACACTTTTGTATAAAGTAGAGCATTAATTCATAAATAAAAAAGTTTATTTAAATTCTATAAATCAAAGTTTTCGACAGCTATGATGAACTGCACTGCAGGATTCTATACCCAGTAATTGTAGCATCTAGGCTAGAGCTGTCAGTCTGGTAAAGAATCTGGTTGTTATTAGAAATGTTAAAGATAAACTGTTTTTGCAACATAAACGAGACTAAAACCTTTTAAAGTTTTAGTCGACTGAAACAGACCAAAACTATCACATGACTAAATTACTAAAATGAGAATAAGACTAAATCTAAGATGGCTGTTAAAAACAACACTGGTTAGGTCAGACCCATTCAATATGGAGGCGGCTGACGTCACATCCCCCAAACAGCGCAGGAACTTCTGACCTGAAATACATTCAGGATAATAGGCTATAGGCTTATAGATGCATCAGTGCTGAACTACTGAGGTGTCAATCTGCTCATCAAACTATGATTTAAGCATAAAGAGTCAAATAAAAAGGCTATTTTAAAGTTATTTTTCAGTAAAACTTACATAATGTCCCTTTTGTTTGAGTCTTGATTGAATAATCAGCCAGTGAATCTTAAAATAAGCAAAATAAATTCATATAAATAATGTTCAAACTAGAAACTAATAAGCAAGGATCGTTTAATACTATCTGGGTACTATACTGCATTTGGCTGAGACCGGTATTCAGTGACAGCGCTGAGAGAACAAGGACCAGGTTCTGTCTACAGTTCAGTAAATAGCAACGTTCTGCTGTTTGCTGGTTTAAATCAGCCAGTCTAAATCAACACGCCGTTAAACTTCTTCTCTGTTAGCAGTGAAATTGCCACAAGTGGCAGTATGAAAGAAAAAAAAGTCTCATTGGAATCTGCCTTTTTTAACACCGAATTTTAAACACTGAATTTTTTTTTAGACATTGAATTCCTTACATTCAATTTTTATCTGGTAAAAATTCAGCTGCTGAAAAAAATCAGCTGCTAAAATTCAGCTGCAAAAAATTCAGCTGCTAAAAAAAATCAGCTGCTAAAAAAATCAGCTGCTAAAATTCAGCTGCAAAAAATTCAGCTGCAAAAATGAATTGCTGAATTTTTGCAGCTGAATTTTTTGCAGCTGATTTTTTTTCAGCTGAATTTTTACCTGATAAAAATTGAGTGTAAGGAATTCAATGTCTCAAAAAATTCAGTGTTTAAAATTCGTTGTTAAAAAAATTCAGTAAACTGCTCAGAGATTGGACCAAAAAAACAAAAATAAATCTGTCTGGAGCAACAAAAATGTAAAAGTCTTATATATGCCTCATATGGCAACATGGGCTTTAAGTTTATTATCCCACTATAGAAAGGGACTATGTGGGCTTAAATATATAATAAGTATTCATGATTAAATGTTTATCCTGGAGCAAATGTCACATAGTAGCATGAGGTAAGGGACGAGCAGCTGTCTCAACGTACGTTTTAAGTTTTGTTTCAATTCAAATTATAGAAACACAATAAAGGAATCTCTCTATGGTGGACGTGTTTCTGTTGGGAGGAGATTATTGAGTCATGAGGAACCAAGCAGGAACTGACACCCATCAGAGCTGTGCTCTCTAACCCAGAAAACCCACATCCTCCATCACCATCGTTCCTGGATGTGATTTATATTTTTAGGATTGGGGGAAAAAAATGTAAGAAAGTTCACATACCTGCATCAGAGAGCTACCTTTTGGATCTGTGGACGCTTTTCCATCCTTTCAACAAAACTAGCAGCAGTAGTGGAGTTTGGAGATGCAATCTACTTCTTAAATCTATCTTTGCGCTCCTTAATTTTTCCAGAAGTTTTCTCTCCCTCCCAGCTTGGTGGTCGGCTGCATATTTTAGCCGTCCCTGGAAATGCCTTTCCACATTTTTATTTTTTGCCAACCTCTCATTACAGAGCAAAAATGCAGGCAATCCTTTGGCATTAATAATGAAAGCAAACGGTTCGCTCTATTTGAATCATCTTTTCCCTTTGAGATTCATGATCCGAGACACACCTGCAGCTTTTGTTAGCCTGGCACCGGATCTCTACTGCTATGACGCAAATTATTGTTTCAATTTATTTATTATACAAATGTTTACAGCATTGGAAAACATAATTAATTTAATATTCAAACAAAACAAAAAAATCGATTTAATACATTTTTGAAAAAGCTCCAGGGAGCCTCAAGGGGGACGTTAACAGGACCCCCGGCCGAGACAGTTCCCATCAGCTCACTAAAAGCAATCAGTCTGTGGGTTCCCTCATGTCTGTGGTTTCAGATAGTTTTTTGTATGACTGTGCATCTCAGTGTTTTCCCATAACAACTGGTTTCCTGTTGATGCTGAGCTGCGGCGGCTGAGCAGAAACCTCTTTAACCTTTTATGGCTTTCTGTTTTGCAGGTTTGTGTTCTAGACTTGCGAAAATGATACTTGTGTGGGGGAAGAAGCTATGGACCGACTAGGAATGTGTACATAGCCAAAAAGACTGTCCCTGTCGGTCGGCCACACTGCTGTAGTGGTATGGGATTCTACGGCCGGAGCACGGACCACATCGCGGGCTCGCCGTCTCTCACACCGTTAGACGTCAGTCATCAGACACACTTAACAGGTCCAGAGTGCATGGATTGGAGGAATTTATGCATCCAGCATCCACATCTCGAGGGTCCTTCTCTTTGTTTGATTTTTGCATTTTCATATATCGAACAGTTTTATTGTTCCCTGTGGGTTTATGCATATTATACCCATCAGATTTGCTGAGCTGCATAGAGCTGAATTTGGATCTTTACTGGATTTGTTTGATGAAAAGTAAGCAGGAGGAAAGAGAGGAGGAGATTCAGACGGTCATTCATTTCTTCTCATTTCGAGATTTATTGATTTGATTTGATTGATTTCTTGAATAACATTCGTTTACTGTTTCTGTCCAAGACCAGTGGTTATATGGAGTGAATTTTGTTCCATTATTGTTGCAGGCAAAGAACATGTAAATGGAAATAAAAAATGAAAGAAAACGCATTCTGTAAATGGAAATGTAACAATTTTCTTATTCTTTTATCTTCTTAATAATCTCAAATGTTATTTATCAAATTTTATTTTTTTCCAGTTCTTATTTTCCAGAGTTTTAATAATTTATATTTTTTTACCGATACATTCATATTAAACAGCATTTGATCACTTTCTCCTCGGCTTTCCTCTGCAGTGAAAAGCAAAGACGTATTTCTATTGGTCTGCGCAAGCATTAGCAATATTTTTATTAAAGCGAAGAAAATGTGATCTGTAAAATACGGAAGAGGATTAGGGCCACTGAAAAAAAATTTAAGTGATTTTTTAATTTTATTTCAGTTTAATATGGGCAAAAAGTCAGAATTATGACTTTTTTCTGAGAATTTTGACTTTAATCTCAGAATTCTGACTTTTTTTCCATATTAAACTGAAATAAAACTTAAAAACTAGTTAACTTTTTTTAGTTTTTCAGTGGCCCTAATCCTCTTCCGTAGTAAAATACAATTTGAAAGCAATGTGATTTGTGAAGCCCAATCTAATAAAAGAAAATTGACAAAAAGAAAATCTGAAAAAAATAAAAGCTTGGGGAAAAAAATACATTTTAAAAAAAACCCCAAAAAAAAAGCTTTAAGGTTTCATTTCTGGATTTGTTTTTTTTTTTTACTTCTATTTAAAAATGACTTATTTTCTACAACAATGGAACAAAATTCGCTCGACATGAGCAGCCTTGCTAAAGTATTCACACCCCTTGTCAGAACCACAAGCGTGTTTTATTGGGGTTTGTGTGACGTCCCAAAAACTGACAATCATTTACGTTCAGCTACTGAGTCCAAACTTCGCAGAACTTCCTTTTGATGTAGTTTCATGAGCAATCTTTAAGAAATAGATTTTTTTTCCATTTGAATCAAAATAAAAACAGTTTTTTTTATATCTTAGATTCCTGATCGGATTAAGTTCTGGGCTCTGACTGAGCCGTTCCTGAGGTCAGCCCAAATTTTCATAGGTTCCATCGTGTTCCACCCATCTTCTCAACACATCTCAGCACCTTCTATGTTCCATGATACTGCCACCACCGTGTTTCATTCAGGCTGATCTGTTGTATGTTGCCCTCATGTTTACTTACCAACCAATTCTGATCACTAATCAGGTTCATTTTAAAACTGATTGGTTGTTTTGAATTTTATTTTGAGGGCGTTGGAGTAAATGAGGCTTTTCCCATTTGCTTGAAGCTACAGTTTATGTCGATCTGTCATTTTAAAAACCTGATCAGACACATGGATTAGCTTGACAGGTTGTGGGAAAAGTCACGACTACTTCTGCAAAGTGCTTAATGAGACAATAATCAGATCGCGTATTAGAATATTTGAGACATAACGTGCTCAGCAGTTAGCTGTAAAGCGAGATGTGTTGCTGATGTGTTGCTGATGTGTTGCCGGGACAACAGATGGTCAAGTTGGTGATCCAGCTTCCCTTAAAGGGGAACCGGAACCCTACTGCCATGTGCGGTTCCATGGCAAAGCCGTCTGTGTCTGGTAGCTCTAATTGTTTTTGTTTTCTTTGGTATCTGAACGATAATCAGACGGTTTTGCTTCACCTTTCTTTGAAAGAACAACTTCTGACGGCCTGGGCAGCACCTGTTGCCTCCCGTTTTGTTTCTGACCTAAATGCAAGTTCAACCCTTTCTGTTTGGTAACTGAAACGCACTCGACGCAGGCCGTCCACGCGCCTGTGCGCTGTGATAGATGGTGCTTTGTTGGTAGTGTTAAGAATTTGCATTCGGAGATAAGTCTGCTTTTTATAAAGCAAACATGCAGCGTAGGAACTGTGGTTACTGTGTGTCACTGAAAACATCCTATAAAACACAAATAAGCAGTCATAGCTGCATACCAACTAGCAGGCTTTATTATTTTTATTTTGTTTGCACTTTAGTCTAAAATGGGTAAATGAAATCTGGAGGTGTTGATTCAACCCATTATAAATGATCATATAAAGCAGTCAGTCCTCGAGGGCGGCTGTCCTGCAGGTTTTAGAGGTTTCGCTGCTTTAGCACGGCTGATTATGATGATTGCAGTTGAACAAATGCCTGTTAATCAGCTTTAATTTGAAATCAGCTGGAGGAAGGAAAGCTCTAAAACCTGCAGGACAGCGGCCCTCGAGGAGCGACTTTGGGGATGCCTGATATAAAGGACCATATTTGTTTTGGGGTCCATCATTCAGCATCATTTCCTACTTCTCATCAACTGAGTGGAGGTGGTTGGGATCAACACCTATCAGCTGACTTGTTACAGATCCTTTCAGAAATGTTTCGACCTGAACTGGGGATTTATTTAGGATCTGTTTTGGTAAATCCAGCCTGGATCCCACACACCACTGCCGCCAACCACAGCGTTTTATGCTGCTTTTATTTGTGACGGCAGTGTGTGGAAAAACTGCAAACGTGAGATCCTGACTTCGCTCTTTCGGCCCTTGAAGGTTTTTGTACTTATCGAAAAACATTTTGTAATTTTTGATTTGTTTGTAGCAAAGTCCTCAAAATAAAAATAAAAAATTGTCTAAATCAAACTGTTGGTGTATTACAACAGAACATGTAAATACCAGTTTTCAGTCCTACATTGTACTTTGTCACGGTTGCAGCCTCCTGACTTTTGACTGTTGGTATAATCACTAAGATCTTAAGGTCTAGAATAAAATCTATTTTGATAATATCATTGGGGTTTGTTGTTTTTGAACGTCTGCAGCTCTCTGGGTCTTACTGCTTACCCAAAAACCACACACTGACACCAGTGAGCACCGGCTCATCTGCACATATATCTTAGATACAAATCATAACAAAGTCTGTATATTTTGTGAATAAGGATATTTAAAGCAGATAATTATATATAATGCACTTGAAATAAGGTAATATATATATGTTTTATATTCTTAAGTAGAAAAAATCATATTCCTTTTGCAGATTATTTCATTTAAGTGCAAATAGATGCATAAAAGGAAATAGTTTTAGTTGTCTTTGCAGTGTTTTTTCCCTCATATGACTAATAGTTGACTTTACAGGGTTTTTTCCCTCATATGACTAATAGTTGACTTTACAGGGTTTTTTCCCTCATATGACTAATAGTTGACTTTACAGGGTTTTTTCCCTCATATGACTAATAGTAAAAACGGCTTTCACTTGCAAAGTTATTTTTGAACAATCACTGGCATACTAAGTAAAGTTTACACTGGAAAAACGATCTAGAAATAAGTAAAATGTCCTAAATTAGGTGTATTTACCCTTAATTTGAGTAGGTTAATGAGAAAGTTTGCCAATGGAATGAGGATTATTACTCTTAAAATAAGATAATTAGATAATATGCACTTGAAATAAGACAATGCAATTGTTTTTTCTTATTTTAAGTGTAAATAATCTTGTTCCATTGGCAAAATGTCTCTTTTACCTCCTCAATCCAAGAAAAAGTCACTTATTTTAAGAAAAAAATGATTTTTTCCAGTTTATTACTGATGTCTATGTCACGCCGTCTGGATTCCTGAAGGGATCTTGCTGTGGTGTGAATATCACCACATTGTCATTACACTGTCACAAGTACAGAGCAACGAAATGAACTCTGCATTTAATGCATCTATTTTGAGAGCAGTGGTGGTTAAGGGTCTTGCTCAGGGACTCAGAGTGCAGGTTGTGGGAATCAAACTACAACTTGCAACCTTCTCAGAGCTCAAGCGCGCTGCTCTAACCACCAGGCCAACACTTCCCCTAAATAGAAAGGAGAATAAAATTGTGTAAATCATTCAGTTTTTATTAATTCACATAAATATTTACTCATTTATTTCCCTGGGGTAACATGTCCCGGATGACACCCTCACTGCTAACCCACCACCCTTGCTTTTTCCAGCCTCTTTGAACCACCGTTTGTAAGATCAGACACTGGACATTGGTCCTTCCAAAAAAAGGTAAACTGCAAAAAATAGAAATCTCAATAAGTTATTTTTTTCTTAAAATAAGTGCATTTTACCTTGAATTGAGGAGGTAAGTGAGACACTTTGCCAATGGAACAAGACAATTTCCTTTTAAAATAAGAAAAAACAGTGTTATTGTCTTATTTCAAGTGCATATTATCTAACTATCTTATTTTAAGAGTAAAAATACTCATTCTATTGGCAGATCATCTTATTTGCCTGCTCAAATTAAGGGTAATTATACTTAATTTAAGAATTTTTTTTACTTATTTCTGGATTATTTTTGCAGTGTAAAAAACTATTTACTGGACTTTGTCTCCAAGTTTGAAGACGTTTCGCTTCCCATCCAGGAAGCTTTTTCAATTCAAAATGTCAGAGATAGCGTTGAGTTAGAGGCTTTATAGAGTGGACCAAAAATAAAGCCTTGTTTTAGCTTAAAAAACATGCAAATTGAACCTGAAGAGCGGATCCGCCACTTTGGAAGGAGGACGTTTGGTTTCCTCTGTCATTACAGCTAACCTTTACTAACCAGCTAGCCTAGTTAAATCTTTCTGGGGTAGAGATCAGTGGCAGCCGGCCCATAGGGGGCGCTGGGGCACCGCCCTCCCTGATAAGAAGAGAGAAACGTAAAATATATAATTTTAGAAATTAACTCAGAAATGTCAGTTTTACTCTCTAGAGTGTGTACCTATAAGCAAAACAAATTATATAAACTACATTTCCCTACCTACTGTCATTAATTTGTGGATTTCCACAGACAGACTCCTACCGTCTCTCTTCTGGGGGCGCTGATCAGACAGCCCCACATTTGCAGAGAATCTGTCAATCATGTACTATTGCTAGGTGAATTTAATGGCCAATCAGCGTCTCAGAACTTTATGGTCTTGGGGCTCTGAAAATACTGCGCTTTAACAGGCTTCTGCACCCAATGCGCAGGTGACGACAATTAGAGGGATGATGGCGAACGTAACGAAAGAGATGCAGCTTCCACCAAATTCGGTGAGATCTTTATTTATCTACCCGTTTGCCAGAAAAACATCCATGTTGTAGGGTAGGAACATTTCATGTCATGGTTATTGTGACTGTGACGAATCCACCTCATCACTTAAAACTTTGCGTGCCACACACAAATTCCTGTTATACTGTGTTTGTGAGGACCAATACACTCGCGCTGAGCCAAGTAGCTCCATTAACTTAAAACACACAAGCTGTTCCTGGTTACCTGCTGGCGTATTGAGGGTGCACACTTAATATTTCAGTGGGGTTAGCCGTGTGTGTGTGTGTGTGTGTGTGTGTGTGTGTGTGTTAATGCTACGGGGACCTGTCATCTTCAGTCTGGCGGCGTCTTTGCTCGGTTCAAACCAAGTTTGGTGTAATTGAATAAGTCAATGAATCTGTGTAAAAGAATTAAGTTGTAAAAATTATTTGTTTTTGTATATCAATTGTTTGTGGAGGTAATATATGGACAAAACTGATTAATGAGAAGAAATCAGAAATAAGAGAGCCTGAGGGTAGGGGCTTAAACTATTTAATGAGGGCTGTGGGAAGAAAAGCGGCCATTTCTGTTTTCTGTTTCTTTGTTACATTGCTGGTAACTGGAGGGAGGCTGAGGCCCAGAGGATCTTGTATATGTTTAGTTTCTTTTGCACCCTGTTTTGAGTTTTTGAGCACAATAAATCACCAACACCGGAAACCCGACTGAGCCTGGATTCTTGGAGGCCAAAGAACCCCGTCACAGTGACCCAAATCATCACTGTTACTGTTATTATATAGTAAATTAAATCATTACTGTTAAATTGTATGTATTGTCCAATTGTTTATTTGAATTCTTATTCCGAATTAGTTGGAGACATACACTAGGCTATATCAGCCCCACCAAAAAATTTTTTCACCAGCCGCCACTGGTAGAGATGAGTCATAATTTTTGCCCTATAGAAGGAGTTATTACCCGTAAATTTGCATCTGTGTATTGGACTTAAATTATGACCTAAGGGTCTTTTCTGGGTTATTTATTTAAACCCTAAAAGCCCACAACAGTGCGCCTTCCACAAGGTGTGATTTTGGATATTGAAAAAGGTCTGAATGAGCTTTTTAACCCTGTAATGCCAAATGTATCGTATTTGATACTGTTGGGATCTGGAGCTGTACCACCTTCCTCCAGCAGAGTGCGCCGTGGGTCTCCTGGAGCTGGAGTCTTCCAGCACACCTGTGACGCATCTACTCATCAGGAGACCTGCCCTTTATAACCAGCTGCCAGACCTTGCTTCGACGCCGCAGTGTTGACCTTAGTTTGGTTAGCGACCTGAGCCTTCGAAACTGATAAGAATCTTAGTTGTCTCTAGAGAGAGATCTGATTCTAACTCTCTTCTGTTTTTGTCTCTCAGGAAACCTGTCTCTAGCCTGAAGCTCTAGATGAGCTTAACCTGCCAATCTGCCCTGGTGAGCCAAACCTGAAGATTCCTGTGTGGATTCTCCTGCTGCTCTTAGTGAAGAGCTGAAACTCTAATCAAGGTCTGCCATTCAAAGTGAGAAGCTAGACGCTGCAGCTGCTCGTGTACTCTGCTGAACAAACAGTCTTTGGACCCAACGGTTAATCCTCTCTTAAAGAGAAGCCCGGATTCAGTCAAGGTAGAATTCTGAATTATCTAAGGACTCATGCTCATCTGCCTGCCTCTCTAATCAAACTATCATCTCTGCAGACTTCAGTGAACCAGCCCGGACCAGTTCAAGATCCTGTACTTAACTCGTATTATTGCACATTCAATAAACTCTGTTAAACCTTTTACCCAGCCTCCGTTGTGTTCTGCGTGTGGGCTAAGCAACTAAAACCCATCATGACAGATACATACGGTTTCTGAAATGTTTTGCGTCTGACACCTTTTGCATAATTTAATGGTAAAAACTTTGCTCAAAATCCTATTGTACACAATCAGATATAACTGATAACAGCCAGTAGAAGACTACACAAAAAATAATCTTGACTTATCGCATAGTAATAAATTATTAATATCAAAAATGTATTTCTGTTTTTTCTTTTTACATATTTTGTTAAAAGGCCAAATAAGGACTTCAAACCAAAAAAAAGTTATTTTCTGTTTCGTTTTATTCTTGGATCGGGCTTCAAAGGGTTAAGTTTTTCTTCCCTCAAACTATTAAAAAATAAATTTTAAGATTTCAGAAGGATGTTTAAAGACTCCTTTATATTTATAAACCCTGATATTTATTTAGGCCTCTGATATAAACCTGTTTTAAATGCTTCTTTAATCAATTTACTGATGTCTCTGATGCATTTCTAGGAACTAATGATATCATTTCTTTGTACTAAAGATATTTGGGTGCACATTCAGTATATTTGCACCAGAAATCTAATTGTGGCGATTCAAACACAATTACCACATCACCGCAGGACTTTATGCTGCACTGGTTTTAAAAGTGAAACTGAAAAATTCACACATTTTTAAAAATAAAAGGTGGTATTTATACATTGGTTTTTTCATCATGCCAATAATTTAAGTCAGTCTGGTTGGCCAGGGTATCTCTAGCCTGTTGTTATAGATTTATGTCTTTCTGGTTTTGCAGATAAAATACTCGATTTTCAGTTATGAAAATTAATTGTTTAATGAAATAAACTTGCTTTAGTTATTTACTAATTTAGCTGCTGTGTTTTCTGGACTAAATTATGTCTTAATGACTTCATGAAAAAATTCAAGCTATCCGTTCCCTCAATCATTCTGGGCACTGTGATATTTAAGCTAAAATGTTTAGAAAACTCCAAAGCTCTAGTAAGGACTCAGCCTGAATATCTGGAATAGAGTATTAGTTTCCCCAACTCGAGTGCTGGTGAAGATTCTCAGTCATCCAGGTCGCGGTCATTCCAAAGAAGTTAAAAAATAATCCACTGGACTTTGTTTCAGTATCTTTGCAACAGAAACCTAATTGTGGCAAACCAAACACCATTACCCCATCTGCACAGGACTCCATGCTGCACTGGTTTTAGAGTACATTTAAAAGAATTGTCATGATTTTATCTAAGGCTCGGACCCACATGCAGTGAAACCAAACAGAGAGACGCGGATGAAAAGTTTGACGGATTTTATTGAAGATGTTAAGCTCGGTGAAGAGTTTCTCTGAACTCTGCTCGTCCGGAACTGGAAGATGAGGGGAAGACAGACTATTAGTTCAGGCCCAGTGGGAAATTTGATTCGTTGATTGAAGCAAAGGATCTGGTTGTTGACTCACGTTTCCAGAGAAGTGAAGGATCCTTGACTCCAATCTGTGTGTTGTTTTCCAGTGTTTGTCTGACTCGGTGGAGGGCGGAACAGGGTTTACCCAGAACTCGGACGGTGTAGGGGAACGGAGACGCTGATTGCCACTCAGATTTCCTGCTGTACTTGAACTGGTCGTGGTGAAGATGATTCCCTTGCTCAGAGAGTAATTTCAACATCCTCAAATGAGACTGGATCCAAACCTCCTGTTTGAATCCCTGGCTCAGTTTAGACTCAGTTGATCACTCCTGGGAGAGGAGGTCCGAAAAGGTCCAGTTTGCAGGATGACTTCCTGCCGAGAGGCAAAGACAAAAAACAAAGTTAAAACTCAGGTAGATAAGAACTCAGTCTTACTCAGTGAAAACTCAGCTTGGCTAGAGTACCAAAAACTGGCAAACACTCTGGCGTCGAGGTAGTGGCAATCAGCAGCTTAAGAGCGCTCTGTTAATGAGGTAACCGTCAGCAGGTGTGTGAGGAGGCGGACCGGAACCAGGCGCCTCCTTTAGGTGGAACACACAGACTGGAGCCCTGACAAAAATAAAGTTTCCTTCAGAAGGGATTAATGCTATTTGCTAAACAGAGCATATGTATATATATATATATAAGAGCTATATGTGTATATATTTTTATCTTTTTTATTTTTATCTTTATTATCTTGTGTAGTTGGATATATATATATATTTTTTTTATTTTTTTATTTTATTTATTTATTTGAATAGGGACAATGCACATTAATGAACATCAGTATAAAAACAAATGTAAATATGCCGGATTATAGCTACAAAGCTAGTTTTCATCCGTAGTCCCTAGGCAGGCAAATACATAAGAAAGAACATAACATACAATACAAGCATCACAAGGAAATGTTAAGAGTTTAGTGGTCACATGACTGGTTTGTTTTCATCTGTAGTTTGAGCTGAGCCCTAAAGCTGATCAGTGTAGGGCTCTCCCGTATGTGCAGAGGAAGACTGTTCCAGATGTTAGTGGCTCTCACAGAGAGAGTGTTCTGACCAAAAAAAAAAAAATTATATATATATATATATATATATATATATATATATATAAAGCTGTAACTGGAGCGTGTGACAAAAGTAATTTCCATCTGGGATTATTAAAGTATTTCTGATTCTGATAACAAGCAAAATCAATGGGAACTACTAGACACATCTGCAATCAACAACAATCATTGAAGATTTCCAGAGGACTTCACCATTGAAATTCACCAGAGCTATAGTGAAACTGACAATGCCCACGTGCATGGCAGCTGGATGTTGGAGAACATTTGGTAAAAGTGAAAAAAACATTAGTTCGCTCACCTTTCCGATTCCTGATCCTCAACGGACGGGTTGGTCCGTTGAGGTCCGCCAACTTGAAGAGGGAGGATTTGCCATCGAACTTCTGGCCAGAGAAAAAACACGTAATATGTAGCCAACATTTGGAAGAAGAATGTTTTCAAGATGACTTGGATAATAGCGCGTCGTGACAAACACCAGATACAGCACTGGGACTTGATCAACAGCCGATACCGCACTGTGACGTCACAAACCAGTAGGTGGCAGTAGTGTTCTTTGACAAACATGGATGCCTCCAGTAAAGCACATTCACATGAAAATGACTCTTAATTAAAAACACTAATAATTTATTGAACAGTATGGAATAATTCTATATTTAAAGTACTTTTAGAAGTTTGTATTCTAAATATGAGTTTTGCTTTGATACCAAACTACCCTAGAATCCTGTATGCAGAAACTATCCTATGTTGCATAGTATCAACACAAAGTTAAAAACAGATAAAAATTGTTGGCTTTCCTACTGATTTCATGCAATGCTTTAATATTTCCACATCACAAAATGCTCTGTTTTGTAAATTGCACCAAGTGCCACCACCTTGCTTCAGTTTGGATTATGTTATCTGAGGACAATTACTGGCATGACAAAAAAGAAATGTAGAAATACCGCCTTTTATTTTTTTAAATGCACAGGTTTGCCAGTTGCACTCTAAAACCAGTGCAGCATGGAGTCCTGTGGTGATGTGGTAATGGTGTTTGAATGCCCACAATTAGGTTTCTGGTGCAAAGATACTGAATGTACAAACAAATATATTTACGAGCACAAACAAATGATATCATTAGGTCCTAGAAATGCATCAGAGACATCAGTAAATTGATTAAAGGAGCATTTAAAACAGGTTTATGTCATTGAATATAAGCTTTTATAAATATAAAGGAGACTTTAAACATCCAATCCTTCTGAAATTGTCTTTAAATTTATCTTTTAACGTTTGGAGGGAAGGAAAACTTTAATAAAGTTTCAATACCCAAAAACATGCCTTATGGAGGCTTTTCTGGTTTAAATAAAGAACCCAGAAAGGTCTTAACTGGAGACAGATACACAGATTTTGACATAAAAAATGCAGATTTCCTGGGAATTACTCCTTCAATAGAGCAAAAATGATGACTCAATTCTAACCCAGAAAGACGTAGCTAGGCTGGCTGGTTAGTAAAGGGAGGCTTTAATGACAGAACAGCCACAAGGCCGCATGGAAAACATCAGAGGGATAAAGTTTTAACATCTTTAGCTTTTCCTTACAATACAAATTAAGGTTTATCTTCCCAGCCATTACGGCATGTCATTCATAATAAGAGAAATATATTACTGAAGTACTCCTGACTAAACAGAGCCTTATAACTTTTCTTTAAACTGCAGCTTTTATATCCTAATTAGTTTCTGATGATTTTACTCTGTCAGCTTTGCCAAAGGAAGAACCACACTGCAAAAAACTGAAATCTAAATAAGTCATTTTTTCTTAAAATAAGTGCATTTTTTCTTGAACTGAGGACGGAAAGTGAGACACATTGCCGATGGAATAAGAAAATGTATATTTAAAATGAGAAAAAAACAATTCCACGGTCTTATTTCAGGTGCATGTTATCCAAATATCGTATTTTATGAGGAAATATACTCACTCCTTTGGCAAAACATTTTATTTACCTATTCAAATTAAGGGTAAGGGTTTACTTATTCCTAGATGGTTTTTGCAGAGCACAGTTCCAGGTTTACATACACTGCAAAAATGATCTCAAAATGAGTAAAAATGTCTTAAATTAAGGGTATTTACCCTTAATTTGAGCAGGTAAATAAGATGATTTGCCAATGGAATTAGTATTTTTACTCTTAAAATAAGGTATCTAGATAAAATACACTTGAAATAAGACAATGCAATTGTTTTTTCTTATTCTAAGTGTAAATTGTCTTGTTCCATTGGCAAAGTGTCTCACTTAAATCCTTAATTCAAGAAAAAATTCACTTATTTTAAGAAGAAATTACTTATTTAGATTTCATTTTTTTTTTGCAGTGTACAGGGTTCATCTTCATCTCCAGTCATCATTTTCATCACTGTCCTTGGATTATTTTACCTTATTTTATTTACATTAATTAATTAACATTAATTGATTAGATGGCCATGGTACTTATTCCTCTACTGGCCAGTTGACCCTCTGCTAGTTTCTTGTGATTCTAATACTTAAAATCATCTCTGTTTATGTTAGTTAAACAGAAATAAGTTTGTGAATAAGTGTTTCGTACAAATTGTAACAGCACCATTGTGCAGTTTTAAAGAAAAACTCTGGTCATGATACGTGTACACTTGCATCTTAATCCTTATTTATCTTGATATACTGTATATATATTGTTTATTCCTAATGCACCTTTTTCCTCCTTGTTTGCAGCTTCTTCTTTAATTACTATGCCAATATGTGACCAGTGAATTTCTCCGCTGTGAGATCAACAAAGCTCATCTAATCTAATCTAAAGTCAGATGCTGGTTGCTAAATACCTAAATATGACATTATACCCTAAACCTCCTGTGTGTTTATGGATCCTGTGCAAATGCAGCTAACCTAATAGGGAAGGTGTTGAGGGATGAGGCGCACAGCTCTCCTCCAGTGGGTGGATAACAAACTGAACACTTTGATTTATCTTCAGGGCGGTTGTCGCCATGTTCACATATTCACTGACTCTGCAAAAAAGCAAATACACCAACTACCTAGTTGAATTTAAGTCAGTTTTTATGTGTGTGTATATATATATATACATATATATATAGCATAAATTCACAAGCCATTTCATCTCAAGGCACTTTACAAAGACAATTAAATAAGATTATCCAGTCAGAATGATACAAAAATTGGTGTCTAAGGAAAACCAGCTGATTGCATCCAGGTTTTGTCTTTGCAGGATTGATGAGCATGTGTCAACAGTAGATACTGCTTTTTTCTCTCCCTTGTCTGTATAGCAATCCTTAACTCCAAGCATCTCACAGGTGGAGAGGAAAAACTGCCTCTTAGCAGGAAGAAACCTCCCAGCTCAGAGTGACCTCTGCTGAAGCCGACGGGAGGTTCAACAAGACAGAAACAGACATACCAAAGGAACAAGGATGCACTGATCTATAAATACTTTCTAAGTTAGAAAAAAGTATCACTTAACTAGCTCCAGAAGGGGCTCTGCCTAGTAAAGAAATTGTTCATATATATATATATATATACCCACTGCGGGCGGTGTCCCTCTTTTCAGTTGCTGGGGTCCTCTACCAGAGGCCTGGGAGCTTGAGGGTTCTGCCAGTATCAGTATCTTTACTGTTCCTAGAACTGCACTCTTCTGGACAGAGACCTCTGATGTATTTCCAGGGATCTGCTGTAACCACTCCTCCAGTTTGGGGGGTCACTGCTCCGAAGGCCCCAATGACCACGGGTACCACTGATGCCTCGACCTTCCGGGTTTTCTCCAGCTCTTCTTTGAGCCCCTGGTATTTCTCTAGTTTTTCATGTTCTTTTTTCCTGATGTTGCAGTCACCTGGTATTGCTATGTCAACCACAACAGCTTTCCACAATGTCCGGTTGGTTTACCATTACTATTCAGTCTGTCTTTATCTGGAAGTCCCACAGGATCTTGGCTCGGTCATTCTCTACCATCCATGGGGGTGTGTTTTCTACTTTGACCTTGGGGTTTCCAGCCCTTATTCTGCACAGATGTTCCTGTACACTATTACAGCCACTTTGTTATGTATATATATATATATATATATATATATATATATATATGAAGATATACAAGAACGGATCCCTGTGGTACTCCTCAGATAACCCTGGAGCATGAAGGAGACATTAACATGAACAAACTTTAATAACATGAACAAACCTTAATAATATTTAAACCAGGCTAGATCAGTTCCTTTAATCACTACAAGATGTTCACCTCTATCCTAAAGTATATTATGATCGATTGTATCAAATGCAGCACTGAGATCTTACAGGACAAGTACAAGTATCTGATGCCATGAGAATATGTGACTTTCACCGGTGCTGCTTCAGTGCTATAATGAACTCCTGACTGAAACTCTTCAAAAACATCACTACCATGTATGATCTAGAACATTTGATTAGCAGTTACTTTCTAAAGAAAAATATGAGCATGGAAGTATTAAACAAGACACTTAATGCCGACACTGACTCTTAACCTGCACTACAGACAAAAATAAGCAAGGTGTTAACCCACAAATAAATAAAGGTATTAGTTAATTCCTTCAGTTACCATCAGGATATATTTGGACCTTTTCTGATTAAGTTTAAGTTGCTAGATTTGTTCATTTATCAGCAAGCATCTTCTCAGTTGGACAGTACTCCAAGTCCACCATCTCTCTGTTAGAAATATTTTTTTACAAAGTGAGATCTGAACCCAATATGCTAAAACCTTTGCCTCTCTGTTGAGTTTTAGGCGAGGATTATGACAGCGTGGTTGTCCTCAAAGGTTTTTGTTTGCTTATACTGATATTTGTTCATCCCTTTAAATCAATAGATATTGGATGGCTGATGGTGCAGACACATATTCAGCATAACGAGTTGATAATGTGACAGTTGGTTGTTTTTTCGTGCTCGGATTGATGCAATATCCCGTTTCTATGCATGGGTCTGGCGTCTCTAATCCCCAGATTATGTCACTATGCACCTTCAATGGAGTCTAACCGTCTCCCTTTTTTTGAAGCTTAGCTTTCGTTCTGCCTTTCATAATTCTGCTTCATTCTACCTCTGTTCTCCTACTCTGAAGAATCTGTTAGTTCAATCTCCAACTTTATGTTCTCTCTGCTTTTTCTCATAGTAGCTTTGCCTCGTCTGTTCCTGTTTGGCTGTGACTCCATCCTGGAGAGAAACATCAGCTGTGCTGCTGCCATCAACACCCTTGTTTATATATGTTGGAGATGGTCCTGTTTTCCAGTGTAGTCCTGTTTCTCTGACTGTGACTGGCTGGATGTGCTCTCTTCCTCCTCTGACATGGGAGTTGGCTCGGAGCTCGTCTGCCTGTGTTTCCTGGACGGGGCCGCCTTTTACAGCTGCTTTTTGTATCTCTGCTTCTGTCTCCTTGAACCCCAGTCGGCCTCAGCAGATGGCCACTCACACTGAGCCTGGTTCTGCTGGAGGTTTCTTCCTGTTAAAAGGGAGTTTTTCCTCTCCACTGTCGCTACAAGCATGCTTAATGTGAGGGACTGCATTTGAGTTGATGAGTCGATGCAATCATCTGGTTTTCCTTAAATAGAAAACTGAATCAATCTGACTGGATGATCTGGTTGAACTGTAAAGTGCCTTGTAATGACTTGTGTTGTGAATTGGCACTATATAAATAAACTGAATTGAATTGAATGTAACTTTAAGGTAGCAGCACATTTTTTCTCTTTTCCTGGATCGTGTTGGGATATCTTGGGTAAAATAATCCTGCTTATTTCTGCTCCAATCTTCCCTTTCCGAGAGGTCCCAAAATACATATATACATAGAAAAATCCCCTCATTAAATGAAACAATAACTCACAGTGACCTCTGATAAAAGTAATAACAAAAATTTAAATCCTATGACATTTTGAAGTAGGTTTTTTTTAACCTTGCTTCAGGTGAAAGATTTAAAACAAATGCCGATTAGTGAGGGCTACCAACAATTCATCCTCACGTTCTTACTTACTTGCCAAGAAGAAAAGATTGTTTTGTCTTGGATTCTTAAGAAGATTGTCAATTTAAAAACTATTTATTTATTTATTTATTCATCGTATCAAGCTTCAAAAATTACTAATAAATCCTTCAGGTATTTTTGTTTATCTGCAAGATATGTTATCCTATACTTAATACCATTGCATCAAAAAACATAGACTTAGACTTAGAGAGACTTAGATAGTACTTTATTGATCCCTTGGGAAGACACCCTCCGGAAATTAAGGTTACCAGCAGCTTACAGGGCAAAAAAATATTAAGTTAAAATTGAACAAAATACAAAAAACATACATATATTCATAATTTCTTAGAAAGTTCTCTTGTAATTATTTGTTTGCTGTCCCCTTTTCACACAGTGCTGTTTGTATTGTTTTCCACTTGATTTCACCACAGTTATGAACTTTAAACTTGTTAAAATCTCTTAATTCTGACTTGAAAAGTCAGAATTAAGAGATTTAAATTCCTAATCATGGAATACTAAATCATGATTTCAATTTTAAAATTTTTGATTTCGAGTTTCATAATTATGAAAAAATGGGGAGGATGACACGTATTTCACCCTTAATAAAGAATTGCTATTAAAGGAAACACTCAAGTGTAAATATTTTGTTCAATTCGTTTTACTAGTGCTGCATTCACTGGATCCCAGAAAAGATGAAACCATAAATAGTTTTATCAATAGCATAGTTTGTTTTTGTTTGGTTTTTCTTATCTAAGCAGCAACATTTAATTTTATTTTCACTTTAATTCATTCGGGATATCTTAAAAAACACTGAATAAAAAGAAACTTTGAGCCTTTTTAACTTGGCAGTTTAAAATTACGATTTTGTTTTTCCTTGAATGCAACATAGCCGGAAATTTAAAGTTATTGTTTGAAAAAAAATTGAGGTTGTAAAACCGGCAGGTCAACGGTTTGATGTGACCGTGGAACAACAGAAAGATAGCCTGTTTATTTATTTCTTGTTAAACCTTTCTCTCTGTGCCGCTGCTGTGGAGACAGTGATTTCCCACGGAGACGCCATGGCTGCAGGTGAGCACGCGGATAAGGAGCTGAGTTCCTGAAGCTGGGAGATTTGATGTTTATTTAACACCGGTTAAAAAACTTTCTAAGCATTACTAATAGTGTAAAGACAAACAATGACACACCTACTGCTCTAACTGGCTCTTTCTGTGCAGTAAGGTGGCATCCATATTAAGTTGGTATACATATTAAGGTAGCATCTATATTAAGGTAGCATCTATATTAAGGTAGTATCCATATTATGTTAGTATCCATATTATGTTAGTATCCATATTAAGGTAGTATCCATATTAAGGTAGCATCCATATTATGTTAGTATCCATATTAAGGTAGTATCCATATTAAGGTAGTATCTATATTATGTTAGTATCCATATTAAGGTAGTATCTATATTAAGGTAGCATCCTTATTAAGGTAGTATCTATATTATGTTAGTATCCATATTAAGGTAGTATCCATATTAAGGTAGCATCCATATTATGTTAGTATCCATATTAAGGTAGTATCCATATTAAGGTAGTATCCATATTAAGGTAGTATCTATGGTAGTATCCATATTAAGGTAGCATCCATATGAAGGTAGCATCCATATTGAGGTAGCATCCATATTAAGGTAGTATCCATATTAAGGTAGCATCCATATTAAGGTAGTATCTATATTAAGGTAGCATCCACATTATGTTAGCATCCATATTATGGTAGTATCCATATTAAGGTAGCATCCATATTAAGGTAGCATCCATATTATGGTAGCATCCACATTATGTTAGCATCCATATTAAGGTAGTATCCATATTAAGGTAGCATCCATATTAAGGTAGTATCTATATTAAGGTAGCATCCACATTATGTTAGCATCCATATTATGGTAGTATCCATATTAAGGTAGCATCCATATTATGGTAGCATCCACATTATGTTAGCATCCATATTAAGGTAGTATCCATATTAAGGTAGCATCCATATTAAGGTAGTATCTATATTAAGGTAGCATCCACATTATGTTAGCATCCATATTATGGTAGTATCCATATTAAGGTAGCATCCATATTAAGGTAGCATCCATATTAAGGTAGTATCCATATTAAGGTAGTATCCATATTAAGGTAGCATCCATATTAAGGTAGTATCTATATTAAGGTAACATCCACATTATGTTAGCATCCATATTATGGTGGCATCCATATTATGGTAGCACCCATATTAAGGTAGTATCCATATTAAGGTAGCATCCATATTAAGGTAGCGTCCATATTAAGGTACTGTAGTATCCATATTATAGTAGCATCCATACTAAGGTAGTAACCTTCTGCACTGTGCATGTGCAAACAAAGGAGTTCTTCATCTTCTCTGACTCAAAACAGATGTATCCGAATATCTGCCTTAGTTAACTATATAGGGCACTATATAGTGGTTACACCATTTTAGATGACTGTGAACGTCTAGTGGATGAAAAAAATGTGGACTCGAAATTTCCCAAAATGCACCTGGAAAAGTCGCATTTGAAGAACAAAGATGGCACCATGCGGGGAGGTGGAGTCACGTGACCAATTAAGAGTGAAAAGTAGTGATAATCTGTCCTAACATTAAGTTAACTAAGTTTACTATAAAGTCCACCATATAGTCCCCGCTCTATATAGTGATTGAGGGATTTGGAGGTTAGAGCGGACGTTCAGACACAGCCATATATTTGGGTCCGATTAGCGCCATCTCTCTGCTCTAAGTGATCTATTATGATCTTTATGCACGTCCTAATCCAAAGGCAGTTGCTTCCACTTGATTTATTTTTTTTTGGCATAGAGTAAAGGGAATCTTTTATACCGGAGGTCTTAAACAAGGGGTCCGTGACCCCTAGGGGTCCTCAGAGGTACTGCATGGGGTCGCTAAAGTTTTTGTTGATTAAACTTTTTTTTTTATATCCCCCCTGCAATTTTTTTCCACAAATTGAATTGTCTTTAAATAAACATTAAGATGAATTCAACACACTGTAGTAAACAGATAAATGGAGGCAGAAGATGTCTTTCAGTCATCAATGCAGACATTCAGCGACACACAGGAGCTCTTTCAAGCTGGACACCGTTTCATTCACAACACCTGTCCCATCAACCAGGAATCAGAAGCAGAAATACTTTAATAATCTAAGGGAGAAATTACTTTAGTTACATTACTCCATCGGTAATAGAGTGATTATAGGACCACTTTAATATAACACAATTTCATATAATATATATAATTAGGAGTCCCCGCTCCATCTCGCCATCAGTTTGGGGGTCCTTGGCCTGGAAAACATTGAAGACCCTGGTTAATACATACAAATAACCTTTTTTTTTTCTTTTTTGTAAAATCTTTTGTCCATTTCCCTCCCCTTCCCCGCTAGGTGCCACTTTGTCTTTCTCTTCTATGGAGGGAATTTTGTGCCATTATTGTTTCAATTTGTAAAAACCTGGGGAAAAAATGTTTTAAGAGTAAATTTGCTGTTCCCTCATATTAAATCTTTCTACAAATTGTTTAGACTTTTAAAAAAATACTTTGTAATATTTTTTTATTTTTCCATATTCTTTACAGATAATGTAGTTTTAAGTTATTTTGTTTTTTCAAGGATTTTTACAGTTTGCATTCTTTTTAAAATGTGTTTTTCAGTTTACATTCTTCACTTCAATAACCGACCAATAAAAATGTTTTTACTAACATCAAGACCAATAAAATTGTATCCTCGGTTTTCACTCCAGGGCAAAGCCCACCCCCATAAATAAATAAAAAAAGAGCTGATAAAAAGGAAACCTGAAAAGAATTACATTTATGAAACAATCCTGAAAAAAAATAAAATTATTTAAAAAGAAAAAAATTATTTGAAAAAATAAAATCCAAGGAAATAGTAAATTCACTTTTCATTTCTTTTTTTTTATGACAGTTTTCAGTCTGATCTCTGAATCCTTTTCTTTCTGCTTTAAATTTCCATATACAAAACATGTTCCTTGCTTTCAACAAAAAGAAACAAAATTCACCCCATAGTGAATGTAACCGAACAAAACATTAAAAAAAAGGGTGTGAATACTTTAGCGCCACATTGCATGTAAGAATTTCTGCCCATGCTGTAGAGGAAACGGCAAGTAGTTGAGAAATCCTTGCATTTATTTTGTAATTTTTACGTTGGGAAACAAAAAAGGAAGTTCTTAAACATTGTGCATCATTGCAGTAAATTTAGGCCGTTTAAATTGTTCATTTGCATCGATAGATTATAGGGAAGCCAATTCATTTTATTTAACATGTGTCCTCCCTGATGGGAGGAGGGAGGGAGTGGAAAAAGCAGAGTAGCAGCTGCTCATTTAACAAGCGACTTACAATCATCACACTCAGGTCAGACGAGGCATTAGAAATAACTGCTGCACTTTTGTTCACGCCCTCACGCAGACACGCAGCCTTCAAACCGAGTCTGAGAACCCCCCCACCTCCTAAAACTTGAAGCAGAAGGAGAAAGTCTGCGCAGCGAAGAAGAAGCCATACTGAGGGAACGAGGGACCCTCCCTCCTGCCGCTTCCACACGCGCCTGTTCCTCTGACCCGGTAAGTGTTTGCTGTGATCATTAGAGGTGAAGATGTAGTACCCCCCCCCCCCCCAACCCCCCTCCACCCCACCCTCTACACCCGCTTGCCTTTCCCTGCCTGCTGGTCAGAGGGTTTCAGATCTATTTATACAAACCGGTTCACAGCTCTGGCAAAAGCAGAGGAGCGTGGCGCCCTGCTTGCATCTCCAGTCTGAAGCAAACCTAATCATCTGGGAAGTAGCCTTATTAATCAGAATCAGAAATACTTTAATAATCCCAGAGGGAAATGACTATTATTAGAGGGAAAACCGTGCCTAACTTAAAGCTTTATTCCCATTTTGGTTTCCTGAATGCCTTGTTCTCAAGTTTCATGTTTCAGATCATCTTCCCCTTTTTTGTTTTTTTTTTTCTTTTTAAAAGCTCTAACTTCACTGCCGCTGCGTTTGTTATTCCCCCATGACTTTTGGAACGGATTCTTTCTTTTATGATATGTGTTACAGTTTCCTGAAAGCCGTTGTAATTCACCGCCCGCTCTTTATGTGTCCCTGAAGGCAGAGTTTCATGTAAGGCTGGGAGTCATTTGCTATGTAAACAGAGGATAAAGTCAGAAGCTTGTAACTGTTGTCAGAAGCAGGGGGCCGCCGGTGTGACCCCAATAGGTGAGGGCCATCCGGTGATGTTAAAAAGATAAAATAAATCCTCAGTGGGACCCCCCCACCCCCCCAGCCTCTCCCAGCAGACGGAAGCAGGCTTTTCTCTTTCGCCTTTGTGCTCTGCCAGGATGCACCTCATGAATGCTTCCAATAACTCTCAGCGATTTTTGCCGCACCATAAGCCCCTCCATTATAACCGACTGACACGTTTTTGCTGTGTTGGCTTTTGCTTTCAGTGCCATGACACCCAGACCCCCTCACCCACCAACCATTTCCCCATCTGGTACTTTTTTTCCCCAGTGCTGCTGGTGGGTGTTTTCTGCCTTTTATTTGAGCTCCGACTGCACAAAAAGAAGAAGATTCATCATACAATCAGTCATTGCTTTACTTAAAAGCATCCATTACTTTTATTTCTGAGTGGATCATCTAAATAATTGGTTCTCCTAATTGTCAATCATTCTGGTGATATGTTTACATAAGGCCGTCCTACGTACTCATCCTGTTAGCTATATTTTTCTGCGCTTCTGCACTTTCATGCGTATATCTGTAGTCTTAAGTTTCAAAAAAATCATCGAAGCTCACCTTTCGAGTCATAAGAGAAAAAGTGTCTACGAAGTTTATTAGAAGAAAAGAAAAGCCCCAGAAGAGGCAGATGTATCCCAATAACAAAGATGGCGCAGGCACCGCGCAGTGAAGGAGGAGTTGCGTGACTAACAGTGAACAAAAAGCAGTGATCATCTGTCCGAACGGTCGGCTAACTGAGTTCGCTATGAAGTCCCCGCTCTATATAGTGATTTAGGGGTTTAGGGCGGCTGTTCCAACACAGTAAGCTTTTATAAGCTTTGAGAACTGCAACTTTTAAACAGACAAGGAGAAATGAGCTCCTGCATGCTCTCACACTCCTTTTAATAGGATTGTGCATGTGCATTTTATTTTCCAGTGGAGAGAGCAGATCTTTTAAATAATTAGCAAAAATCCTCCACAATACTTTTAATAGTCATAATATAACTAGGGTTTTCAACTATTTCAATATTCAAACTCTGTATCCGGATACACGGCTAAGTTGTCATTGTATCAGTAGCGAATGCAAATGTTGTTTGCATATTTTCTGCGATTTTTAGTTTTAGATAACTAGATTAGTTGCACATTAAAATATCGTCTTATTGTGTTATATTTAGGTCTTTAAATTTGCAGATTTGATTCTGTTAAGAAAGCAAAGTGAATCTTTCATTTTAATAAACATTTTTATACCTTCAACTAATTGGCTTTTTTTTTTTTTATCCCCATGGTATCAGAAATGGTATACAGCAGTGGTTCTCAATGGCTGGCATGTTTTTAGATTTCTCCTTAAAGCCAAACACCTGACTTGTATAAATAAATGATTAACAGGCTTCTGTGGCACTTGAAGGCTGCTAAGGAGGTCACGCAGTTATTTGAATCATGTGTGCTGCATGTTACAACCACAAACTTCAAGGTATTTTCTGTAAAGGTCCAACTTAAGTAGCACAGCATGGAGGAAGATGTAGGAAGTAGCATGCTTTTTAAATCTTACTTCATTGATTCACATTTATTTTCACCTCAGATCAGATACCAGGACTTTTCTGAAACCAGAGCTGTTTGCTTTCATTTTCTTATCATACTTCTGTTTTTTTTTTTTTTTTTTATAGGCTGTCATAAATGCCTCTCTATAGGGATATGTATGCATGTTAAAGGTATATCCAATAAAAGGCAACTTAAGATTAGGGAGTAAGGTCAGAAAACTAAGTTGTGAAATCAATAAACTCTTAATATGGCTAATTCCATCCTAAAAAAAACGCTTCTTTAAGGGTCCTTACAGATGCTTCTTACACAGCCTCAAACACGAATTGCAGCGACGGTAGCCATTGTGTTCCAAAAAGCCTCGACAATGCAGATGCAACCCTGTCAACTGAAGGGAAGTCTCTAGAAGCTGGCATTTAGTGTGACAAAAACCACAGCTTTGCACACTACTACTCTGTTCCCATGCATAGAGATGTCTGAGGCATGCACCTATTTAACATAGGCCTACGTAGTCCTACAATAACATGATATTTACAGTTGGTTTATTAAAAATGCTTTTCAGTAAAAGTCAACAGCAATAACTCCAATAACAAATGATAATTTTATTCAAAATGTATTTATAAAAAAATGCTTAACAATTCCTGTAATGAATGAATAGCACAATGAAAGAAATAATGTCTCATCTAAACATCCCTCACTTAACAATAAAAGTTAACAATAACTCTAAACTCCCAATAACACATGATACTCAGCCTCAGCAATGAACGAAATAATGTTTGTTCTGTAGGCTATTGGAAAAAATAAATTAACAAATGAAAAATTTGTTAGTTCCCTGTTTTGACAAAGTGCTGTGTGATCGAGCTAGCACTACTTTCACCTCGGACAGCTGTTTTGTGTTTCTCGGTGTCCAGGTGGCTTTTCACATCCCTTGCACCTCCATTGGACACCGAGACATATGTGCCTGCTTTAAACACTGTGCACAAGGCCTCCCGTTTGTCTCGACCCGGTCTGAAAGCGGGGAAACTCTTTCGTAAATCGTCGGTAAACATACATTTGCGCTTTTGCATGTTGTTGGCGTACTGACAGCCACGCTATCTATATTCTGATTAAGAACAGGGCTGCCCGCACTGACGCGGCTCAGGGATTACGTCACACGCAGCGTCGTGCGCAGTGCCCTAGATTAGATTAGATGACCTTTATTGATCTCACAGCGGAGAAATTCACTCGTCACATATTGGCCTAGTGCCTGTAAATTTAATGGTCCAATGAAGGTCATTTAAAAAACAGGACATTTCATCACTTTCTAAAAAAAATCCGGGACGCCCGGGACAGGACGTGAAATACGGACATGTCCCGGGAAATACGGACGTTTGGTCACCCTAATTTAACAGGGTGACACAAAAAGTCTCAGCCTATTTTTATTCTTTTTATTAAGATCTGAGGGCAGTGGAGGACAAATAGGACATCTTAAAAGACTTTCGTAGAGCTTTTAGGCAAATAAAACAGTTGTTCTACTTGTAGAAAACAAACGGTTGTTATTGACACGAATTTAAAAGTAGTGTAGCTTAATACGGCTAACTGACCGAGCTAAAAGTGGCTAACCTGTTAGCTACTGAGCACAGCTAGCCACAGCGCTAGCCAGCTTTCCCCCTTTATATCACGGTCTAACAGTTACTTTGTTCACCATGAACAGATTTTTTTCAGTTTTGTTATCGATCAGGTAAAACTTCATCAATCATTAGACACGCTAACGCTACAGGTGCTCTTGGCTAGGCAACCACAATGTTTTACATCATGTGGCAACGTTTAGCCAATAATGTAGCGTAACATCACTGGCATGGAGCAGGACCCGAGCAAATCTGGTGTCTACACCGTCTCCCAGTTTACGCATGAACCCTTTTTCGCAAAAAAACACCTCAAACAATCAAGTGTAAAAATTTTCACGAATTTGAGGGAGTTTTTTCGAATGCTGCAGTTTTTCCACCAAGCTTTTCTGATGCGATACTTTAAGATGTGCATTAGATAAAGCTGATTGAAATGCACTTAATCAAACTAACCTGCCAGCAGGGGGAAACCTGCTGTTATTCCACTCGTTATTACTATTTTATTCCTCACGGGCGTCTGTACTTTCAAGATGTCAGACTGTCATGGCTCTTTGCAAACGGTTGACCATCCTTATTTCCCTGGCGTTTTACTGTTATTACACTGTCACAAGTACAGGGCAATGAAATTCACTCTAAGCATTTAACCCCTCCACTTGGGGAGCAGTGGGCTGCCATTTGTCTCAGTGCAGAGTTAAGGGTCTTTGCTCAGGGAACCAGAGTCGCAGTCTGAGGAAGTGGGTTTTGAACTCGCAACCTCAGCATCCCAAGCTCTATGCTCTATTGATAAACTAATACAAAATTCTTTACTTATGAAAAGGTATCTGATTATTAATGGAGGTAATAATACTCCAATAATAACACATATATAAATGCAGACAATTCAATTCAGTTTATTTCTATAGCGCCAATTAAACACAAGTCATCATTAAACACAAGTCATCTCTAGGCACTTTACAGTTCAGCAGATCATCCAGTCAAATTGATTTAAAGTTTTCTATCTAAGGAAAACCAGTTGATTGCATCGACTCATTGACTCAAATGCAATCCCTCATACTAAGCATGCTTGTGGCGACAGTGGAAAGGAAAAACTCCCTTTTAACAGGAAGAAACCTCCAGCAGAACCAGGCTCAGAGTAAGCGGATATCTGCCAAGGCGGACTGGGGTTCAAGGAGACAGAAGCAGAGATACAAAAAGCAGCTGTAAAAGGCGGCCCCGTCCAGGAAACACACAGCCAGGCAGACGAGCTCCCATGTCAGAGGATGAAGAGAGCACATCTAGCCAATCATGGTCAGAGAAACAGGACTACACTGGAAAACAGGCTGTGTCCAACATCTAGAAACAAAGGTGTTGATGGCAGCAGCTCAGCTGATATTTCTCTCCTTGATGGAGTCACAGCCAAACACGAACAGACCAGATGAAGCTACTATGAGAAAAAGCAGAGAGCAGAACGTTAGAGATTGAACTAACAGATTCTGCAGAGTGGGAGAATAGAGATAGAATGAAGCATGATGCTGAGAAGTAGTCCCTATGTCCTCCAGCAGTCTAAGCCTATAGCAGCATAACTATAGAGATAGCTCAGGATAACCTGAGCCACCCTAACTATAAGCTTTATCAAAAAGGAAAGTTTTAAGCCTAGCCTTAAAAGTAGACAGGGTGTCTGCCTCACGGACTAAAACTGGTAGTTGGTTCCACAGGAGAGGAGCCTGATAACTAAAAGATCTGCCTCCCATTCTACTTTTAGAAATTCTAGGAACCACTAGTAAACCTGCAGATTGAGAGCGAAGTGCTCTGTTAGGAACATAAGGAACAATCAGATCTCTGATATCAGATGGAGCTTTAATATCAGATCAGTGCATTACTAATTTTTTTTTTTTCTGGATGGTTTAGAATAAGAAAAAGGAAAGAAAGTGGAGTTTAGAGAAAAGTTTGATTTCATACTTTATTTTTGGATCTTGTCTGAGTAACCAAAACCTAATAATGTACATGCAAAGTACATGTGATAATTTGACCATTAAACATTAGAGGATAAATTGTAAAAGTGCCGGTTTCACTAGATTTTTTAAATCAGGGCTAAAACGAATCAGAAGAATGATCTGTAAGCATCAACTGTAAATTAAATAATTATTAATATAATGATTAATAAATGTGTGTGTATACGTGTATGTGTGGGTGTGTATTTAAATTAATAATATAAAATGTCTAATAGTTTTTTATATAAAATTTCAAAAACATTTTTAGAAATATGAATTTCCTAAAAGTATGTCTTTTTAGATCAATCGATCAATCAACAAACAAAAAAATCGATCCTGAAATCATCAACAGCTGCAGCCCCCCTTCATCTGCATGTTTCACAGAACAAGGGTCGGGTTTAAAAGACTAAAGTTGCAAATCTCTGGACATTTTACTAATTTTTTAAAGAGTGGAGCTTTTCAGGATACACTTTTCTGACTTTGTCAAGTATGAGAGTTATAGTTTTGGCACCAGAGCTGTAATTTTAAAACGCAAAATATGTAGAAACCCTTAAATTCTGAAAATTGGCATGCATGTGTATAGGGCTTCCTTTACTCAGGGTTCCCGCGGGTCCTTAAAAAGTCTTAAAAGGTATTGAATTCTTCAAAAAAAAAAACTAAGGCCTTAATTGGTATTAAAATGTTTTAAATCAGTCTTTCGTAGGTCTTATTTTTTAAAACATCATAAATAGGATTATTTTTTATCATGATCTATTTTTGTAATCTAAATAAAACATTAAAATTGACAATTTTTATTTATTTATTTTTTAATAACTGCTCGCCATTATTGGTTCCGTCCCGATAGCGGAACCAATAAAGCGTTGTTGCGGCCGGGACATTTGGGAGATGCTCCATTAACTTTTTGTCTGGAAAACATGAGCAAGTGTAAATGTGACCAAAATTGTCTCCAGCCAAGAGTTTTCTCCATGGCTAAAACCAGGGAACATACATGAGGCTCAGTGGATTTATGCAAGAAGTCATTCAAGCTCAGAACGATGGGAATTAAGGCAGTGGAGTCGCACATGCGAAGCACGAAACACAAAGCGTCAAAATGGAGTTACAGAGAAACAGCCGGTATTTCTCAGTTTAGTTCTACCCTTGTCTCTGCAACGCCTCCACTTATCACCAAATCAAACATACTAAGAAAACCATACAAAGAAAAATAGCTGCAAAAAAGACTTAGCACTGGTTATGTTGTGGCTTTAAAACTGATTTGTTTTGTTCCCTGCTAAAACAAAGTTTGTGAATTCAGTTAAATAATTGTTAAAATATATCTGTCATTTGTGTGTTTTTAGCTTTCTTCCTGTATGGGAAGCTTTTCAACATTTGAAACATTAGTGCAGTGGTTTATGTTAAAATAAACCTTTGGGTTATGTTGTCGCAAGCAGGTTTTTCTTGTGTTTCTTGTGAATTTGGTCTTAAATTTTTATTTCAAGTGGCATTAAAAGTCTTAAAAAGTCTTGAATTTAACTTGCCTTATGCTGTAGGAACCCTGTCTTCTGCACTACCCCTAAAGGAAAACCAGTACAACCAGTTGCATTCAGTAAACATTACAAAGGTGCTCTGGTCTGTGATAATCATTACGACTCCGCCGCAAATACCTCTGGGCTAGATTAGAGAGCCACTCATACAGGTTTTTCAGGCAGATGAGAATCATCTTTACATCAGCCTAACTGATCCCCAGTATGTGCTGCCAACTATTGCTACAAAAAAAGGAAGTTTTATTAATAAATCACAACATTAAGAATGACCCAGCCATCGTGCACTCCCTAATCCAATTTGCAGGGAGATTTGAAAATGAATGCTTTCAAGCATAAAAAAAATCGGAGGGTTTTGCTGCTGTAATCATGGTAATCATTTTATTGTTTCAAGCAAATAAGTTTTGTAAATGGCATTTGAAAAAATAAATGCAATTCAGAAATTAAACTTAAAAAAATCTGAAATCAAAAAAAAAAATTCAGATTTATTTTCCATATTCATTATTTAAAAGATTTAAAAGATTTTATATTTTCAAATTGCTTGTGTTTTTGTTTTTCTACTTAAGCTTTATGAATTGAGTTCTTTTCAGATTGCATTTTTCTCTTCACCCCATGCCTAATCTACTTTTACACTCTCATTGGCCAAAACAGTTCTTCCAGACCAATCAAAATGCTTCTTTGCTCCCCATTCCTCCTCATCTTTTCTCCTCAACCTGCATCATAAAATGTATCTGTTAAATACATAAATGTTTCTGGAATGTTTGAAGGTTTTAAATACTTTTTTTTAAAGTTCATTATATGGGGAAACAAGAACAACAGAATAATTACGAGCATCTAAATCCTTTTGGTGCAAACCCTGACCTAGAAGGCCGTTACTCGTTATCTGCACTTCTCTGTTTTAACAAAAAGGGCCTATGGGGAATCCAACTTATAACAATACACTTTTTTGTTTTGTTTTGCAGAACTACTGCTTCATGGAAGGAAGATGATCCTCTGGTTGACTGTCAGTTCTGCTATGATGGAAGCCGTTTCCACACAGAACCTTTGACTCGCACTACATATGCCTTTGGCTAAATGAGGCAAGGCTAGGATGGAAGGCCTGCCAAGTGCTGCTCTGAGGAACTGTTGCACCCTTACCTTGCCATCTCTCAAGCCCGCGCTCTGACCCACTGCCGCACGGCCGAGCGAATTCCAGGATGATTTTGAATAACCGGCTCATTAGAAAATGCAAGTTGGTGAAGTTCATGACCAGCTGCCTGCTGCTGTCGGTGGTAATGATCTGCTGGGAGCACCTGGGCTCGGTCGTCGTCAGTCACGTCAAGTCTTACTCCTTCCGCTACCTGGTCAACAGCTTCAGCTACATCAACAGGAGCCTCACCATTCCCCGTGAGCAGGCCAGAAGCTTCAGCGACTTTCCCTACCTGCTGGACCACCCAGACAAGTGCACCGGCGAGGACCTGCTCCTACTCGTCTTTGTGAAATCCTTCCCCGAGAACACCGAGAGGCGAAACGCCATCAGATCCACCTGGGGTAATGAGACCTACATCCAGAACACCCTGGGGGTGACAGTCAAGGTGGTGTTCGCCCTGGGATCCCTCAGGACGAAGACAGCCGAGTCGTTCTGGAGACAAAATAGCAGTGGCCGATTCCAGAAGCTGCTGGTCAAGGAGGACCAGCTCCACGGCGACCTGATCCAGAAGAACTTCCTGGACTCCTTCCACAACCTGACCCTCAAACTCCTCCTGCAGTTCCACTGGATGCACAGCCGCTGCGCCCACGCCCGTTTCTTCATGACCGCCGACGACGACGTCTTCGTGCACATGCCCAACCTGGTAGCCTACCTGCAGGAGCTCAGCAGCAGGGGGGTCACCGACTTCTGGGTCGGCCGGGTGCATGTCGGGGCGCCGCCCATCCGCAAAAAGGACAGCAAGTACTACGTCTCCTACGAGATGTACCAGTGGTCGTCTTACCCCGATTACACCGCAGGGGCCGGCTACGTCATCTCCAGCGACGTGGCCGCCAAGATCTACCACGCCACGCTGACCCTGAACGCCTCGATCTACATCGATGACGTATTCATGGGCATCTGCGCCAATGCCGTCAACGTGTCGCCGCAGACGCACAACTATTTCTCAGGGGAGGGCAAGGCACCGTACCACCCATGCATCTACGAACAGATGATGACCTCTCACGGCCACGTGGAGGACATTCATGAGCTGTGGAGGGCAGCGACACACCCAGAGGTGAAGCAGAGCAGCTCAGGGCTGTTCGGGAGGCTGTACTGTGCAGCTGTGAGAACATTCCTCCTCTGTACACCCCGCTTTGCCGACACTTACCCTTGCAAAGCAGCGTTCTTAAAGTAGAGTAAAATGTCTAGAGCATGAGATGAAATAGGTAATGAGATTAGGGTTGACTTCTGGAAAATTACCTCAGTCCTTTCAGTAGGACATCAACCCCACACTGCTTTGTTTACCGTGGCAAGCAGAAACCAGAGAGACCGGGCTGTTCGGCCGCTGTCTTTGTGAGATCTCCTGCATGTCAGGGAAGCGTCGCTGTGTGTCTGTTTTTAAAAAATGCTGGTGTTGTGCGCTGACCAAAGAATGTGAAATAAAGGTTCTGCAAAGATGTCTCAATGCTCTGGCTTGTGAAAATGTTCTTTCTCTTTTTGTCGGATGGAGCAGATTAAGAATTCATAATATAAGTTTTTTAAACTGCTACTTCAGGGAGAGATAACGTTCATTGGAATGGTGAGCTGTTGTTGGGTTTTAACCATTTCCTTCCTAAAGTCTTATCCATTTTTCTATTTATCTTAACATCATGCTTGACATTGCTTAAACAAAGATGCCCTGTTTAGTCTCTTTGGTTGAGGTTTTTTAAATTTGCTTCTACTTTAGCAAGTGTGCGCGTGGGTGTCTTCCTGCAGATGTACCTCAGGCAAGCCCTGTGCCTTAAAACAGGAGGCTTCTTTGTTGGCTATAAATGCAATGGGGAATTTATGAGGGCCGATTTTTCATAGCAATGTGCCCAACACAGGTCAGCTCTGTTTAAAAGAAATATAAACAGTTTTCTAAGTTGTCAGAAATTTACATTATACATAGAAATAATAAAAATAAAATTATGTTGAACTCAATTGGCTAAAATCTAAAGAGACACTTGGAGAAATATTGATGTTTTTCTAAATGAATTGCATTCTGGAAAAAACAGAAATAAAAACATAAAACACATTTTCATAGAATTGTTTTTTTTTGTTTCAAATTAAAAAATGTCTTCTTTGCTTGTAACAATCATGGAACAACATCTGCTCCATAACACTCTGCTTCACAAATATGCCAGCTTTTTGCCAGGCTATGTAAAATGACTATTACAATACATCAATGATTTTGGGAGATTTAAGGGCTTTAAAGACTTTTAACGGGAAATTAATCGTTTGAAAAAAAAAAAAATGTGCAAGACCTAAAATGCTGAGCTAGGAGGCTGTTACTCGTTATCGGCTCAGTTTTACTTTCGGATTTCTATCTAAAATCTCAACGGTGATGGAAGCAAACCAGTTCAGAATCGACTGTAATCGCCTGGTTTGAGTCAACATTTTGAAGCACAAAAGTTAGCAGGAAGAAAGCTTAAAGATAAAAAGGATGGGATGATAGTGGTATGTTCAAGTGTGTGTGCAGCCCACTTTATTCTTAATAAAAAAAGGGACGGGCAGTTGTTAAACAGTAAACAAAAAAAGTATCTATCTAAAAGTATCTATCTTCCTGTGTGTGTGTGTGTGCATGTGTATATGCATATATATATATATATATATGTATATACGTATATATATATATATATATATGTATATACGTATATATATGTATATACATATACACATGCACACACACAGGAAGATAGATACTCTTGCAGAGTATCTGCTTTCTTTCTTTTCTTGTGTGTGTATATATATATATATATACATATATGTGTGTATATATATATATATATGTGTGTATATATATATATGTGTGTATATGTATATATATATACACATATGTATATATATATATACGTATATATACACTCACTGGCCACTTTATTAGGTACACCTGTCCAACTGCTCGTTAACACTTAATTTCTAAGCAGCCAATCACATGGCGGCAACTTAGTGCTTTTAGGCATGTAGACATGGTCAAGACAATCTCCTGCAGTTCAAACCGAGCATCAGTATGGAGAAGAAAGGTGATTTGACTGACTTTGAACGTGGCATGATTGTTGGTGCCAGAAGGGCTGGTCTGAGTATTTCAGAAACTGCTGATCTACTGGGATTTTCACGCACAACCATCTCTAGGGTTTACAGAGAATGGTCCGAAAAAGAAAAAACATCCAGTGAGCGGCAGTTCTGTGGGCGGAAATGCCTTGTTGATGCCAGAGGTCAGAGGAGAATGGCCAGACTGGTTCGAGCTGATAGAAGGGCAACAGTGACTCAAATAACCACCCGTTACAACCAAGGTGGGCAGAAGAGCATCTCTGAACGCACAGTACGTCGAACTTTGAGGATGATGGGCTACAGCAGCAGACCACACCGGGTGCCACTCCTTTCAGCTAAGAACAGGAAACTGAGGCTACAATTTGCACAAGCTCATCGAAATTGGACAATAGAAGATTGGAAAAACGTTGCCTGGTCTGATGAGTCTCGATTTCTGCTGCGACATTCGGATGGTAGGGTCAGAATTTGGCATCTACAACATGAAAGCATGGATCCATCCTGCCTTGTATCAACGGTTCAGGCTGGTGGTGGTGGTGTCATGGTGTGGGGAATATTTTCTTGGCACTCTTTTGGCCCCTTGGTACCAATTGAGCATCGTTGCAACGCCACAGCCTACCTGAGTATTGTTGCTGACCATGTCCATCCCTTTATGACCACAATGTACCCACACTTATACACGTGTGTGTATATATACAGGTGCTGGTCATAAAATTAGAATATCATGAAAAAGTAGATTGATTTCAGTAATTCCATTTAAAAAGTGAAACTTGTATATTATATTCATACATTACATACAAACTCATATATTTCAGATGTTTATTTTGTTTAATTTTGATGATTACAAATGACAACAAATGAAAATCTCAAATTCATCATATCAGAAAATTAGAATATTACTGAAGACCAATAAAAACAAAGGATTTATAGAAATGTTGGCCAACTGAAAAGTATGAACATGAAAAGTATGAGCATGTACAGCACTCAGTATTTAGTTGGGCCTCCTTTGGCCTGTATTACTGCAGCAATGCGGCGTGGCATGGAGTCGATCAGTCTGTGGCACTGCTCAGGTGTTATGATAGCCCAGGTTGCTCTAATAGTGGCTTTTAGCTCTTCTGAATTGTTGGGTCTGGTGTATTGCATCTTCTTCTTCACAATACCCCATAGATTTTCTATGGGGTTAAGGTCAGGAGAGTTTGCTGGCCAATTAAGAACAGGGATACCATGGTCCTTCAACCAGGTACTGGTAGCTTTGGCACTGTGTGCAGGTGCCAAGTCCTGTTGGAAAATGAAATCTGCATCTCCAAAAAGTTGGTCAGCTGCAGGAAGCATGAAGTGCTCTAAAACTTCCTGGTATGTGGCTGCGTTGACCCTGGACCTCAGAAAACACAATGGACCAACACCAGCAGATGACATGGCACCCCAAACCATCACTGACTGTGGAAACTTTACACTGGACTTCAAGCAACGTGGATGAAGTGCCTCTCTTCTTTTCCTCCAGACTCTGGGACCTTGATTTCCAAAGGAAATGCAAAATTTACTTTCATCAGAGAACATGACTTTGGACCACTCACCAGCAGTCCAGTCCTGTTTCTCTTTAGCCCAGGCAAGACGCTTCTGACGCTGTCTGTGGTTCAAGAGTGGCTTGACACAAGGAATGCGACAGCAGAAACCCATGTCTTTCATACGTCTGTGTGTGGTGGTTCTTGAAGCACTCACTCCAGCTGCAGTCCACTCTTTGTGAATCTCTCCCACATTTTTGAATGGGTTTTGTTTCACAATCCTCTCCAGGGTGCGGTTATCTCTCTTGCTTGTACACTTTTTTCGACCACATCTTTTCCTTCCCTTCGCCTCTCTATTAATGTGCTTGGACACTGAGCTCTGTGAACAGCCAGCCTCTTTAGCGATGACCTTTTGTGTCTTGCCCTCCTTGTGCAAGGTGTCGATGGTCGTCTTTTGGACAACTGTCAAGTCAGCAGTCTTCCCCATGATTGTGTAGCCTATAGAACTAGACTGAAAGACCATTTAAAGGCTTTTGCAGGTGGTTTGAGTTAATTAGCTGATTAGAGTGTGGCACCAGGGGCCATCAATTTTGAACCTTTTCACAATATTCTAATTTTCTGATATGATGAATTTGAGATTTTCATTTGTTGTCATTTGTAATCATCAAAATTAAACAAAATAAACATCTGAAATATATGAGTTTGTATGTAATGTATGAATATAATATACAAGTTTCACTTTTTAAATGGAATTACTGAAATCAATCTACTTTTTCATGATATTCTAATTTTATGACCAGCACCTGTATATATATATATACATATGTATATATACTGTATATTAGGGATGCCGCCAGGGACTCAAATCCTGCAGTGCCAGACGTGTCCCCCTGCTTAAGCCAGTACATCTCAAGGCCCGTCTCAAGTTTGCTAGAGAGCATTTGGATGATCCAGGCGATGACTGGGAGAATATCATATGGTCAGATGAAACCAAAATAGAACTTCTTGGGAAAAACTCTACTCGTCGTGTTTGGAGGAGAGAGAATGCTGAGTTGCATCCAAAGAACACCATACCTACAGTGAAGCATGGGGGTGGAAACATCATGCTTTGGGGCTGTTTTGTCTGCTAAGGGACCAGGACGACTGATCTGTGTGAAGGAAAGAATGAATGGGGCCATGTATCGTCAAATTTTGAGTGAAAACCTCCTTCCATCAGCAAGGGCATTGAAGATGAAACGTGAATGGGTCTTTCAGCATGACAATGATCCCAAACACACCGCCCGGGTAACGAAGGAGTGGCTTCGTAAGAAGCATTTCAAGGTCCTGGAGTGGCCTAGCCAGTCTCCAGATCTCAACCCCATAGAAAATCTTTGGAGGGAGTTGAAAGTCCGTGTTGCCCAGCGACAGCCCCAGAATATCACTGCTCTAGAGGAGATCTGCGTGGAGGAATGGGCCAAAATACCAGCAACAGTGTGTGAAAACCTTGTGAAGACTTACAGAAAACGTTTGATCTCAGTCATTGCCAACAAAGGGTATATAACAAAGTATTGAGATGAACTTTTGTTATTGACCAAATACTTATTTTCCACCATATTTTGCAAATAAATTCTTTAAAAATCAGACAAAATTACTGGCCTCATCTTTTTAAGTGGGAAAACTTGCACTATTGGTGGCTGACTAGATACTTTTTTGCCCCACTGTATACAAATAAACAAAACAAAAAACACAAACAAAACTTTCTACAATGCTTCTCTATACCTTTTGAAAATAATTTCTTTGTACATTTTTTTGAAAAGGAATATGTTTGGGCATTGCTTTAGGTTATCATTTAGTTTGTTCCACAATTTAACTCCGCGAATTGATAAACATAATCTCAGTCGTTAAAACTTTTCCAAGTCTGTGAGCCAATGGTGGCCCCAGATTTTTCACAAATGCAGAAATTAATGTTTGCACCTGCTGTCTTTAATTGCGAATACAAGTCACTTGGTTCCTTATTTTAAGATCTGCATTGGGCGTAAAAATACATTTGAGCCCATTTTAGGTCATGCAAACCTCGAGATTAGGCCCGGAGTGTAAACGCTACAGAACTCTCGCATCAGACTTATTTAACTGGTTCAAAAGGCTGACAGGTTGTTAAAGGGAGAAAACATATGTGCAGCGTTTAAATGGAAAAATTGACAACCTGTGAATAAGAGGAAAACTGAGCAGGTACTGACACTGTAGACTGACAGATAATATTTCTCTCATAAACGGCAAGTAATGGATGATGGTGGAGCGCCACAGGGTTCAGTGCTTGGACTAACTTTCTTCATGTATTTTTCCATCATAGAAAAATTGACATCATTTTGCTGACTGCACTCTGCTATATTTACATTCAATCAGTTAGCTACCCTGGCATTTCTAGATCACGTAAAAAACTGAAAGGTTGTCTTTTTTTTTTTTCATCAAAGTGTTTAGTCAGTCCTTTTAATATAGCTGACATTACATTTCCCTAATAATGTGAAGAATCTTCATAGCCTATCATCTTTGACCAGGATGTGCCATTTAATTATCACGTTAAAACAGGTTTCTAGGACTTCCTTCTATCTCTGCTGCAGTGTTGCTAAGAACTGTTCAGAGTTATGCAAAAAAACCGAATTCATCCACCTGTTGCTTCAAAGGTTAGTTAATGCAATTATTTCCTGTCAGGAAGTCTAGAAATGTAGTCACATTTGTTATGCTGAACCAGCAAGTGTTCTGATAAGAATTCAGATTATATTAGCCCTTAGTAATCAAGCTCCATCATACATCAGATGACTGAATGTCTCATATGTTTCTAAAAAAAGCACATTGATCTCAAGCTGCAGGCTTATTAGTGGCTCCTACAGTTTCTAAAATTAGAATGCAAGGTGAACCTTTATGTTTTCAGGCTTTTTTCTGTGGAACCAACTACTGGTTTGGTCTGTGAGGCAGACAACTCATTTACATTTAAGACATGGCTTTAAACTTAACTTTTTGACAAAGATCAATAGTGAGAGAGGCTAAGATTATCCTGATGTAGCTTTAGTTATGCTACTTTAGGCTTATGCTGATGGAGAACAAAAAGACCACTTTCCCTTGTTCAGCATTATTATTTTAGCTAGCTATCGTTAGCTTCGATCTGCAGTGGAAACTCCCTCTGTCGTTTCTCTAAACCGCTTCTTTCGAAACATTTGTGTCGCTATATGTTGTATCAACATTTAAATGTTTATGTTGTGGATATTTACTATGCTATATCTACATTTTCGTGTAGGTTATCCACTACTTTTCGTGTTATTTTCCGCACTGAGGCCTGTGCTTTCTATAAGCCTGAGCTACAGTGTCCATTTTAATCTTATTTGCTTCTAGCAGGCTAACAGGCTACAGCTAGCTAATAAGTACCTGATAGGGCTGAGAATCTCTTCGGTCGCACCTGAAAATAGAAAACTGTGTTTGAGAAACATTCAGTGCCACTGTCGAAAATAAACGACTTTGCAATGCTGCTAAAGCAGCACGTTTAAAGTTTCTAAACACTTATTTTGGTTTTGGCAAAAATGGGGGACAGTCTATGCGTAGCTACGAGGAAAAGGGGGAATTATTATTTTACTAATATTCTCAAATTTTGCAATTCTGTTATTTTAGCAATATTTTACCCTTCTTCTTTTTAATAGAAGATAAAACTTTAAGTGAACCGTATGTTGGAGAAGCCATACCCTGAACTACTTCTGAAATAACTTTATCCTCTTTCCCCATAAATGACTGACTCTTTTTGTTTTTAGCGTCTCTCATGCAGACGTGGAGCTATGGCTGTGACCAACAACCTTTCGTTTTTTTTAACTGCTTCTGGCATTAACTTTCTACTTTTCTTTAACATCTAAACTAATCCTGAATCAGTACTTCAGTTTCTTTTACAAATGTATGCCCATCTTTCAAAAGCCTAGTGGTAAAAACATGTGACCTTTTTCTGCTATAGGTTCTTCCTGTTCAAGTTTTTTTTTTTCCTTTACACCTTTGCTACATGCATGCTCTGTATGCATGTGGCTTTATGTTGCTTTAGAGTTGGTGAACCTATACAATCTGCTGTGGGTTTTTTTTTAACGTTTTTTGCTGCTGGCTCATTTAAATTGAACTTGACTGCATTGTCTTATTGGAATGTATGTAATGAACTTTGAATACATTATATACTTGGATTTTAATTGATATTTCTGTATGAATAGTTTTATTGTATAGGGCTTTGACACATCTGTCAATCAGTGCTATATAAAATAAACTGTAATGAATTGATTGAGTCTATCAATACCTAATTAAAAATGTCCCTCACATTTCAGCAAGACTAGCATAATACCTTATAGCATCCGCCAAAATGTGTGGCCTCTGCTTTGTCAGGAAGCAGGTGTTCTCAACTGCTTGAACATAAGAAAGCGTGTTTGTCTTGGAGGTTTAAGATTACAGACTCAACTAGAATTCTGCCTTTTTAAAACAGTTGATGCTATAAATGAAGGGTAATAACTAGCTTACTAGAGATTTAATAGTTATCATAATGGGGATTCTATCAGCTGTGATCTTTTGCCAGAATAAGACCAAGCAGGAAGGGTTTAAAAAGCAATGATCTGTTTCCAGGCACTTGCAAAAATAGCAAGGCAGCTGCTTAAAAGGTGAGATGACCCAGATTCAACCCTCTGGAGTCATGTTCGCCGTTTTACATGTGGCAAAAATTTATACGACAAGTGATGCATTTATGCCCAGCGCCCGGTGTGTCTTTGTTGCTCATCTACATCATTTACCTCATGTTTAGTTTCTTTTACTGTCAGCATTCCACAAGGCAAGCAGGTTCAAGAGGGTTACCAATTACCAGGGAAAAAACATAAATCCCTTTATTATCCCGATAATCCTTTATCTTCTATTTAGCCTGAAGTTTGACGGCATGATTTAGGATATGGTTAAAATCCAGACCAAAATCTTGTAAATATTACTTTAAATTTAAACTTTTTTTAGCAACACAAACTTTCACATTTTCCTTTATTGGAGGAGAGTACAAAATGAGGATTTTAACACAAGGGAATGAAAACAAAGAAGAGAAGAAATTAAGTAGAAATAGTGAAGTATTGAGAGAATACATCACTGCTTGTTCATTGAAATCTAAATTAAGAATAAAAAGAAATGTTATGATAACTTGTAATTCTAAGTTTTTTGGGGCTAAATTAAGTACCTGACCGCCTCAAAATGTTTTACTTCTGGTAACTTATTTGGGTTTACAGTGCAGTTTGTCATTTATATAGGGGACCCTCGGAGAACATTGTTAAAGCATTAGTATATTTTGAGATGTAATTTATTTTTAAATTTCATTATGTAGTGATTCTATAATCATCTAGTACAAGGGTGGGCAATTCCAGTTCCTGGGGGCCGGTATCCTTCAACTTTTAGATGTGCCTTTGATTCAACACACCTGAATCAAGTAATTAGTTGATTGAGAGGACTTGTGAGAAACTGACTGCATACTAAGGAGGTAACTCAGCCATTTGCTTCAGGTGTGTTTGATAAAGGATGGATGTAAAACTTTCAGGATACCGGCCCTCAGGAACTGGAATTGCCCACCCCTGATCTAGTACCATAGCAGCATTTCAAAATGGCCGCCAACTTCCAGCCACTGGAGTGACCCCGTCCTTCTCCTGGGCGTGCATATTTGTTTACTCTGACTCCCCCCTTTCACTGAATTACAGGTTCTAACCAGGAGAAGGTGCTTCTCTTTAGATCTTAATGTCCTCAAATCATGACAGAATATTTTAGTACAGAGATTGCTGTTAAAAAAGGAACCTTAGGGGACCAGCCAAGGGCCAGGAGCGGATTTACCATTAGGCAATACTAGGCAGTTGCCTAGGGCCCCAAGTTCCTGGGGGCTCCATAAAACTATGTTTACATGTATAGCAGTGGCGGCTGGTGAAAAATATTTTTGGTGGGGCTTATATAGCCTAGTGTATGTCTCCAACTAATCCAGAATAAGAATTCAAATAAACAATTGAACAATAAGTACAATTTAACAGTAATGATTTAATTTACTATATAATAACAGTAACAGTGATGATTTTGGTCACAATAACCATGACATGAAATTTTCATATCCTACAACAGGGATGTTCTTCTGGTAAACGGGTAGATAAATAAGGATCTCACCGAATTTGGTGGAAGCTGCACCTCGCTCGTTAAGTTCGCCATTGTCCCTCTAATTGTCTGCACCTGCGCATTGGGTGCAGAAGCCTGTTAAAGGGCAGTATTTTCAGAGCTCCAAGACCATAAAAGTCTGAGACGCTGATTGGCCATTAAATTATTAAATTCACCTAGCAATAGTACATGATTGGCAGATTCTCTGCACATGTGGGGCAGTCTGATCAGCGCCCCAAGACAGAGACGGTAGGAGTCTGTCTGTGGAAATCCACAAATGAATGACAGTAGGTAGGGAAATGTAGTTTATATAATTTGTTTTGCTTATAGGTACACACTCTAGAGAGTAAAACTGACATTTCTGAGTTAATTTCTAAAAATATATTTTCTTCTTATCAGGGAGGGCGGTGCCCCAGCGCCCCCTATGGGCCGGCCGCCACTGATGTATAGTTATTACAACTATTCCTTATCTGTGCACATTAATTATGTTTCTGATAAAAATCCTTTCGCTAAAATTTTGAAAGGCTACCACTGAATGTATTGCTGCTCTTATTAGATTCCAGCCCCCAAAAAATAAAAAAAGTAAAGGAGGGTGAATATCGATCCAGTGGCGTAACGGCTTTTCTTCTGGACAGGTAAGTTAAACGATTACTTACCTAGAAGTCAAGTTGCTTTTGCCAATAAACTGTAAAGATGGATGTCTTTTAGTGCGGTCTACAAAAATTTAACGCACATTTGTTGAATTCCTGCTTTTGTGTCTAAACCGCCTGTTTGGCGCCCTCCTCAGTTTAAAAAGAGGTTACTGCATTGAAATTTTAAAAAGTAAGAATTTAAAACGCTCAGCTCCCTCTGCCCTCCTCCTTTGGCAATTTTTTACATATATTGTATGTGGGCAGAACAGTAACAGAAATTATTATTAAAATGTTTAAAAATGCAAATAAAAGATTAGCATGAACCGACCTGGTGACTGGCTGGTAAAAACTATGGACTGAAAGTGGACCAGTGTGAGCGCCACCTACTGGCTGGAATACGTTACGCCATAGCTATCACCTTTAAACCCACATGAGTAATAATCCCACAGCAAGTAACCTTTGATTAGGTTAGAGTTTCAAACTTTCTACTGAACAACATGGAGAAGCTTTTCCCGCCTCAGAGACTGAATCTACGAGCTGTTTGATCAGAGGAGCTTTGGGGCTTTTTATACTCAGTGGTGACTCAAAGTGAAAAGTTTTGGATGGTTTACTTTCTGTGGTTCCTGTGATATTTCTAGTGGTGCATCCTATAATACGCCTTATCATTTAAACCCAGTCAGGTTGAATTTACAGCTTACACACCTTAAGTCTCAGACTATCCAGTTTGAAAATTACTGAACCAATCACTGCGAAGGAGGCGGAAGTTTACTCTGAGCGGCAGAATTACTCATAATGCTGCAGCGCTTTTTTGTAACCTTAGCAGTCATGATGGTTAGGAAAGGACCTCTGGGCTGCTGTGCAGAATGCACACAGCCTTTAACCACATGGACGTCATTGCGCAAAGGAAATACACATGGATATAGCTAGTACACTATTTTCCATTAAAATAACCAAAAACTGTGAAGGTGTGAATATAAGCATGTTTCATACAGAGTACTGTGAAGCCCATGAGGTGCACCGTGCCTAAACATTCTGTCATGCAAAGGATTGTGGGCTACCTGCAGCTTCTAGCGGTGGCTAGGAATGTCAGGAGGCCCATGCTAACTGAATTAGTGTTCGGGACCATATTTCTCCTGGTCCTTTCTCTTTCCTTTCAGGTAGACATTTTTATGGCAACTGATTCGCACCATTCTCAGTAAGATAGAAAAAAAGTATACTTTTACAACTATGTAGGTCAAATAATTAAAAGGGTAAAAAATTAATAAAAGAAATTTGCACTTGTCAGTCGAATCGGCATCTTTAGATCATTTTCTGCCCAGTAGAGCAGTTTAAACAGAGAGGCTGAATACCAACCACATACAGAGTAAATTTGGGGCCAAACATACACCTCCCTGATGGTTATGCATGAAGGTTAAATATTTCTGTATTCCTCAGCATCAAGAGCAGCGTTAATGTTGCTTCTGCCCAACTATAAATCCTAGCTGTAAATTTTGTAAACCTTTTGTGAATGGAAATCTGAAAGACATGCAATCGAAACGCCATAAAAAAATGTAAACTTTGAACAAAATTTTTATCAAAAAGATATTTTGCGATTAACTTTGCTTTTTGCTCCGTACTGCAGGGGTAATCCTGCCAGAAGTGAAGAGAATCGGATCTGCAATATGTAATTTGAAAAGAATGCCATTCCTAAAACTTAATCTGAAATGCTTAAAAAGAAAAAAAAATACATATATATATATATACAGTGGGGCAAAAAAGTATTTAGTCAGCCACCAATAGTGCAAGTTCTCCCACTCAAAAAGATGAGAGAGGCCGGTAATTTTCATGATAGATATACCTCAACTATGAGAGACAAAATGAGAGAAAAAAAATCCAGAAAATCACATTGTCTGATTTTTAAAGAATTTATTTGCAAAATATGGTGGAAAATAAGTATTTGGTCAGTTACAAACAAGCAAGATTTCTGGCTCTCACAGACCTGTAACTTCTTCTGTAAGAGGCTCCTCTGTCCTACACTCGTTACCTTCATTAATGGCACCTGTTTGAACCCGTTATCATTATAAAAGACACCTGTCCACAACCTCAAACAGTCACACTCTAAACTCCACCATGGCCAAAACTAGAGAGCTGTCAAAGGACACCCGAAACAAAATTATAGACCTGCACCAGGCTGGGAAGTCTGAATCTGCAATAGGTAAACAGCTTGGTGTGAAGAAATCAACTGTGGGATCAATTATTAGAAAATGGAAAACATACAAGACCACTGATAATCTTCCTTGATCTGGGGCTCCACGCAAGATCTCACCCCGTGGGGTCAAAATGATCGCAAGAACGGTGAGTAAAAATCCCAGAACCACACGGGGGGACCTAGTGAATGACCTGCAGAGAGCTGGGACCAAAGTAACAAAGGCTACCATCAGTAACACACTACGCCGCCAGGGACTCAAATCCTGCAGTGCCAGACGTGTCCCCCTGCTTAAGCCAGTACATGTCAAGGCCCGTCTCAAGTTTGCTAGAGAGCATTTGGATGATCCAGACGATGACTGGGAGAATATCATATGGTCAGATGAAACCAAAATAGAACTTTTTGGTAAAAACTCTACTTGTCGTATTTGGAGGAGAGAGAATGCTGAGTTGCATCCAAAGAACACCATACCTACAGTGAAGCATGGAGGTGGAAACATCATGCTTTGGGGCTGTTTTTCTGCTAAGAGACCAGGACGACTGATCCGTGTGAAGGAAAGAATGAATGGGGCCATGTATCATCAAATTTTGAGTGAAAACCTCCTTCTATCAGCAAGGGCATTGAAGATGAAACGTGGCTGGGTCTTTCAGCATGACAATGATCCCAAACACACCGCCCGGGTAACGAAGGAGTGGCTTCGTAAGAAGCATTTCAAGGTCCTGGAGTGGCCTAGCCAGTCTCCAGATCTCAACCCCATAGGAAATCTTTGGAGGGAGTTGAAAGTCCGTGTTGCCCAGCGACAGCCCCAGAACATCACTGCTCTAGAGGAGATGTGTATGGAGGAATGGGCCAAAATACCAGCAATAGTGTGTGAAAACCTTGTGAAGACTTACAGAAAACGTTTGATCTCTGTCATTGCCAACAAAGGGTATATAACAAAGTATTGAGATGAACTTTTGTTATTGACCAAATACTTATTTTCCACCACATTTTGCAAATAAATTCTTTAAAAATCAGACAATGTGATTTTCTGGATTTTTTTTTCTCATTTTGTCTCTCATAGTTGAGGTATATATATGATGAAAATTACCGGCCTCTCTCATCTTTTTAAGTGGGAGAACTTGCACTATTGATGGCTGACTAAATACTTTTTTGCCCCACTGTATATATATATATATTTTTTTTTTTTCTTCAAAAAATCAGAAACAATAGCAAAGTTGCTCTCAAAACATATATTGATTGAAAACGTTTCTTTTCATTTATATCAAATAATCTCAAGGATTATTTTTCACAATTCAATTTCCAGTATGTATCTTTGCATGCAAAAATAATGGAACAAATTTCCCTCCAAAATGCAACAGTGATTGTCAGCGTTACCCGTTTCTTTGTGCTTCTTCAAAGCATAGACAGCATATTTTGAAACCTAGTCTGCTTTGAAACCTTTGCCAGGTAGAGACCTCGCTGAAGCGCTTTAACCAACATGTTATATCCTGTGCTCAAACTTTCCATGACATTAAACTGTCTTTTACCAACTCACTTTGTTAAGCCTTCTACATAGATGTTTTTTTTCCTCAGTTGATGATTTTGCTTAAACCTTGTTGTGACATTGAGAATCATTAGTAACCTTTGGATATAATTGGATGATCAAACATCTGAATATAGTCCTTCAAAAATTCCTGACTTTGTCTTGGGGTATCTATAAGAACGCACTGTTTGCTCACTTTTCATTTTGTCAACTGATACAAAAACATGTGCCCCCTATTGGGATTGACCCCCAGACCAGGGGGAAAGTTGTATGTATGAGGACTGTAAGAATATGCTTAAGTCGGGCATACGCTGTAAGATTATTTTTCTCACACTGTAAAACCCTACGATTTTGTCGTAGCAGCCCGATGCTCTGATGTAATCTACCTGCTCACATTGTATGTCTAAAAACTACGTCAGACGCAGCTCCACAGTGACGCTGAACGGCGCTACTCGGCCTCGTCTATCCGGAAGCCAAACGAGTAGAAGAGGAATATGAAGCTCATTGGAGTAAAACGCGCTGCCTTGGCAATTTGTGCAATTTTGTGCTGAAAGTCCTAAAAAGAAACGCCATTTGATTCGCACCCCGCCATCTGTCTTTGTTTTTGTCTGAGAGGAAGAAGAAGAAAAAGAATCTTTGTTTTTGCATTGAGCGATTTGCCCACGACCACCTTACGACGGCCGACTCAATTTCTAACATGTTTGATTTTCTCCCAACCTTACGATTCCTGATCGGGAGGTGTCCATGAGAGGCTGATCGCCCCCTCGTTGCCCCCTGTACGCTACACGACGCACGATCAGGCTGAAAGTCGGCCCGATCGAAAAATTCTCGCAAGACTGGAGAATCAGCCTGAAAAGGGCAAAAAATCGCACAGTGTATGCCCGGCTTTACTGTCCACCTGTGTGCGTCTCCCTTGAGTGCTTGTATATGTCCGTTTGGGTGTAAGGGTGGGATTGTGTTAATCCCACCCTTACCCTTACGGATAATTGTGAATTTTTTTTGTCTACTTGTCCGACCCGAATATAAACATCCTTTCCCCAAACTATGAACAGGGCTTGCCTCCTTCCCCTTCTTATGCTCCCCACCAGTGACATGTTCCTGTGTCTACTGGCGCGTTGACGGGTCTCTAGGTGCAGACTTGGATACTTCAGTGAGCGCAGTCTCACTGAAGTAACCAACTCTGAAGTGGCTAGCGCACCGAGCCTAAGCCTCCTGCCTCTGTGTGGTCCCCACCTGGGAGGTGGGACGCCCCCCAATCTCGGAACTTGGGGCTCTCATCTGGATCAACCTTGGGCATAACTGGCCACTGGCTGGAACCATGTGCTCACTGCCGTGGCCCCGGGAGACCCCGGCACTATGGCCTCTGGGATCAGGCCCCTCAGGGACTGCACCCCATTGGGGTTTGGCCCCTCAGGAGTCGGGCTCTGGGCGTGCTCGTCTGCCCTTCTCTGGAGGATGCTGCCATCCCTATGTCTGCTCTTCTTGTGTCTCAATGATCTGGGGTGCCTCTGGATACCTGGTGCTGACGTCTGTTTTTCTGTCCTGGTCCCTCCAGGGCGAGTCTAGTACCCCCCACACCTGCTATTAAGCATACTTTCCTTCTGAAGAAGCTTTGTAAATCCTTCACATGCCCATGCATACATACCACGGGAATTTAGGTCCAGCTGCTCACCGATCACACTAATACTAAATACTAAGCTGCAGCTACAGATATGCAGAATAACACCCTGAGTTATATTGTGTAATCACCATAGGTTATGCCTTCGACACACATTGAAATCTAAAGGATACCTGCTGTTCTTGAAGGGTTTTTTTAATGTTTAGTTGTCTGTTGTCCTGTTTTTCTGTTGGTATGTTGCTTGTTTTCACCGCCTCTCATCTCATACAGGTGTGGAAGCAGACTTCTAGGAGTTAGTGTATATCTTCTATGTTGTCTATCTTTATCGTTTTGTTTTGTTTTCTCTCTTTTCATGCACTCTTTCCTGTCGCTATCTCTCTCTCTCTCCCCTTTACTTCTTATACCCTCTTTCTCACCTCCATTTCTGTCTCTGTGACCGTTGTATAAGATTTTACTCCCTAACTAATTTTCAATAAAGTTTTATCTACAAATACCAAGTTAAACCTTATGGGAACAGTCCTACTGGTCTGCTTGTGAAAGCAAAGCTGTTAGACTATCAGCTAGCTATGGGACATTTATTTCCAGAGCTATATTTGCAAAACAGGAAATGCACAAAACAAAAAATATTTATGAAAGCTTTCTTTGTTCCCAGCATTTATTCAAACCTGCTTCAAACTTTTGCAGGGTAGGTTTGCATGGTTTGACGTAATAACATAGGATTTAAAAGAAAATAAAAATTTCTTTTTAAATTATTTCAAGATGTTTATGATGACCCAGGAATTTTATTGGCTCATAAAAGGTGGATTTGAATCTGCTCATCTTGTCAGTGCATTGATTCAGGTTTGTTTATCTGAGTCTGATAACATTTATATATAATAAAATCGGACTATTTGATGTTGGGAAACAGTGGCGCTGCACCTTTATCACGGTTTCACACCCTTTCAGGAATACACAAAGTATGAGAGTAAAAAAGAAGCCTCTTTTTTTATTATTATTATTAAATATTGGTTCCCTCACATCGGGCCTAATGCAAGAACTGTTTGTGTAAATTGGTTCCTAAATTGTTTCTTTAACGAGTGATTTAAGAGAAAATGTCACATTCAGCATTTTTTTGTATTTCTAATCTTCACTCAGGTATGAACACATTCTTTGAGTTCTGCAGACTTGACATTAGAGTCTTTCCCAATCCAATCAGCTGTTATCCAAACCTAGTTTTTTATTAAATTACTACTTTTGTTTAATTTAGATACAATTGTTCATTTTGTTATGCTATATCATTATATATTATGAAACTCTGAAGTTATAAATTAAATTTTTGTTTGCTGTTTTGCCATTAACATTATAATGTTCATGCGTTGTACTTTATGAGAGAGATGGAGAGTATGATGAAGGGACAACAGACGGGGTCTGGAGTTGTAGTTCACATCTGCATGTTTATTAAAAGAATGTTTTGTCGTGCAAGTGGTGTTGAACTCAATTTAACCATTTACATCATGTGATGCACATCTTGCTTCCATCAGTGGATTTTATTGACAGTTTTTGGAGGAAAGTATTTCTATATTTTTTATTTTATATTTACTTATGTAACCGCATCAATTCCAGCTCTTTCTTTATACCTCTACTTTGCTTTTACTGTTCCTTTAGTTCTGCTGCTCAACTCTCAGTTAGATCTCCAAACTGTTTTTTTTTTTTTTTTTCTATGCCGATTTTTTGTGAATGAACACCTTCTGACAGACTGGGAAGTTGTAGCCTTATACAGCCTTATTGGGGCACTAATTATGCCGATTTCCACGTGCACTCACACACAGGTGGACTGCATCACGTTTACAAGGGTCATTTAAGGTCATTTACTGAGCTTAAAAAATTTATCTGATGTGGTGTGTTCATAACAGCATACAGAAGGAGAAAAACTAAGGAAATTTACAACAAAAATACAAAAGTGTTGCATGAGGCCCATTATTTCTTGTTATTCTGGATTGACCAATCAAAGCACTCCTTTCCTAGACAAGCTTGTGATGAGAATAGAGTCAAAAGCCTCCTCCTCACGCGTAAGGCCCTAAATAACCAAGCTCCATCTGATATCAGAAATCTGATTTTTCCTTATGATCCTAACAGAGCACTTCGCTCTCATTCTGCAGGTTTACTAGTGGTTCCTAGAATTTCCAAAATTAGAATAGGAGTCAAATCTCCTGTGGAACCAGTGTTGGGCACGTTACTTTGAAAAAGTAATTAGTTATAGTTACTAGATACTTCTCCCAAAAAGTAACTGAGTTACTAACTGAGTTACTCCACAATAAAAGTAACTAGTTACTAGTAAAAGTAACTATTGCGTTACTTTTGCGTTTCTGGCCCATAACCCTCACCACCCAGCCCCCACCTTCTCGCCGTGTGTTTCCAAAGCCAGCTGAATAGAGCGGACGACAAAGACAAGAACCTGCAGAGAGTTTAGCATTTATTGCAACTCAACGTAAATGACATCAGGGGGGAACGCGATGTGAAGTTTTTTAACAGGGAATTCAGATCTGGTGAAATTAATAACTGGGGATGTCTAATTCTGAAATCCTGTGTGTTTGGGTTGTTATAGATACTGCAACATCTATCTATCATCTATCTATCTAGATGTATACTCTGTGTGTGACATAAAATATGGATCTCCATCCCTGCCACAAAGGCCATCAAATAATGTTTAAAATGAAAAATACAATAGGTTGAGAAGGCAGAGTATCCATCCATCCATCCATCTATCCATTCATCCATCCATCCATCCATCCATCCATCCATCCATCCATCCATCCATCCATCCATCCATCCAGATTTCTCCCTTTCTCCATATAGGCTATCATTTCTGGCTGTTGTCAGGTTAATCATTTGATCGTTCACGCTCTCCATAGTTCTCCTGTGGCGCGAGCACAGGGCGACTGTTGCGCGCCTTTAGCGAGCATGCGCGTTTCCTGTCGCTTGCGCGGTGAATCGTGCCGCCTGCGCTGTGCGGAGATGCAGAGGAAACCGTATCTGATGGGGAAACGCAGCTCGACGTAACATCGGTATTTCCATCAGGAAAACGCTGTTTTGCTGCTGGAGTCCTCCTCACTCTCCATCTCTCTGTGTGTGCTGTACGTTAACACCCACCAGCAGAAACACCCACCTACCCAACTGACAGACGGAATCTCACTATACATCAGCCATTCTCATCCTCCCCTCTCTCATGACAAGGCGCGCACCTCTGGATGACCTAAAAAAATTATCTTTAATATCTCTTAAACAAAAGTAGCACAAACAATATTTTTTTCTGCACAAATCTGCACTAACGTTGCACTAACCATTCAGTCTATTTGCAGAGTTTTTTGACGTGGGTGGGGTGTCAGCTTCACGCAGCTGCGCACGAGTCCTATCATGAAAAAAGGTTAATTGTGCGACCTGAGTAACGCACAGTAACGGGGTGTCTGCAATGGTAACTGCGTTATAGTTACAGTCAAAGTAATTAGTTAGATTACTCGTTACTAAAACAAGGTAACGGCGTTACTTTCAACGCCGTTAGTCCCATCACTGTGTGGAACCAACTACCAGTTTTAGTCCATGAGGCAGACACCCTGTCTACTTTTAAGGCTAGGCTTAAAACTTTCCTTTTTGATAAAGCTTAGGGTTATACTGGCTATCTCTGGCTATCTCTGTAGTTTTGTTGCTATAGGCTTAGACTGCTTGTTAGGAATCCAGTTTGTGTGGATTGTGGTTTTTTTGTGTGTCTTTTTCTTCCTCCACCACCAGGTGGTGCCCTCTTCTCGTTGGTCCTCTCGCACACCTGCGGCTGGTTGGTTCATCACTGAGGACTACTTAAGCGGTGGACTGTCTCTACCTCGACGCCAGAGTGTTTGCCAGTTTTGGGTACTCTAGCCAAGCTGAGATTAGCTGAGTCTAACTGAGTCTTTGTTTCTCTGAGTTCTAACTGTGTTTTTGTCTTTGCCATCCCGCAAGCTGGAGGTTTTTGGCCTTCTTCCCCTGGAAGGATTGTTTGAGTCTCACACTGAGCAGGGGATTAACCTCCACAAGTTCCGTTCAACACCTCCTGGATTCCAAGTGGCAGTGCACTCCATAGTGCCTCAGGAACCAACCAAATCAAAACCTGTCCACCCTCCAACGAGTTCCCCCCTCTGGTTATCCCGCACAAGACTGGATTCTGGGAAGAAAGTTTTCTCAACTAACGTGAGTCCTGTTTTCTCTGTTTCTCCAAAGTTATCGTTCAAAGTTCCCACGGACCCTGAACTAACCTCTCATACTTCCCTTCCCATTTCCAGTTCCGGTTCACCAGTACCCTGAGTTTCCTGAATCCAACCCCGTTCATCTCCTCAATAAACCTGTTAAACTTTTACCCTAGTTTCTATGAGTGCGTTACTGCATGTGGGTCAGATCCCCTAAGAAAATCATGACACTGCTGGAGGATATAGTAAACACTTTTTCTTAACTCTGCTTTATGGTTAATGAAAACTGAACCAATCTGACTGGATGATCTGGTTGAATCTTCTCTTTAAAAAGCCTTGAGATGACGTTTGGAATGAGGCCATTTTTTAAAACTGGATTAATGGAAAGCAAAAAATCATAATACAGACTGCTAAAGTTCTCAGTTCTTCATTCTCAAATGGCTTCTGTTATAGTGTGCCACTGATTTAATCATAATCATGTTTAAATATAAGGAAAAGATTGGTATTTAATTTCAAAACATTTTTTGATTATCTGTACAAATTTTCTTTTTAATTCAAAGATGCATCTTCAAAAGTAGATAGCTGCTAGAAGCAGCCAAAAGTCATGGATGATGGATATATAGCTGTTTGATAGTGAATTTATGCTCAGTTTTTAAAATGTAGTTTAATAAACGCCTAATGTCTGGCTCCTTGATAAACAGAATAGACTAAACAGTAAAAAAGAACAGAAGAAAAATAATATTTGTACAGGTACACACAAATACAGTATATGAGGTTAGCCTGAGTTTGGAGCTCAGATAGCTGTGGCAGAGGGCTTTATATTTGCCTATGGAGACGTGATGTTGTGGTAATAGGTGTGTCAAAAACTTTATTGATTGTCTGCAGTACGTTAAATAACACTACAATTTTGTTGCTCTGAATGGGTCCATCTAAACCACCACTGCAAGACAAGTAAACCAGAACAGCAGGTAGCATTATTTACTGTTTGGGGCCTCTAATATTGTTTTCCCAATTTTCAAATGAAGATAAAAAAAAATAAAAAAAACAGATAACGCATAAATTAAAATAAAAAAATAAAAAGCAAGGTTGAAGAGGTGATTTCAGTCTGGATTTAAACAGGTTAAGGACGACTGATGAGAGAGCACTGAGGCAGAAAAAAAGGGAAAGAGAAAGAACTGATCTAATCAGATAAAAAACGAGAACTTAAAATGAACTCTGAATTTGACCAGCCAGTGAAGTTCTGGACCAGTTGGACCAGTTTGGGAATTTCATTTATTTTTGCAGGAGACCAAAGAGAAGGGAGTTGCAATAGTCAATATAATTAGAAAAACTGTGAATTTGATTATACTGATTTATTTCCTACAAGGCGGATATTTTATTTTTATATCTTTTAGAAAATTAGAAGTAAACCAAGATCTTATTTCAGACGAGCATATGGTGAGGGAGGAAAGTGGAAGCACAGTTAGGCTTTCTATATGGGTAGAGCTGGGTATCATCTGCAAACAATGAAACTTAATGTTAAACATGGAAAATATTACCAAGGGGAAGCAGATGTCTTGTTGGTTTTCAGTTTTTTTGACCTACATGCAGAATCACACGAACAAACCGGTGAATTTTAATGTTTTATTTACACAAGGTCTGAGAGGAGAAAGCAGACTGATCAGGAAGGAGTTGGTTGATGACAACTGATGACTCTTTGATTTGCTAACTTGCTTTGCAGACTGTACACCCGAGGTCCAGATTGGGACGGGGTCCAGGAGAATGTAAGTAAGATCTGAGTGTATTGATACTTACAAGAGACGTCGTGCTGGAGAGCAGGCAGGCAGATTAGACACTGAGAACTGCTGTACAAAGGTAATACTTTTATCATGAAGAACGGTGATAACAGGAAGTTCACTGGTTGTCTGACATGATAGCAGTCTACATTAAAAGAGATTCATAAGAAGATTAATTTCAACAAGGATTTTCATTTCTTAGGTGATTGGCTGGAATACAATCAGGAGTAATCATTCGGCATAGAGACATGTTCCTTCGCCTCCTTATATACACGCTAGTCATCTTGACTATGAACTGTTCTCAGGTTTCTAGTAATACGGGTTGGCCCAGCCACCAGTAAAGATCCTCTCTGCGACAGGAAGCTCACTCTCCAGAAAAACGGCCAAAACCTAATAGAAGATATATAATAAAGAGCAGAGGTCCTGTCAGGATTCCTGTCTGTGTGTTTGTGTTTCTGTGTTTGTCTCCCTTCCTCCACCAGGAGGCGCCTGGTTCTGGTCTGCCTCCCTACACACCTGCTGTGAGTTACCTCATTAACGGAGTGCTCTTAAGCTGACTGCCACTACCTCGATGCCAGAGTGTTTACCAGTTTTGGGTACTCTAGCCAAGCTGAGTTTTGCTCAGTCAAACTGAGTTTTGCTCAGTCAAACTGAGTTCTTGTCAACATGAGTTTCAATCTTGTTTTTTTGTCTTTGCCCCTCGGCAGGAAGTCATCCTGCAAACTGGATTTTTCGGACCTTCTCTCCCTGGAAGGATCATCTGAGCTTCAAGCTGAGTTGAGGATTTAAACTGGAGGTTTGAATCAACTTTTCCTCAAGAGATCGTTTGAGCTTCACACTGAGCAAGGGATTCATCTCCATTACGACCCGTTCAAGTACCGCAGGAAATCTGAGTGGCAGTCAGCTTCTCCGTTCACCTACAGACAATCACATTCTGGGTAAACCCTGTCCGCCCTCCCATGGGCGTAGGTTTGCATAGGGACCATAGGGACATGTCCCTAGCAAAATTTTGAACCGACCTAATTGTCCCTACCAATAATCGGATTTGAGCAACATGTTTATAATCTACAGCAGTGGCTTCTTTTCCTCTGGCAGATCCTCTGCCTGGTCTCTCCTGTCCCTTTCACGTAACAGCGTATGGAACTGTGCTGCGCTGTTTAACTCAACTCTCATTGGTTCTTCTGCCTTAGGTCCCGCCTTCTCTCTCTCTGATTGGCTGTTTTCTAGTATGTCTGTGCTTGGAGCACAAAATTGAAAATGTATTCACACTAGAATGCCGCGGTTACTGCAATTAATATTAGGCTGCAAAACTAGTCCCAATAATAAAAAAAAAGGAATATCATGTGCACTAAAAAACAAAAACCTTTTTTTTTTCTTTTTTAAAAAGAAATATTCTGAGTCAGCCAGGAGTTCTGAAGACTGCTGGAAAAATGGGCAAATAAAGGCTGTAAGCCATCAACATTTCTGATTCTAAGCCACAGCCAACTAAGAAAGAAAATGTAAGGGTTTCCTTTTTCACCGATATTTAGTTGCTATTACTGTTTTCATTTTTTGATGACTCTTTCAGGTATAATTATTAGCAGGTGTTATTTCTTTTATAGAGTAGCCTATAACAACAAGAAATGGTGCCTAAACATCTGCTATTTTTGTTTAAAAGCACAATTAGGGTTCCACATAATAATAATAATTTAATTGACTATTTATACTTCTAGAAATAGGATAAAGACAAGAACAAACAGAGGAAGAATATTAACACTGATTTTATCTTACATAGATTTCCACACAGTCTATAAGTACATTAGTACAAACATTAATGTCTGGTAAAAATGCTTGAATCTGACTGTTTATTTTGGATATTATTAAATTACAGATAAGATAGTGTTATATTGTCTTTTATAATTGTTAAAAGTGATTTTATATTTTAATACACTTAGGCTCATGTGTTGTGTTTGTAGATGATGCCACTAAAAAAGAAAATAGACATAAGGAGCTATTTAAACAGTCAGACAGTAAGCAATATAGGACAATGATAAAAGGTTGTGTTACATTTAATCCTTTACTATTAAAAATGCACTTATAGATTATATGATTATAGGAAACACAGATATCCAGTAATAATGATGCGGGGCAGTTTGTAGGGTTAAGCAGCTGGCCCTTCAGTGCTTCAGGTGATGTCTAAATAAACCAGGTGATACTAAAATATTTCCTCTTGATGAGTTCTGGATGAAGAATATTGACAGACAAAAACATTTTTTTAAATCTTATATATTATATATATATGTTGTATTTTTAAAATTTTGGTATAATTACTGATCTAAGTGGGTTGCTCTGTCGGAGAAAGGCATATTTTACATTTTTATTATGTTTTAGGGTCTCTATTTGACAGTTAATGATGAATCACTCACTAAATTAGTTGACGATTATTGAAATAATCAATTAATACGATTCATTTTTTCAGTCCCAGATAAAATACATGAAATGGGCTACACAGAGTAACTACAGCCCAGATGTTCCCCTTTTATAGTGAAGTTAATATTTTAATGAATGTATTATTTTGCTTGATACAGAGAGAGCAAAAATATAAGAGTGGGGTTTAACTCTGCACAATTCTATATCTTCAGAAGAAAATACTGTATTTACCTTCTCTCTTAGTTGTTCAAATGAAACCATTTTCAAAGTGGAAAACAGTCCTAATTCCATATTGATCAGAGTCGGGGATACTTCAAACATTAATAAACAGCATCTAATGAGTGTAGTGCTTATAAAATTTTTATTAATGTAGCAAAACGATGCTTTTCTCTTCTGTGCATAAAAAAGGACATGCATATTGCATAGCACCAATGACAACCGACTGATAGTGTCCCTACCAAAGTTCAAATCAAACCTACGCCCTTGCGACCTCCACCTAATCAGACAAACACTGGAACTACCGCACACAGACTGGAATCAAACAGTCAACAACTCCTCTGGAAACCTGAGTCAACAATCTATTTCTCCTCTTCAAGTTCGAGAATCAAATTTCCCACCGAGCCTGAACTAACCGCATTGTCTTCCCCTCACCTTTCAGTTCCGGGTAAGCAGTGTTCAGAGCAAGACTGGATTCTTCACAATCTCCTAAATTAACCTGTTAAACTTTTTCCCTGGTCTCTCTGTTTGCTCTTCTGCGTTTGGGTCTGATCTTTAGTTAAATCATGACAGGTCCAAGGACAGAGCCCTGAGGTGCACCAGAAATCAGTAAGAAATTGTGAAAAAGTGTTTTCCAAATGTCTTGTCCTGCTGAGATATTTGGGAGCAACATCCAAACAGCACAGCAGTGGAAATGTGTCTGGTTTTGTTTTTTAATTTAGCATTACTTCTCCCCTCTTTTTCCTAGTTTTTACAGAGTTTGTGGAACACTGAAACCTGGAGCTGCTCATAGCCTTTAGCTCTTTAAAAACAAGAAGCGTGGGGCGTGCTTTGATGGCGTAGTGGTTGGCGCACTCAAACCATGTACGGAGGCCTTAGTCCTCGGCGCCGGTTGACCCAGTTTCAAATTCGACTTGTGGTCCTTTGCCGCATGTCTCTCCCCCTCTCTCATACTCCCTTTCCTGTCAGCCTACTGTCAAAAAAAAACTGCCACTAGTGTTGGTAAAAAAATAAATAAATAAAAATGAAGAAGCCCATTCACCTTTGTAATTTTGACCACAAGTTGTCATTTTATGTACTTTGGCTAAATCAATATATATAAATTCATATTAGATTTCTGCATATGCTTTGAGGGTCATTTCATTTACAGCAAGCAGTAAAAAAAGGGTGTAAAAAAGCTAGATGCATCACAACACGCATTAATTTACGTAGACAAGTCTATAAAAATGTGTGACCAAGTGGTTTTCTGAGCCAGTTAGTTCTGCATGGTGGCAGGGTCCAGCGGCAGCCTAAAGGGAGCACAAGGTCTGCCTTTATGGAATGAATGCTGACAGGACTTGATCTGCTTTTTCACAGTTGTTTTTTTCACTACGGTTCTTAAAGGAAGTAATCGAAAATAACCGTACATTTTTACAAGAGTTTAAAGGTGGTTCTCCTTGTGGGTAGAAACAGATGCTATAAATCTCAAGTGCTGTAAAAAAAAAAAAAAAAAAAAAAAAAAAAAGTTGGTGTAGATGCTATAAAATAGAATAGAGGAGTAAAATTTCACATTAAAGTTTGATTGACTTTAACAAAACCTTTATAATGAAAAGGCACCAGCTGATCTTTTTTTTTTTTTTTTTTGGTTGTTTACAGTCCATGTTGAGTTCAAAGTACAAGTTACTGTTATTTACAGTCTGATGATGTTTCTACTGCCGCAATCTTTCTATAGCTGTTTATATGGGAAGGGGAGGGGAGGGATTAGGGGTCAATAGAGTTTTTGTTCAAATCAAATAACATTTTTTTGAGTTTTGTCATATCAGTGTTTAAAATTGATAGTCAACTGTAGTCACTATGGAGTGGAGACACAATAACAGAGTCTTCATCATATTATACCATGTGCTGCTTATCATGGTGGCTTTAAATTTTTCTGGTTTGAAGATAAATAGAATAGGGGAAAGAAGGCAGACCTGCAGGAAAACAGTGGATGGAATTAGAGCATCTGATGAAACGCTGGTTACCACTACCAGTTATCATTGCATGATTACAAAATATCCAACAACAAGTAAATGACACCATTCTGAACACTCTTCAACTCATTTGCTAAAGTTTATAACTAAATGCAATTAAAGTTTGACAAAAGAAAGTAGCTAAAATGACTTTTCTCTATATTTCTTGTTAGTTTTAGGGCATATACACACCAAATTAGAAATTAGAGAGATTTATTGGTAAATCTGACCGTTCTTTGGCGCTCTGACCCCGGCAGAAGATATGGGAGCTGCAAATGAAGATGAGCTCAGATGATCATTGTGAGATTAGGATTAGATATGTCCTCTTCTGGATCTGGACACTGGAAATTTCACTGTCTTAAATTCGGCGTCTAATTTCAGTGTAAAAAGGGAAGGGTTACTTCAGGTCACAGACATTAGCAATGGATTGTGGTTTCCGCCTGTGGTGCTCATACTGAAGGAAAACCAGCACGACGGAGCCTGTCATGCAAGCTAACGCTAACTCAACGGTGAGTTTATTACTTTCATTTTTCTGTAGTTGAGTTAGCGTTAGCTTGCATGACCGGCTCCGTCGTGCTGGTTTTCCTTCCGTATGAGCGCCACAAGCGTCACGTCACGTGACTAAGAAACCGTAACGGGATTGGCTGGGTGTTGGACGCCACAATCCATTGCTAATGTCTGTGACCTGAAGTAACCCTTCCCTTTTTACACTGAATTTAGACGCCGAATTTAAGACAGTGAAATAGAGCCAGTTGAATCTCAGGAGGCTGAAAATATTCAGTTTGAATTTTTTTATATGCTGATTTTTTTAACACCGAAAAATTCAACTGAAAAATAAGTATTGAAAATGTAATCACTTTGAAATAGTAATGTGAATTTTTAGCTTGAAGAGAAAATAACAAATGAAATTTCAACTGTGTAGAAATAACGACAATGAACTTCTTTTTAGGTCAAAAATGTGTTCTGAATATATTTTAACACTGAAACAGTAAGTACAAACATACAACATTTACATTTCAGTAGCATTTTTAATTCAAATCCCAGCAACACGGATTTACTTCCATAGGTGAAGACCAGCAGAGAAGGAAGCCAGAATGAACATAAGAGCCTGATGGAGGAGATGGAGGGTGGCCGAAACGTGGCTGAAGATCAGGAGAGTCTGTAGATAAAGAACCTTACAGGATGATTGCCTGAAGACGTATAAGGACTTGACTTTGATTGGCTGGAGTAGAGGGGCATGTTGAGGAGATTGGATGCTGGGGGGAGTCTTCCAGTTTAAGTTTGCGTCTAAACTTAAAGCTATAGAGGACAATCTTTTATTTCAAGATGGATATATATATTTATATATATTCAGGTTAACCTGAGCAGGCCAATATATCCTGCGGAATATATCATCCTCGGGGAGCAAAAAGTAATAATGATCATCTGTGCAAACGGTAAGTTAATTGTGTTCGCTATAAAGTCCACTATATAATCCCCGCTCTATATATTGACTGAGCGATTAAGGGGTTATAGCAGACATTTGGATACAGTAAGTTTAAATGAGCTATGAGAACAGCAACTTTTAAACAGAGCGTGCACAAGGAGAAATGGGCTCGTGCACGCTCTCGCACGCGTTTAATAGGCGTTTCCTCTTCCTATGTTCCATTTTTTAAAGTGGAGAGGGCGGGTCTTTTCAAAAATTCACAAAAATCCTCCTTTTCCATCGAATAAAAACTGTTATTCATTATACATTTCCATTTGGAGGAAGTTAGCATTAAGTTCCAGTTAGATATTAGAGCAATTTCTAAACACAGTAAAGCTTTGATGATAGAAAATGAGCTGAGTGATAATGTTGGTGCTCTGATGTGACCTGTATCACTGGAAAAACGATCTAGAAATAAGTAAAAATGTCCTAAATTAAGTGTTTAGGACATTTACCCTTAATTTGAGTAGGTTAATGAGAAAGTTTGCCAATGGAATGAGGATTATTACTCTTAAAATAGGATAATTGGATAATACGCACTTAAGATAAGACAATGCAATAGTTTTTTCTTATTTTAAGTGTAAATTGTCTTGTTCCATTTGCAAAATATCTCTTTTACCTCCTAGATTCCAAGAAAAATTCACTTATTTTAAGAAAATATGACTTTTCTAGATTTTGATTTTTTTCCACTCATTTTAAGTTGAGCTCAGTATCAGACTGTGGACTTGGTGCTACAGGTGTCTGCTTTGTGTTATTTTTCACAGCATGAAATGTGACTTTAATTCCAGCCATTATTATAGAAAAAGGCAAAGATGAAGCCTCTTCAGTAGAGCAGGGCGATCGGGGGCAGAATGGAGAATCCAGGAAAGACACTGACAGCATCTTGTTGTGGTGGGTGAGTTCAGAGCTGCAGTTTTAACGGGAAGTAATGAAATCATTGGTCTCCCGGAGCAATATAGTCAATACCCCGTAAGAGAGTTGGAAGTGATAGCTTTTACCTCTGTGATCGCGATGCGTCACCTTCTCTTTAACTGGAAATCAACTAAAGCCCCATCCAGAACAATAAGGATAAATGAGGTCATGTCCTTTTATGAAGGTGGAGAAAATTAGATATTAAAAAAGTAATCCCCCCTTTGCACTCAGCTTCCCCCCCATTTATTTATTTGTTTTATTTTATTTATTTATTTTTTTAATTTATTTTTTATATTACCTTTATTAATCTAGTTGTTTATTTTCTCTTTTTCCTGTTCTTCTTTTTCCTCCAGAGGTGTGTATGTGTGAGTATATTCAATTCAATTCAATTTAGTTTATTTCTATAGCGTCAATTCACAACACATTTTGTTAGGTTCATGCAATGATGATTATTAAAGTAATGTGTGTTCATATGAAACATTGTAACCTAAATGAGATGCTCCACTCTTGATTCAGTCAGGAGACCATCCTGCCTTGTCATTCTCGTGGAATGTCCTGTCTTTATGAACTGATCAATTGTTCTGTCAGAACAATACTCTGTTTGTAACCATGTGTCATGTTCTGTTAATAAAATGCTCTGCAGAGGAGGTCCGGTGGGAGACAGTGTCTTTGAGTCTGGGGTTCAACTGTCTCTCCTTCTGCAGAAGCCGTATAAAAAAATCCCTTACTGTGTATTTCAGTTCTTCTTTTGCAAACCTACATTTATGAACCCAACACATGTCATTTCAAGGCACTTTACAGTTCAACCAGATCATCCAGTCTAATTGATTCAAAGTTTTCTATCTAAGGAAAACCAGTTGATTGCATCGACTCATAACTCAAATACAATCCTTCACACTAAGCATGCTTGTAGCGACAGTGGAGAGGAAAAACTCCCTTTTAACAGGAAGAAACCTCCAGCAGAACCAGGCTCGGTGTGAGCGGCTATCTGCTGAGGCCCACTGGGGTTCATATATATGTATATATATATATATATATGTCACTATGTTTTACTACTGGAGGTGTTCTGTGTATGTTCTTTGTTCTTAAAAAAAAAGTGGGATCTATAGGTGAAAGGTTGGCTGTCTTATTTTCAGAAATGCTACAATTATGCTTTGTTCCTGTAATAAATAAAAAATAATCTTTAAAAAAGGGTAGTAAGATAAGGTAAGAGATTAGATGAGCTTTATTGATCTCACAGCGGAGAAATTTACTCGTCACATATTGGCATAGAAGTTAAAGAAGGTGCAAACAAGGAGGAAAAAGGTGCATTAAGAATAAACAATATATATATACGGTATATCCAGGTATATACAGTATATCAAGATAAATAAGGATTAAGGTGCAAGTGTACATGTATCGTAAACAATGAAAAAACAAAATAAAGATAAGAAATAAAAAATAAGAAAAAATAAAATAAAAATATGTACGATCCGCATGGTAGTAATGGCTCATTTGGTTTGATCCAAGCCATTACATTTTACTCGTACTATTGAAATGTGTCAGAACAAGAGGTGCGCAAAGAGGCATGAAATCTAAGCAGAATTAAGTCAGAGACCAATAGACATGCTATCTGTTTTATTTAAGGGAACTTGAATATTAAATGTGTTGTTTTTTCCTGACTGCAAAAAAAAGGGAAGAAGAATCAGATATCAATGTAGAAACTACAAGAAACTACAACATAGCAAAAATACACAGGATTGGTTTGAAATATGAACCTACAGCTTCAGCTGGCTCAGCAGTTGGTGCATTATGTAGGCCTTCTTTGTATGCATGATCTAAAATGCACCAGATTACAATACATTGTAGTTTTGTAAAAAAAAAATTGTCTTCAGTCCTAATCTACACATTTAAAATCGCCGATGATGTCTGCTCTCCAACCATGAGACACCAGCAATGAATGAGCATTACTGACATGATTGGTTAAATGTTTAAAAAAATCTCATTTAGTAAAAGTAAGGTTAATTATTTAATAAGTCCAACAGACTGAGGAGGATCTTTATAGGTTTAAAGCTGCATGTTGCAAAGAGGCAATCAGTGGCTGCAAAGTGTGAAAGTTGGAGGGTGTTAGAATAAGCCACCAAACTGTGAGAAGAAGAGAAAAAAACGTCAGTTTCTGTAAAGGAAGTTCTGGTGCAATAACAAACAGCAGAAATGGAACCTGAGAGAACTGTCTTTTTTTTATTCCGCATTTAAAACTGACTCTGTGAACCTTTCAGACAAAGTGATGCAGTTTATCATGGTGCCAGTTAAAGGTTCTCTATGGTTACAGGGGAAAAAACAAACAAAAACACATAAATACAATGGAGCCAAATAGTATTTAGTCAGCCACGGATTGTGCAGGTTCTACTGCTTAGAAAGATGTGGTCTGTTATTGTTTTCATGAGTACAGTTAAAGGAAAAGTATTTGCTCATTAACAAAAGTTCAGATCAATGCTTTGTAGCATCACCTTTGTTGGCAATGACGGGTCGGGCGTTTCCTGTCAGTCTTCTCCATGTTTCTCACACTGTTGCTGCTATTTTGGTCCATTCCTCCATCAGATATGATGTTTCCATCGCTGGGACACTCAGACTGAAGACTGACCAGGTCATTCCAGGACCTTGAAATTCTTTTTATGGATCCACTCCTTAGTGTCCTTAGTTCTGCGTTTAGGATCAGAGTCCTGCACCGTGTCAGGGTATGGGGTATAAATTAACAAAATGTGGGTGGGTGTCATACACAGAGTTAAAGGATGAATTAAGCTTATTTGTATATTCTTATTTGTTAACTCTACATCTTAAAAAATTAAATTGATTTAAAAAACATCCAGATAACAGTATTTTTTAGCCAGGAGGCAAACCTTCGTACTTCAGACAGTTTACAGCTGTTAATCTGTGATCGCAGCGCACACTGAGTGTGAGCGTGAGGCAATGATCTATACTGCCTCTGTTGTTGGAAACGGCTGTGTGTTCACTTAGAGATCAAAGGCCAAGTCGCACTTTATTATTCACGGGTCGGAGTTCCGGCCGGGTTTTAAATGGGGATAATTGCGGGTCACAGGTTGGGTCTTGGTTCTGAACTCTACAGGTGCGAGTGGATACAGTTTACTCTGTTTAGTATCATAGTCCTGCTAGAAGAGCCAGCTATGATCCATCATCAATGCTCTCACAGATGTAAGAAGGTTTAGGCTTAAAATCTCCCCATTCATGGCTCTTACTTTAACACAGATCGGTCGCCCTCTCCCCTTTGCAGAAAAACAGCCCCAAAGCATGATGCTTCCACTCCCATGTTTCACAGTAGGTATTTCTTTTCTTGTGGATCATCCATCAGCTCTCTGAAAAACTTCAAACAGGTCTGGACATGTAGAGTCTTTAGCAGGGAGACGCACATCTGCAGGATGTGAGTCCCTCGGGTCGTAGTGTGTTTCTGATGGTAGCCTTTGTTCCTCTGGTCCAAGCTCTCTGCAGCTCACTCATCAGGTGCCTTCATGTAGTTCTGGGATTTTTGCTCATTGTTCTCATTTTGACCCCAGAGAATGAGATCTTCCCAGATCAATGGCGACCATTAATGGTTATATAAGTTCTCCATTTTCTTCCAGTTGCTCCCATAGTTATTCTCACCACCCTGCTCCCTGTTGTCGCCTGTTTCTGGTCTAGAATCTTCTTCTTGGTGTTTTTAAACAGTTCTTATGCTACGTTCACACCGGATACAGCAGGCGCAGCAGAAGCAGCGAGTTTACATTCAAAGTCAATGGTTGACGCGCGTCAAGGCGCAGCAAAAGGTCCCGCGGCGCATTTTGAGCAGCAGGCGCAGCGCGTATGAGCAGCTGAAGCAGCTCGTCGGGAGCGTTTAAGCATCTGACGCGCGTGAAACGCAGCAAACGCAGATAACAGATAACAGTATTTTTTTTAAGCAAGGAGGCAAACCTTCGTACTTCAGACAGTTTACAGCTGTTAATCTGTGATCGCAGCGCACACTGAGTGTAAATGTGAGGCAATGATCTATACTGCCTCTGTTGTTGGAAACGGCTGTGTGTTCACTTAGAGATCAAAGGCCAAGTCGCACTTTATTATTCACGGGTCGGAGCAGTTCCGGCCGGGTTTTAAATGAGGATAATTGCGGGTCACAGGTTGGGTCTTGGTTCTGAACTCTACAGGTGCGAGTGGATACAGTTTACTCTGTTTAGTATCATAGTCCTGCTAGAAGAGCCAGGGTCAGAGAATGAGATCTTCCCAGATCAATGGAGACCATTAATGGTTATATAAGTTCTCCATTTTCTTCCAGTTGCTCCCATAGTTATTCTCACCACCCTGCTCTCTGGCTGCTGCTTTTCGAGATGGAAAAATTGAACTTTTGCTGCTCAAGGAGCCGCATCAACCAATCAGAGAAGCTTTTCTGGGAGCTGGCTGGGAGACAGACACATCGCTGATGATACAGAGTGCTATGATCACTCCTCTGAAACAGTTTATTGACGCCTAAATTAACTTAAAATGAAGAAATCTGCCGGCAGAATATGTTTGCTTTTATTATCCTGGTGCCTGCAGTTTGGATTATTTAGATGAAAAACACCTTCCAGCTGCCGCGGTGAACCGCGAGGAGGCGACCCGGCCAGAGGCTGCTGTTGAATGAGATTCCTACTGACAGCGCACCGCTGGTATGTGGGGGTCTGAGCGGCTCCGACAGAAATAATATTGGAAGGTGGGATGGTAATCTGGATGAACTGACTGCAATGATTAAGTTTTCGGGTGGATTTTCTCCCTTAAAAACATATTAAAACTACTTTATTCCCACTGATCACAGCAAATATAGCTGCAAGGCAAAGAAAGGATAGAGTAGCTCCGCCCAACGCGCGTCAGACACACGTTTGCTCCGCGCAGCTGCGCGTCAGAACTAACTGGTACAAGCAGCAAAAATGAAGCAGCAGACGCGATTTTGCTGCTCCTGCTGCGTCCGGTGTGAACGTAGCATTAAACAGCCATGGTTGAGTTTGGAGTCTGTTTAATGCTGAGGACAGGTGTCTTTTATACAGATCAGTTCAAACAACAGCCATTAATACAGGTAAGGAGTGGTGAAGTTACAGGCCTGTGAAGGACGGACATATTGCTTGTTTGTTATTAACCAACCACTAATTTTCCAAAAGAATTAACAAATAAATTCTTTAAAATTCCTAAAGTGTGATTTCTTGTCTTACATTTAGTCTCTCATAGTTGTATTTTACCTAGGATGAAAATGACAGACTCCCTTATCTTTCTATGTAGGAGAATTTGCACAATCAGTAGCTGACTGAATACTTTTTTGCTCCACTGCTGCTCGTATCAGTTAAAGATGAGTTAAAAATTATTCTGCAAACTAACTTCCTTTTTCCTTCCCTTACAAAACTGTTAGGGCAGTTTTTTTTTAGTTTTTTTTTAAGGAACTTTCTTGTGGCTTGGATTGAAAATAGAGGCCCTATTTGCAGCTTAAAAACACTTTTATGGGTTGGAAAAACTTTAAAGCAATGAACTATATTATAAATATACCACTAAATGACACTCTGAAGCAGTGTTTCCAAACCAGGAGGATGCGTGCCCCTAGTGGTCTGCGCGTGCATTGCAATTGGTGAATGAAAATATTTAGAAAGTAAAATAAAATAGGGCTGGGATCTGGACCCAATTGAAAAGTAAGTTTATTAACTTTGACACATTAAAACCAAGCAGAGGAACAGACTGGATGTAGAGAACAGCCTGGGATCAGCTGTTTTCCACACTGAGCTATCAGAGCTCATCAAAGCAGCTCAGGTGTCTTGATGAAAACAAAGTAAAACTAATTAAATCAGTCTGATTTTTATTCTGTATTTTATTCCCAATTAACCAAATTTAAATCTGACAGTAAGGGAGTTACTCAACCTATTTGTGTTGCTTTTTTTATTTGAGATGGAAAGAATAAAATTATAAAAAATGAAATGCTCAAATTAAAAGATTAAGTAAAATAGTCTTTATTTTGTAATCAGTTATTGTACATTCCACTTGGGCAGTCATCAATACTTTTGGCTGAGGGGGGGTAGTCATGGTGAGATAAAAAGGGATGCAGAAGTCAAAAAAAGTTGGGAAACACTGATCTATTAGCCTCGTGAGACCATCCTGATCTCGCGAGCTTTCAAGGTTTTACTCCCAGATCAGTCTGGACACTCTCCGTTAAAGAAAATTTGGAGCCGTTCACCAAACGAACGTCCAATCAGCGTTGGCTTTGAGGCGGGTTGAGGTGTGACGCAACGAGAAGCGCGACAGTTCAGTCTAAAGAACATGGCGGCTTCAGCCGATGAAACTAGCGTTAGCGTGGCTATCGAGCAAGTTTTATCGGAATTACAGAGTATTTCTTCACTGAAAGAAGAGCAAAACACTGCTCTGGAGGCTTTTCTCAGAGGAAAAGATGTTTTTGCTCTTCTCCCGACTGGTTTCGGCAAGAGTAGCCTGGCTTGTGGTTGTGTTTTCGTCGTCGCTCTGTTAGTACGTCATATGCTTCGTTGATCTGATTGGTTTATTTGGCCCGTCTATCACCAACATAGGCCAATCAGCTAACCAGTATTTTTCGCCCCTTCCCAAAATTACTTCAACGGAAGGTTTCCAGATGGATATGCGGAGCAAATCCATCTGGCGGAGTCAGGTTATTTCACAGCTGGCTGGGTTGTTAACCTGAAAATATGGCATCCAAAAAAAAAGATATTTGTATGTAAAGTGAAGGTAAGCTGCATGCTGTTGATCTCAATGCTGACTTTATCTAAACGGCTAAACACAACTAAATTAAATTTTATTGATCTCACATTGGAGAAATTTACCTCAGCATTTAACCCATCCCCTTTGGGAGCAGTGGACTCTCACCATGGGGCACTCAGGGAGCAGCGTGAGGTTAAAGGTCTTGCTCAGGAACCCACAGTGGCAGTCTGTGGGAGTGGGGCTCAAACTCAGAACCTCAGGATTCCCAGCTCTATGCCCTTACCGCTAGGCCGCCACTCTACTTGCAGTAAGAAGGTCTTAGGTTGGATTCCTGGCCCAGACTCTTTCTGCATGGAGTTTGCATGTTCTCCCCCTGCGTGCCTTACTTCACTCCAGGTACTCCGGCTTCCTCTCACAGTCCAAAAACATGACTGTTAAGTTTATTGGTCCTAAATTGTCCTTTAGTGTGAGTGTGTACAGCCTAAGTTAGCTCTCCTGACTTCATTTTAAACTCAGCTAATACTAAATGTACAACAGATAGACGGCCGCTTGCAGTCAGCATCCAGTCAGCTGACCACATTCTCTTTTGGAAAGCGTTAAAAATAAATATATCAGTCACCTGTTTTATTTTCACACCCGATGACAAAACATACAGCCAGCATCTTTTACGTGCAGGGGACCAGAACAGGTGCTCAGTATGGCCGCTGCTAGATACAAATGTTTCTGACGTCAGCTGCAACGCATCTACTGTATAGTAATATGAAAAAAGCCTCCAGGGTTTAATGCTTGGGTAAAACTTCAAAGCAAATATAATTGTTTCTAGCATAGTCTCGGATTTTAATGGGGAAAAAAATACAATGGGGCAAAAAAGTATTTAGTCAGGTAGTGAAGTGAGCAGAATGTGATTTATAAAATGCAATTAGATAAGAAAGCAACTTGTGAACCTGAATCTAAAAAAAAAAAATAATCTAAAAAGGTATTTTTAATTAAATAAAAAAAAAAATAGAATCTCTTTTAAAACAGCAGTCAGGGACTCTGATGGATAGACGCAGATGGTCAAGTCCTGTCTAGTAAACGCTGCTGTTTTGCCAGCATTGCTTGGAAACTGGATCAGCTGCCTGCTGTACAGCTAATCCAGCCAGTATCTGCTTACATGACGAAGTGTCAAAAATAAGCATGAGGAGAGGCAGGACCTGAAGACAGAACAGGTATTTGAACTGGAGCAAAATGACAGACAGAGCAGAGGGGTTTTAACAATACGGTGATCATTCCAAGCTGAAGTGTGGCGTTAAAACGCTCATTAGGTAAAGCTGGTGACATGCTTCCTGTAAATACTTGAAACTAGTGATGTTATGAGATGAGCCGAGGCTTCGAGGCGTGTGTCGAGTAATGGAGGGGGCGTTTCCCCGAAGCGCGTGTCGAGGCGTGATTCATTTAGAGGAGGGGCCAAAATTGATGACGTCCGAGGCCTCGTTACCGTGATACCACGTGACCGCTTCGGAAAGTGGTTCAGAAAGCGCAAGAATTTTGAAAGGCATCTAAACAGCCTCAGTGTTCAGTCAAGATGTGGGAGTTTGGAGGAGAGATGCTCTCAGCTGGATAGAGTTTGGATAGATTCTAAGAATAGATTGGTTGGAAAAACAACCAATCTAGTTGCTAATTTGATTAGAATAAACAATGTAATGATCAAAATTTGAGCAAACCACTGGACAAAGCCTGCGTTAACACGTCAGTGTTAAGAAGTATTTTCTACTGTGTCAGACTATCTACATAGGTGGCGTCAGCTGTAAGAGTCAGGCTCCCACTCTAGATGTGGATGGTTCAAGACCTGTCTTTGACTTTTGAAAATTTCGATTAAACTTGATTATTTTGGCTGATGAGACTAATTTGCATTGTTTTGCCAGAGTAAAAATATAGATTGGGCAAATTAGGTCGGTGAAGCCAAAAGATTGGTTGAACACAACTTCCAACCTGATTAAAACCAAAAAACGTGGAAAAACTATCATGTTTGTGTCTGCTTGAGTTTATTTCACTAAAATGACAGAAAAACGGTGCACCTTAAATTATTGTTCTAAGAAATTTTACACTTAAAAAAACTTACAAAAGATTTTATTATACACACCCACCATTAATAATTTCAAGGGAACTTAAAAGGGGAAAAAAAGAAAAACAGTTGCAAAAAAAAAAAAAATCACAGATTTTATTACAAACTGTAGTTCTGCACTCCACCAGTAGGTGGTGACATGTTCACATGGAGCCTCATGAACTGTGGGGATCGTTGAAGCAATTTGGCCAAACGGTTCAATGCCTCATGATGCTTCATCTCACCATCACTACTTGAAACCAAAGTGTGGTTTTCACATTGTTGCACTCTAAGAGTCTGGAGTAACCACTATGCACAACAGAAACACAGAGAGAAACTGACATGATTTTGAGTTGATCCTTTTTTTAAATAAAGCAAAAAGTAAAAGTTATGCATTATAGAACAGTAAATATAGCTTTTATGCCTGTGAAGGACTGTCAGGCACTGGTGTATTTTCAAAAAAACAGGGTTCTTTTATTTAACACAAACAAGATTAAGTGTCACAAGTACAAAATGGATTCAAAAATGAGGCCCAAGGAACAAAAACTACTCAAAACAGCAAGTAACAGAACTAACTCAAACAAACTGGCCTGCCTTATTGATAAAAAGAGAAACTTTAAAGGAGTCATTGAATGCAAAATGGAGCTTCCATTGTCATAGATCAGGGGTCACCAACCTTTTTCAGGCTGAGGGCTACTTCATGGCTACCGAGTCATAGGAAGGGCAACCAATACTGACCTATGAACTGGAGGGATCAGTGTTCACCTACAGTAAATCTCATCCATAAAAACTCATTTTTATTCTTATTTTATTCTTTTATTCATTTCTAATTTTCTTTTTAATATTACAATTTTGAAACCACTGAAATATGATGAAATAGTTAACATGATGAAATAATACATAAATGATTAAAAAGAAGAGCAACAGAATAAAAAAAAAATCAACTTAACCCACTGAGTGAGTTCTTCAGTTTTCAGAAGACGAAGAGGGCCCCCCATGTGGTCCTTGAGGGCCCCTTGGTGCCCGCGGGCACCGCGTTGGTGACCCCTGTCATAGATGAATAATGATAGTTCAGTGGGGGAAATGGACGTACAGAAAAGTTCAAACCCCATCAACACCTCCTTTCTCTGCAAATCTCACGATTCTAAACTTCCACCATAAAACGGGCGAATCCAAACAAAGCACCGAAATGATGTCAATTCGAGGATGTTGCCTTATTTGGTTCTGACCTGTACTTTTGTCACTCCCCGGAGGGGGCGGGTATGAAGTGTCAACTGCTGGGCCTCTGACTGGACCAGACCTCAGCAGAGAGCCGTGAACCACCCATCCTCAGCTGGAGGAGGGGGACTAGGGGGCCGGTAAGGAAGCACAGGGCCGCCTGTGTCCAGGCTACCGTCACCGGATCGGGTTCGGTCGCTCCATGCTGCACTGTAGTCGACCCAAATCCCGGACGATTTTTAAATTCCCCTAGGACATTTTTTTAGGTATGAAAAGTAGAACAATGGGGAAAAAGAGGACATCTGGTCACCCTACCATATGACCAACCAATGACCGACCTTCAGAATCATAGACAGGTTTCAGATATTACAGGCCAACAATGGAACCAAACGACCCATTCATCGGTTACCAGTTGCATGTTTCAAAGTCCAGTGGATATTTTTTTGAACTTTTACGGAATGCTATATCAACAATTTCGATTTCAGTGAGTGAGTGCTTGTTGCTATGATGCGTCTTTGCTCAGCAGCTTCACTCTTTGTGAACCAACCAATTAGCGCACAGCTCATCTAAATTCCGTAAAAGTTTAAAAAACAATGCACAGGTATTCAGGTATTACAGGAGACAATCCCCCCCCTTTAACGACCGACCTTCAGAATCATAGATAGGTTTCAGATATTACAGGCAAACAATGGAACCAAACGACCCACTCATCGTTTTCAATTTGCATGTTTCCAAGCAACACAAGGCCTTGTCTATATAAAGACTCAAACTCACTGCGGATCCAGACATTTGAATTGAGAAAGCTTCCTGGAGAGGAAGCGAAATGTCTTCAAACCTTGGAAACCAAGTCCAGTGGAATGTTTTTTAAACTTTTACGGAATGACTGTTACCTGGATGGCTGAGAATCTTCATCAGCATAGCTCATCTAAATATTCATGAGCATACCACCAAAGGAAGAAAACCTTTTGTTTCATTCTGGGGCTTTTAACCAGGCTTGCATTAGGGCTCATAGAATAGCAAATATGCCATTTTCAGCCCAACTAATGTTACACACCCTATTCAGAGACCTTAAGGACCAGCACCAAATACCCTATAGAATCATTCTATCACCCCTTTAAATAGTGGCTGATCAGTTCACAAAAGAAACACATGGTGCAAAACATGCACACACCTAACTAAACCAAATGAAGCAAAACTCAAATGCTCCAATACCAATGATGTGCTATAGTCCAAATTAGCTCCGCCCATCAGCCAAGGGACTAGAGCAACTGAAACAGAGTATAAATTAAACTGAATCACAACAAATGGGGTAAAAAATAATGTGCAAACACATTTTGAGATACAGTGCAATGGTGATAAATAAAGAATTGACTCTGTAAATGAAACATTATATGAAAAAGAAACTAAATATCATATGATATTTGTTACCACATTTGTGAGGCTGTATATGCAGCCATCACAATTGCCCTACTCTAAATTTACAGTATTAAATAATTAATTTTAACATTAGAGAAAAGCAGTACGAGAAGAAAAATTCTTTGGACCATCATTCATCCATTAGTCATGAAACGGTTTGCGGTTACATGACTTTCGGAAAGCATGAGGAGTCACAGGTGTTTATTAGGAAAGCAGGGTTTTTATTTTAACCCAAAAAGTTGGGTTTACAAAAAGAAACACTGAGTTAATAGAGGAAGGAAAAAACAAAATAAAAAAATTTAACTCAAAAAAGAAATAGGAATGCAATCGTTTTTTTACATCCTTAATTCACTTAAACCCTTCCTGGTCCTTTAAGTCCTGCAGCAGATTGACATTAAATCAGAAATACATTTTCACTTGAATCTAACCAGGTAGAGAAAATGGCACAGAATCAGCACCGAGCGTCTCACAGATTGATGCAACATGCATGCAGTCCATAATAAAAAAGCCGTGATCGTTGGGATCTGCAGCTTTTAAACTAATGGACTCACTTCCTGTGAGTGCTTCCTTAGTGAATCGGTGAAACACAAACTATGTGCGTGCCACAAACGGTCTCATCGGTTAACAACAGATATTTCCCAGGCTGCGTACCTATTGTTACATTAGCTTGGTGTGCACACAGAGGAAGAGGGTTTTTCTAACTCTACACCACCTCACAGTTTCTGTTCATTAAAGAAGCTACAAGAACTCATGTGAGTCAAGCAGTCCTGATGGAATGTATGGAAATCAAGCAAAGGTTCGGCTAAAATGAAATTTACAGCACAAACAAAACTAATCAGAACATTAGAACATAATAAAGTAACAGTTAAGTCTTTAAGTCTTTAAATATAGGCACAATGAATTTCTAAAGAAATCATAAGTTGAACACAAAAAGCAACTTAAACTAAAGAGCCTAGTGACCCCCCCATTAGCAGGGGCCAGTGGAATATAATTAGCGCTCATTCAGGTGCGCTGAGGTCTGGCTGCCATCTTTGTGAGGGCAAAATTCCCAAAGATTATGGAAAGTAAGACTGGAAAGGAGATCAAACCAGAACACCAATTATGATTTTAAAAATACAGAAATGAATGTAATGCAGAAACTTACAAATAAAACAAATGCATTTAAACCAGTTGACTTGTTGCAAATTAACAGTGTTATTTTTGACTGGATAAATTTAAAAAAATATATAAGAGAATTGGAAATTACCCAATTTCAATTCAATTTAGTTTATTTATACAGCGCAATTCAACACATTTCATCTCAAGTTACTTTATAGACAATTTAGAAAGAACAGATTGTTTAAAAGCTTCTACGAAGAAAACAGAAGTCAATGCATCAACTTTTTCAACTTTGGATTTATACATAAATGTAGTCTTTTTGAGTTTTATGTTTTCCTTTCGTGTTAACCTTATGGTATATTGTGTGTAATCTAAAGAAAGAAATAACTAAAAGGCAGATAAACGTGGTGTAATCATATTTTATATTGAGGATGTCCGATGATGACGTCATAGAAGCAGTTTAATGAAGAAAATGTAAAAAAGCATCACAGAAAATAATATAATTTTTCTTAAAGATGATTATTAGCATTCTTTAGTGATTACTTAAAGGAGATCCCGCAATACTTTTGCGAGATCTCACAAAAGTTTTGCGGGATCTCGCAAAAGTTTATTTTTTGCGAGATCTTGCAAAAGTTTTGCAGGATCTCGCAATGTTTTTGCGAGATCTCGCAAAAGTATTGCGGGATCTCGCAAAAGTTTATTGCAAAAGTGTTGGGGGATCTCGCAAAAGTTTATTTTTTCCCTCTATGTCCCTTTAGGGGCTCCGTACAAAACCCCGTCATGCAAGGCAACATATTTTTGCGAAATATTAGAAAATAAATTCGCCAAATATAAGAGGAAAATCGTAGTTTGGTTTAAAGAAAGCATTTTAGTTTTATTATAATTTAGTTTGTTGTGAGGATTTTACAGTTTGAAGAAATATAAAATTACACCATATGCCGACCGTCACAAGGATGCACATGATATACTGCATGCATCACTGAGGTAGTTTACTGTCACAGGTAGGAGCTTCGGCCGAAGATTAAGGTATGATTTAAGGAACCCCGGCCCTCGCACGCTGAAATTAGAACTGGCCCGATATCACAGATTACCAGTCCAAGCCTGTTTGAGGGTCAAGGTAACAGGACCCCAGTAACCATGACGACAATGGCCAGACGCACCTGGATTAATCAGCTCATGCAGTAATGAAAGACAGGAAAAAAAGGAGCTGCTTTGAGTTCAGGAAGTAGTCTGTCATTCTTTTAATGAAGAAATATTTCTAAAGCTATTTTTAAGAGATGATTATTCACACTTTTATTGAACCTAACCTTGACTACTGTAAAAGCCTTTTATGTGTTTTAAAAAGAGATCTGGGCCGTTTGGGGTTATTGCAGGAAGCTGCTGATGCCATGCTTCAACAAACAGGAAAAACACGGTTAATAAAACCCCCAGAATGCATTTCCTTCATTTTTTGATTTGCTGTTCATTCTTTTGAGAAGCAACTGAAGACCCACTAGTTTTAGTTGGCTATTAAATTGTCATTAGTTAATGCTTTGTTGCGTTTAGGCTTTTTTAAATAATTTTTATTCTTATATTTTTATGTTTTGTCCTAAAAAAGTAATTAGAGTCCCTTTTAAATTAGTATTGTTTATATATATTTATTTTCTAATGCATCATTTTAAATTTAATTTGTTTATTTAATGGGATATTTAATTATTCAATTGCACATCTCAAAATGTAATTGTATGCTTAGTATTTGAATTGTGTATTATATAGATAAATAAATGCTACATCTACTTTTTATTGTATTTATTGATTTAATTCTGAATGTTTTCCTCATATTGATTTATGATAATGAAACAAACTGTGACCCCTATAGTGAGAACCAGATGAAATTTTACAGGAAGGCTTTCTCAGGGTGTTTTTTATTTCTATTTTATGAAGTGTACCAGCTCCTCCTGCAGGTCAGGAACCCCATAACATGATGCTGCCACCACTGTACCTCAAAGCTGGGAGGGTTTTGCTGGATTATACATGTTTTTACTCCAATAAAATAAGGTTTTTCATAACCAACCAGTCTATTTTTTATCTTTTCTGGCCAAATAGCTTATCTCCAAACACCAGGGGTTTTGTTTCTTTCTCTGGTTTCCATGTCTAGCTTCAGCGATAATAATGAAACTCCTCACAGTCTTCAGGTGTTTTCTGTTACCCTTTTGTGTTTGTTTTGTTTCAGGGACCAATAAAGCAAACAGTAATGGATTTGGACTGTAGGAGGAAGCAAGACAAGCAGAAATAAACAGTAAAATGTTCTGTTCAGACTATGTTGAACGAGGAAACATTTCAGCCTCTAGATGTGCAAAGCAAACAGTACAATTGACTGCAATGAGTTTGCAAAAGAAAGAAAGTGGCTGCTCAAAATAAGAAAAAGGAAAACATTAGACAGGAGATAATCTGAGTCATGTGGGAGGCTGCAGAGATGGAGAGGAGCAAATGTTAAAGTAAAAACTCTAAATAATTAAGATGCTGCTAATGAGATACAGGCCTGTGAGTTTAAATGGGTTGTTTGTATTGAAAAGGTTGCTGCAGCAGATATCCAGAAGCATTTTGGCCTCTTTAAAAATTATAATATAGGAGCACAACAATTTAAGATGCTTTACAAGAAAAGCAAAAGCGCATTGCAATGGCATAGATGCAATCTAAGGGTTAGAAGGTTAAATTTACATAGATTTACAGCCTGGTTGGTTGTTTTTTGGTAACTTTAAAGGACTTCTTCTTATGGTCCAAAAATCATTACCCAGATGTTGATTTCTTCTCTACTTTTACCCAGAGCTGGAATAAGTTTACATATAAATAAGAATTTAACTTTGATCTCTCGTTGGAGAAATCGACCTCTGCATCCAACCCAGGCAACCCCAAAGTCAGTGGTCAAGGGCTGCTGTCCTGCAGGTTTTAGAGGTTTCCCTGCTTCAGCACAGCTGATGCACATTAAAAGTTGATTAACAGGCTTTTGCTGAACTGCAATCATCAGAACCCACTTTGCTAAAGCAGAGAAACCTCTAAAACCTGCAGGACAGTGGCCCTCCAGGACCAACCTTGGGGATAGTTGAAAAGTAGGTTTTTTAACTTTGACACATTAAAACCAAGCAGAAGAACAGAGTGGATGCAGAGAACAGCCTAGGATCAGCTGTTTTCCACACTGCAATATCGGAGCTCATCAAAGCAGCTCAGGTGTCTTGATGAAACCAGAGTAAAACTAATTAGTTACTCAGAGGAGTTTCAGTTTTATAAATACAGGTTAATAATATTATTTTCTTTTGTATTTATTTCAATTCCTTACTAACTTCCAGATGTTGTTTTTTTTTTTTTTTGAGATGGAAAGAATCAAATGATAGAAATTAAATGTAAAATTAAAAGATTAAGTAAATAGTCTTTATTTTATAATCAGTTATTGCAGTCATCAATACTTTTGGCTGAGGGGGGGTACGCATGGTGAGATAAAAAGGGTGCAGAAGTCAAAAAAGGTTGGGAAACACTGATCTATAGGATATCTGTAAATTTACAGAGAATCTTTATCTGTGAAAAGCTTTTCAAATCCTTTTAGCTGCTTGTTCTGCCACTTTTCTGAGCTCATTTTTGATTGTGCATATCGGTATTTCACAGCTGGCTGGGTTATTAACCTGAAAATATGGCATCCGAAAAAAACAAGACGATATTTGTATGTAAAGTAAGCTGGATGCTGTTGATCTCGATGCGGAGTTTATCTAAATTAACCTGACTCCGCCAGATGGATTTGCTCCACATATCCATCTGGAAACCTTCCGTTGAAGTAATTTTGGGAAGGTCCGAAAATACTGGTTAGCTGATTGGCCTATGTTGGTGATAGACGGGCCAAATAAACCAATCAGATCAACCAAGCATATGACGTACTAACAAAGCGACGACGAAAACACAACCACAAGCCAGGCTACTCTTGCTGAAACCAGTCGGGAGAAGAGCAAAAACATCTTTTCCTCTGAGAAAAGCCTCCAGAGCAGTGTTTTGCTCTTCTTTCAGTGAAGAAATACTCTGTAATTCCGATAAAACTTGCTCGATAGCCACGCTAACGCTAGTTTCATCGGCTGTGAAATGTGTCAAAGTTAATAAACTTACTTTTCAATTGGGTCCTTAGAAACCAAACAGATCCCAGCCCTATTTTATTTTACTTTCTAAATATTTTCATTCACTAATTGCAATGCATGCGCAGACCACTAGGGGCACGCATCCTCCTGGTTTGGAAACACTGCTTCAGAGTGTAGTAATTTAGTGGTATATTTAAAATGTAGTTCATTGCTTTAAAGTTTTTCCAACCCATAAAAGTGGTTTTAAGCTGCAAATAGGGCCTCTATTTTCAGTCCAAGCCACAAGAAAGTTCCTTAAAAAAAAAAAAAACTGCCCTAACAGTTTTGTAAGGGAAGGAAAAAGGAAGTTAGTTTGCAGAATAATTTTTAACTCATCTTTAACTGATAGGAGCCACAGTGGAGCAAAAAAGTATTCAGTCAGCTACTGATTGTGCAAATTCTAACGCTAGCTTCATCAGTGAAGCCGCCATGTTCTTTAGACTGAACTGTCGCGCTTCTCGTTGCGTCACACCTCAACCCGCCTCAAAGCCAACGCTGATTGGACGTTCGTTTGGTGAACGGCTCCAAATTTTCTTTAACGGAGAGTCTCCAGACTGATCTGCGAGTGAAACTTTGAAAGGTCGCGAGATCAGGATGGTCTCACGAGCATTTATCTAAATGGCTAAACACAACTAAACTCAGTTTTATTGATCTCACATTGGAGAAATTTACCTCAGCATTTAATAGCTCCCCACAAATGCATGGTGACTTGCAGCTGGTAGTGTTAACATCCATATGCTAACTTATGTTTATTAAGATCTGAGTTAGAGGAAGCCTTTAGATGTTGAATAGGAGGGGCCCAAACATGGAGCCTTGGGGAACGCCACATGGGATTTTCTGGTCTCTGATGTAAAGTTACCTACTGACATAGGAAAAATTTCTGTTCTTAAAGCAGGATTTAAACAAGTCTGGTTCTGTACTGGTTTTCCGGTCACTCCAATGAAACAGAATGATATGGTGTGGAATGCTGCTTCACATTCAGGTTCATCTTCACACAAAAATGATTTAATAGCAGCCAGGCTGTATTATTTAGGGAGGTTTTTCCACCAATCTTAGCTAAAGAGAAAAAAAAAATTCACTTTGGATCCAAACAGATGCAAGTAAATTCAATTCAGTTTACTTATATGGCGCCGATTCCCAACACACGCCATCTCAAGACACTTTAATCGATTTATCAATTTAATCTTTTAGTTTAAGTGCAGCATGATTCATAAAGTGGAAGCACTTATGTGGTAGCACTCATGAAACGCAGAGAAAAATATATTGTTGTGATTTCATTTAGAGCGGTCACAGAGCTGTTTGAGTACAGGCTCTTAGCAGAATTGATCCAAATACTGAAATAATAAATCACTGTCAACAAAATAAAATTCAAAGAAAAGTGGAACTAATTACTCTTGAAAAGTGAATAAGCCACCAATAATATTTGCTGATCACAATAAAAAAACCAGCTATAAAACAGAGTATTGTATTCAACCATATTGATGGAAAATTAAGTGGAGGGATAATATTAGCCAGTAAAAGGTGTGAATGTTGCTATGGTGACCAGAAATTATTTAAATAAAGGAACGTGTCAACATTTTAAAATATGCACATAAATGTATATTTATATGAGGATATTAAATCTCTTTACAGCAAATAATGCCCAGAAGATCTTTTTTTTTCTTCAGGTTTTTATCAGAGAGAAACTAGATATGCAACACAGAAGATGTGGAAAGATTATAGTATTAGAATCACTTGAATCAAATTTTAGATCGAAATATTTGTTTTATTTACATTTTTTATTTTTTGCCCATTTACTTGAATTTCCTGGGATTTTTTTAGTTTACATTTGTTTGAAGAAAAAACTACAAGTGGGCATAGATAAATTTTTTTAATCTAGATTAATTGTCATGAAAGGCGGACAGATGGACCCAGTAAATACAGTAAATATATGTATATATATTTATATATATGACCATTTAAACTTTGATTTTATCAGAGGCTTGCCATCGGTCTTGATGCATCCTCTTCTTCCTGTAGCAGATGAAGGAAGTCTATTATTGTCCAGCCAAGGATAATCAGAATAATCTATGGAACCAATATGTTTCTATTCACAACAAAAGTACTTGAACGCAATGCGCTGGGTAAATTTCTCCAGTGTTAGATTAAATAAGGGAACAGAAATATCCCTTTAATATTGCACCGAATAAAAAAAGACCATTTCCAGTAATTCACTGTACAAACCACGAGAGGGCGCCAATTCCCATTAATTGGCCAGAGGCCAATTAACTTGTGTTTTATTTTATGAGGCGGGGAACTTTAAACACATCCTTTGGTCGTTTGGCCGTTACATTTAGAAAAGCAAAGAATGGATAACTTTACCATCCAGCATGGTTAATAATCAGGTTAATTGAATTGTGAGGAGCCCTTTTCTCCGACATATCAGCCGTGCAGCTTTATAATAATGACACCAACCTAGATGATAGTGGATCCAAGATGTTTAAACAAATACTCTATATGAAAAGTTACACTTTCTGTACAATCCAAAAGATTTTTAATCAACCATCTAATTTATCTAACCATAAAATCTGGGGTTTTATACATTTATATTAAAAAAAGAACTAAGATTTAGTTTCCGTGAATCACAAATGTTAATATTTTTATTTTTAGTCTAATTTAGGATTGTTGTAGCAGTTAAAATATCTCTGATTCTTTTCAAACTCTTGACATAAATGTTTGGATGAGCCACTGAAAAATAAAACTTCAAATTTGGCATCAAAATCATGCAATTTGAAATCTTAATTGAAAACTAAGATCTTAATTTAATTATTAAAGGGGGGTTGTAAGTTGTATCTATGAATCTATTAATTAGTACTGCAATTTGAAAGTCCTATTTCTAAATGGAGGTTTAAACGCCAGAATTAATCTGTTAAAAAGCTTTCCTAAAAACTGAGAAAGCTAATTACGTCAGAGAGAGGCTGTGATGTTTTCAGGTAAATAGAGCAGCAGAGGAGCAACAAGGATTTGAAAATGTTGAAAGTTGAAAATGGCAAAAGGAATAACCCTTCTCATCTGTGCCTAGTAAATTTATCAGACTTATGTTTAATTTGGGAATTTGAAAATATGATTTCAAACTATTCAATATAAACTCACAATTCCTCTTTAATAATTAAAAATTGTCCAATTAGAAAAAGCTTTTCCAATTGCATGAATACATGCATACAAATTTGAAATTGCAGGTTTTCCCCTTAAGACTCCAGGTTCTTCGAAAAGTTCAGAAATGTTAGAAGGAAAAAAATGTAAATCACTTCATTACAATATTTCAGTTCAGGGCATTAATGCCTTAACCTCTTGGACACTAGGCCTATTTTCGAGAAATATGCTTGAAAATAACATGCCCAAAATGAATTGAATATATCAAGAACTATAGTTTATTTTAATTGTTTTGGTATCAAAATGAAGGCAAGACCCCAGAGAATATGTTACAGGTCTAAAAACCATCTTGGGGCGAGTGCTGAGGACCCAAATTTGGGTCTTCATGTTATGAAAAGGTTAAATGAGTCTAGACACTGACCAATGAAACCCTGACATCCTTATTTTTGTAAATATACAAAGCATCATTTTTGTTACTCCTTGTTGCCAGTAGAGGGAGCGCCACACCATTTTTAGCACTTCACAGGGCAGTAATAAATCCATTGGAGTGAATTTTGTTTCAATGTTGCAAAAGAAACTTGTAAATATTCAGAGGGGAAAATAAAATATAATAAAAACAGCTTTATTAAAAAAAACTTTTTTCACCATTTGCTAGAACTTCTTAAGTTTTATAAAATTTAGTTTTAAGTATTTCTCGGACCTGGCGTTCCTCTGGAAGGGAGAGAAGATGCATGTTAGAAATAACAATCTTATTGTTTAAATTGGGCGTTGAAAGGGAGGGTGGGTCAGTATCGAGCACCGAGAAAACCATCCGTGACATGATTTATAAGTCAATCTGATAAAAACAAAACCTATAAAGAAATTTGAAAAATAATTTTATTGAAAATATAAATAAAACATTTTTAAAGTTCCATTTCTTCCCTCCAATTTACAAAACAAGTTATTCACCTCCAACGGAACAAAATTCACTCCATAGATTTTAAAAAACAAAATAAAAATAAAATTGAAAACCTTCACATTAAAATACAACCAACAGAAAAAAAGCTTTACTTACATTAATTTATTTATTAAGACATTCATACAATTCAGGAGAGGAGGAAATCTGAAAAGGAGTCTGTGGGGTAAAGGTAATATACTCTGTTAAGGTAAAACCAAGTCAGCAAAATGTGGCTGACTGGTCAGGAACTCTGATATAATATATGGGATTAAAAAAAATATTTATGATACATTTAAATTAAACATTCACAAAAGAAACCAAAGCAAGTGATTCTACAGTATAACATGACAAGTGCCTCTATTTAGCAGGCCAACAAGACATCGCACATATGTTAGCATAACATAATTTGCAGACTTTATACAGCACTTATACCTTTTAGTCCACAAGTAAGTTACTAAATGGTGGAGAACATCGAATACACGCAGCTTATTTAAACATGAAAGGAAATACCTGATAAGGACCCTAATGTTTACAGACCCCATGGCTTTGTAGCTCCAACCAGCCGAGGTTAGGATCTACAACTGTCCAGGAGGGACCGAGGTCACCTCGCTTTTAACGCATACCAAAAATCTGATCCAAGGTTTAGCATTGAGAAGTTTTTTTTTTCCCCTCGAATAATATAAGCACAATGCAAAGTGAACGATCGCTATCACTGCGTAAAAAAGAAAAAACCCAAACGAGAACCTCGGGGCTCAAATCAGGTCGGCCACATTCATGGGCATCTCCTCCACGGTTGTGTTGTAAAACGTCTCGATGTCCCGAAGAATCCTCTTGTCCTCCTCGGTGACGAAATTGATAGCGACTCCTTTTCTGCCGAAACGGCCGCCGCGGCCGATTCTGCGGAGAGACGAGGAGCCGCGTTAGTTTCTCCTGTGGATTATTCCCCTCGTTTTTTAATTCGGAGCGTTTGAATCAACTCACCTATGAATGTAATTCTCTCGATTTGTAGGAAGGTCGTAGTTAATGACCAGAGAAACCTGCTGCACGTCGATCCCGCGAGCCTTGGAGGAAGAGAAACGAGTTTCAAACATGACAGATCAACAGAACCACAAATCTATTTTTATCCACATTAGTAATAGTGTCGCCCGCATAAAAGTAGCAGATTCCCACGTTAGAAGGACCCACTGTGGAGAACGAGCCCTTATCTCCCAAATGTTTTTCCCACTCAGCCATTTTTTGGACTGTAGCAGGATTTGAAAAGCCATTTGGATCACAGTATAAGTTCCTGTGTGTTAGTTATACCAACCAGGAGATCCGTAGTGATCAACACTCTGCTGGAGCCGGATCGAAACTCCCTCATGATCACGTCACGCTCCTTCTGGTCCATGTCGCCGTGCTGTGAACCAAACCAGCCGTCAGCTGAGAGTTTGCTTTTAGAAACATCACGAGTTTATGGGGGCGGGGTCATACCAGAGCAGAGACGGTGAAGTCTCTAGCGTGCATCTTCTCCGTCAGCCAGTCGACTTTTCTCCTGGTGTTCAGGAAGATCACGGCCTGGGTGATGGTCAGCGTCTCGTACAGATCACACAGAGTGTCCAGCTTCCATTCCTAGAGGCAGAAACAGACGTTACCCTGGTGAGCGGATAAAAAGGGAAGCGCGGACGTGTAGCACGGGATCTTGAGGCAAAGGAAAATGGACATTAAGAAAGAGGTCCCTCCCAGCCTCGTTTCCGACGCCGTGGCTCTTACTCTGCTTCCCTGGTGTACCCATGCTTACACGGCCGCGGGAGCCAGACCCAGAAGGCTTGGCTCCTGCAGTTTGAGCAGGGTGCTTTGAAGAGAAGACTGAAGAACAGATTTCTGTGTCAGATGTGCAAACAAACCTCTCTCTCCACGTTTATGTAGAACTGCTTGATACCCTCCAGGGTAAGCTCCTCCTTCTTCACCAGGATGCGGACCGGGTCTCGCATGAACTTCTTCGTCACCTCCAACACGTCGGCCGGCATGGTGGCCGAAAGCAAGACCACCTGGAGACGAAAGACGTTTCAGAAGACTGGAAACTGACAGAACCGGTCGGATCAGTTGTGGCACTTCACCTTGAGACGGCAGCCAACGAACATTAAGAAAGAGGTTCGACTGCAGCTCATTTTCGGTGCAGTGCGCCATAATCTCCGTCTGCGTTTTAATCTGCTGCCATGATTGCGTGAAACAGAATCGTCTGGATCACACAATTACAGCAGACTTCTGTAGATGCAGAAGGACGGGATGTTCCCATCATTTTAAATCTACACTTTTTAGCAAAACCTTTAAAACACTTTTACATGGATGTTAAAAATGAAACCAGATGGGGAAAAAAAACTAAAGAAAAACATGGATGACTGGTAAGGAACTGGAAGGCTATTATTATTATTATTAAGCAATTTAATTAAATACAAGGAACATTGGGCTAAATTACTACACTAAATGGATAAACAGACAGTATATAAATCCTGTTGAACCCAGTACCCTAGATATGTACATTAAATATAAGCAACAAAAAGGTTCTTTATATTCGATTCTCTCTTCTAGGGAAAATATATTTAACCTGGCCAGCCGGCTCGTTGGAAAAGAAGTACGTCTCAAACCAGTTATGTTGAATATTTTCAACAGATAACTTTGTGACCCCCAAAAAGTAAAAAAATCCCTACTTAGCATTTGTTTTTTGGAAGGCAAAATATGTAGAGCCTGTTCGTGGAAAAGTGATTCACCTTGTAGGACTTCGCAATGTTTAAAAGGGACGTCTTTATTTGGCTTTAGAAAGGATACGGTAAACTGAAAAATAAGCTTGACAAAATTGGAAAGATCTGGAAAGTTTTTTGTAATTTCCTTGAGAAAAGTTAATATTGAAGTAGACGGCTGGAATGATGAGTTGAACTTATTTAATTTTAACTTTATTTAGTACAGATTTGATTTTATTTTTTTCCTATTATTATTATGGCTGTTTTCATGTATATGCCTTCTTGTTCTATGGCGTTTACCTTTTAATTGACAAAAAGTGCAATAAACATGTTGAAAAAGAAACAAAGAACACTGGGCGGCTTTTACCCCCTTAGTGATGATAATCAGCATTTACTTTTGCATCACAGGTAAAAGTGGCCGATTGGACTAAAAATGCATCATACAGATAAAATTGTGATCTGAATCAGCAGGACAATATAGTATCGGGGCATGCTGCTTGACGGTCCAATCAGCATATAAATGTCTTTCAGGATGAGTTTTTAGTGAATGAGCTGAGCAGCGATGGACTGGTGCAAGTTTTCAAAGGTGGCGCTGATTGACAGTTTGATCCCAGATCAGAGTGGTTGACATTCTTAGAGCCTGTTTTTACTTGCACAAGTGAACTTGAGAAAATTGTTGTTGTTGCTGGCATCTTATGGCCCAGCTGCTGAATGCAACTTATTTTTAATCTGATCGGATGATTTGTTTTGTAGATTAAATGGTACGATCTGACCATTTTCATTTGGGAGTCAAAATCCTTTTTAACTGGATTGTGAAATGCTCTGCTTGTTAAGGTGGATAATTAGCCATTTTAGTATTGTTCAAATTCAAAATTATAAAGGATTGCAAAAAAGCGGTTGGATTAGAATCAACCCGAAGGAGCATGTGTAGCTCGTATTATCGTCAACAGTTGACATTCATGTCCACAAAGCAGGGATGTGTTTATTGATGGTGGGACCAGGCTCAGCTGAGGCCGTCTAACTCATCAGCAAATAAGTACAACGTCAAATGGACTCAACCAGAGACAAAACAATAATGCTCATTTTTTGAAGCCTTTGACAGCCACAGCCGGTGAGCGGAGTGAATGGCTCTGAGCAATATGGCAGTAAAATGCTTAATGAGGAGCCCGTTATCTGCAACTAGTGTTTCATTGACCAATTTGATATAATCAAAGATAAATTACCTTGATAATAAAGGTCAGCCCTACTGCTGCTCGATCTGCCTAAATCACCCAGAATGCCAGGTGGTTCGGCTTTAATATTAATTCTTAATTTTATTGACCATTTTGAAAATTAGACCCATTCTCTATTGATATAGATGAGATGACCATCTTTTTCCAGGCCTGGTGTTTATGTCCAATTCAATGCAATCCGCAAATTAAAGATTCATCCAAGATAACAAGCCCCTCTGTGTCCAGGTAAATGGTTACAGACAGAAAATGCCAGAATAGAGGAATTAACAGACTGACATAATGACACATTCTTCATATTTATGAAATGCTGGGAATTTATAAAGAAAAATGGTAAAAGAGCAGAATGCTGATGAAGGTTCTCAGTCATCCAGGTCATAGTCATTTTGTAAAAATTCAAAAAATATCCACTGGACTTGGTTTCCAGAACTACTTTCAACATGGTTGAGTGGAGCAGTGGCTGCTGAGCTGTAGGAATCTGTATGAAGGAGCAGTCAGAGCCTGGATGAGACTATGAAATACGACAAGTGTCCAGACCAGAGACTGTAAAATATCTTATACAGATCCGATTTAGTTTCACACATGGAAGCGGCAAAAATATAGAGTTTTATGGAGATGAAAAGATCAGAATTGGGCCCCATCTTGGATATGGGATGTCAGACAAAAAGGAAAAAAAAAAAAAAAATAGAAGCAGGTCGGGGTGAACCTGAATGAACACAGATTAATCAGAGATTCAGATTGTAATTGAAAAAGCTTCGTGGACGGAATGAACGCGGCATTCAAACTTTGAAAACAAAGTCCAGTGGTTTGTTGAACCATTTTTGGAATGACTATGAGCTGGATCAATCTTCACCAGCACAATCAAACAGGAGCATTGATGACAACAGGACGTGGGATCAAGTCTGAAGGTACGTACTTGAATGTTGGTGCTCAGCTTTTGGAAGATCTCGTAGATCTGATCCTTAAACCCACGACTCAACATCTCATCAGCTTCATCAAGAACAAACATCTTGATCCACTTGGGAGCTAAAAAGAAGAAAAAAAATAAAAATTTATTCCAAAAGGCTGAATTTGAGCCTTTAGAAAAATGATTTTTTTTTTTTTGCTTCTAACCAGTTCTGCTTACACAGGTGTCTCCTGTTCAGCATGTCATACACTCGGCCTGGAGTTCCCACCACTATGTGAGGAGCCTCGGCCTGGAGCTTCTGAATTTCACTACGGAGATTGGTTCCGCCAATGCAAGCATGGCAGGTTGCCCCCATGTAGTCTCCAAGGGCCAGAATTACCTTCTGGATCTACGGAGAAAAAAAGATGTACAGTACTTCAGAATAGCTGAGAAAAGATATGCTGCCTGTTGAGTGCAGAAAATGGTTCAGTGATCAGTAAATCAGAAGGAACTCTCCATTGCATAGGTCAGTCCCGAAAGATGGTATACCATCATATCACTCAAGTTTTCCACAAACAGCCAAAATGATCTTTTAGGCCGATGCAGCCATGGACAGAGACTGCACCAGCCACAAAAAGATCTTTAAAAGATTAAGAAAAAGTTTAGAAATGTTTGACAAATCTTTAAAAGATGGTACCTTCGTTTTGGAACAGTGTCCTCAGTATGCTGCCTAGGTCTGAGACACTGTTGAGGTCGCGTGACCTCAGGAACAGCATACCTGCTGAGCCAGCTCTCTGGTGGGAGCCAGAACCAGAGCCTGAGTCTCCTTCTGCTCAATGTCCAGCTGCTGCAAGATAGAGATGGCAAACGTGGCTGTCTTGCCAGTTCCTGACTGGGCTTGGGCAATGACATCGTAGCCTAACAGTGAGGAAACAGATTAAATATTCCTTTGTGTAACACGCTAACAAACCAGACGTACAGCTAAATGTTTATGGATGTCACACACACCCACCCACACACCCTTCTGAACTTCAAATGAAACTAATCAAATCATTGAGTGATCAGTAAGGAAAAAAATATCCCCATTTTTTTGGGTAAGTCCCGAAAGATGGTTGAGCATCATTTCACTCAATGACAGAAAACTGTCCTCTGCAGTCTGATATGTGTACCTTTAATACACGGGATGATGGCCCTCTGCTGAATGGCAGACGGCTTTTCAAAACCATAAGCGTAGATTCCCCTGAGAAGAGACTCCTTCAGGTTCATATCATCGAAATTGTCGGTGATCTCGTTCCAGTTGCTCTGTATTGGCAAGAGAGAACAAAGACAGTTCAGGGGGTTGATGGGGGAAATCATTTTATTGCCTTTAGATGAAACCAATCAAAGAAAAAAAAATGTTTTTCTTTGATTTACCTCGATGACGCCATCAGGCTCCATTCCTTCTGGCCCCCCATGGTCTCTATCTCTTGAACTGTTGAGAAAAAAAATAAATCAAGATTAAAACTCACTGCATTCCCTGGGTAGGAAGTTAAATCACGTGTAAAACTTTATTCTATCTTCCATTAATATCCCGTCACATCTCATGACCCCAAGTTTTGGCTATTTTGATCTACAACTAAATGAAAATCTACAACCAAATTGGTGAAAAATATGCTCCAAATAGCAAATGTTGGCGTACTCTTAATAGAAACAGGCTAATCAGGAGTTTCCCAGATGGTACAGATTTCAATTATTTTCATAGAGACCTGCAAAACTTTCATTTTATTTTTTTCAAAAAATGAAACAAATTATCAATGAAAAAATAAATAAAAAATGTTAAAAATCACCAATAGTTGCAGCCTTATTTTGACCAGAACATGAAGGAATGACATCCAACCCAAACTTACATGGGAGAGCACAGAAACCAGCAATAAATACTATTAGATGTGTACTAATAACTGCTTATCTAGCCGACTTTGTAACATTACCATCTTCAAAAATGTAGTCAAAAGTATCAGTCAATTGTCCAGGTGATCAATCTCTTCAAAGCACCACTGAATTAAAGGATTTAATTTAGACACGCATTATCCTCATTTGATCATTGTAAAATAGAGCTTTAAAGTTCACAACCTAAATCCCTGCATGATTAGACCAAAATATTTGAGAAACATTTCATTTTATTGAGAAACATTTAATGCATGTTCTAAAACATGACTATAATATACTACAACATGCTTAAACTTATATGAATACATTAAAACAGAGTCTTAAAGTCGATACTGGTTTCTACTGCTTGCAAGTTGATCTACAGACATGGAGTGAGAACTGCTGATGCTTCCGTTTCTCAGAGGAACATTTTAACCCCTGCGTGGCTCATAGAGGAAGGGGGACTCACCCCATACCATGTAAAAATCCCCCACCACACGTGTAGTAATGTGGCCCGGGGTGCTGTGGGTCACGCCCAGAATATCTCCTTACAAAAGCTCGAAGCCTCAGTGGGCGCACGTGTCAAATTCCACGAGCCGGCCTCAACTACCTGCCCCTCTGAAGCATTTTTTGCGATTACATAACCTCTAAAGGCTTCCGAGCCGTTCACGATAAGCCCAGGGAATAAAAAAAAAAGTTACTAAATCCATTTTGGGCGTGTTCGGCTTACTCCAACGTGAGAGTTCTCTCCCTGGTGGCCAACATGTCGGGTAATTGGGGCCTTTACAGCCAGTGGTGGCTTCTGCCCAGAACTAGGCCGAGAGGAACACACTGGCCCAACGGTTCCCCTGACAAACACCCGCAACTTCAACCGGAGGAAACTTTACTATAAATATAAAATACATTTTAAGGTTGTTCTACACCATAATAATCAATCTAATGATGAATTATAACCATTATTGGTAGTACTGTGGTTTCGATGCGGCTAACTGCTAAGCTAACAGGCAAATCACACCAAAAGCAGTTAGGCCGGACTAACTGAATACAAACTACCGCGCTGCCATAGGGGTTACTAGGCAGCTCCGATGATTAAATTACAATAAAATAACCGGCATCGTTTCACAAAATTGACCAAACATGGATTATTACCTGTTGTAATCAGCAGAATCGCTAGACATGATCCGTTCACAACTTCAGCATGCGACTGAAAAGATCGCTGATGGCGACGCCAACTGCATTTAAGGGGCTGGACTATTTCGCCTTACATTTTTTTTATGTTCAGTTTTATTGAAAAACATAGTTTCGAGCCATTGAGTTGTGGGATATAGAACAAAGAGTGTTTTTATAAGAATGTTATGTGAAATGGAATGTTTTATGGGATAATATACAAAAAAATGTTCAGACTACATTTCTCCGCGGAGGGATAATGCAGTAATAGTGGTGCGTCGGCTACAGCGTCTCTCACAGGTCAAAACTCGACCTGACAAGGTTGCGCAAGAATGTTCTCATGTACTGATAAAGATTTGAAAAAAAATATATATATAAAACCATATATATATATATATATATATATATATATATATATATATATATATATATATATATATATATATATACAATAATCTTTCCTTTATATATATATATATATATATATATATATATATATAAAGGAAAGATTATTGTTATTACACCGTCACAAGTACAGAGCAACAAAATGAACTCTGCATTTAACCGATCTTCTTGGAGAACAGTGGGCTGTCATTGTTCATCACCTGGGGAGCAATTTGAGGGTAAGGGTCTTACTCAGGGACCCAAAGTGGCAGTCCGTGGGAGTGAGGCACGCACCCAGAACCTTTGGATTCCAAGCTCTATGCCCTAACTGCTAGGCCGCCACTCCCTTCTCTAATTACTCTCATATAATGCCTTTTTACATGAATAATTTTTTATTGCTTGAATGTTGGTCATTCTTCTCACAGACTTTCAAGTGTGTTTCAAATTTGTATAGTACAATAATACCACCTTTACACCATTCTCTGTCTAACACAACTTAGAATCCCTCGTTAGTGCGACTGATTTTTTTAGCTATAAAATTTTCCATTATCAAACAATTAGACAATATGCAATTTTATATATAAAAAAAGAATTCTGAACTTACTTTTTTGACCTTTTTATATATGTTGTCATCAAAACATGGTTTGACCCATACAAAAAGGTTTAGACATCTACATACATCCCCTTTTATACTTCAACTCAAGTTCTTTAGCAAACAAAGGTTTGTGTAGCCATCAACATGCTTTGAAAAACCAGTTGTGACATGTGTTTAGTGTTCATTGGCCTAATCAACTGCCTCAAATCAATAAGGACACTTAAGCCGTGGTGGAAGTACATCAGTGTTCGCCATAATAAGAGCTATCTGAATAGTACTGGCAGTTAAGAAGGAGGTTGGACGAGGGAGCAGGATGCTTTCTAGTGCCAATTTAGTTTGCATAAAGACCTGCTAGGATTCCAAGCCACTGCTAGGAGCTATAAGGTTTCCCATAATCCTTAGCGTGACATGACACAGACCAACTCATTAAGTTTTACTAAAATAAATAATTTCCTCATGCAAACTCTGTGTGAAATACATTAATGTTAATATCTTCATATGTTTTGGGGTTTTATGATAGAGATATTTAGCTGTTGCTTCTGTGTAACTTTTGTTCTTTGCAGTTGTTCTCTGCAAGGCTGTAGTCCTAATTTGAACAGTGTGTGATCGTCTCATAATCACGTCGAGGGCTGAGCTCGTTTTTTTTTTACTTTGGATAGGATTCTTACTGTTAACCCTGCTAAAGGTGAAGGGATGGGAGCCAGGGAGCAACACTCAGAGGAATTTAGATCAAACCATTAGCCACTAACTATAGGGTTTCCTAGTTTTGATGTGTGTTTTGGGCTCATTGGCTCGATCTTATTACCTCAGAGTGCAGCTCCCACCTCCTGTACTGGTACATATTCTTGTTAACACTCGACAAGCAATTGTATTCAACTTCTTTCTGCCTCATGGTTTCCATCCACCTGGGCAGTTCCTGGATTGCAATGTTCTTTCATATAAGTTTGAAAAATTGGATCCTTTTCCTGACACATTTGAGTTTTTGAACATACACACTTACAATAAATACTGATGGAAGGAGTCGAGTTGAGGCTTTGAATCTAATCAGTCTTTACCATCAAGCATGGTGTAGGCAGCATCAAGCTGTGGGGCTGTTCTCATTGCTGTTAGTACTAGTGCGTCACTCCTGCACCCCTGACTCCGGGGAGGAAGTGGCTGTGAGAAGGGTGCTGCCAAAGCTTAGATCCATCATGGACAAAACATCTCACCTCTCCTTTAGAAAAAGACAGATACTCCATGTTTGTAAAAGGAGCGCTACTGCAGATCATTCATCCCTGCTGCCATCAGACTTTACAATGTGGCACTATAACTGCAATAATGTGTGCAATAACTAATGTGCAATCACTATTTAACACCCTGTGCAGTAACCTGTTTATATTTAATACCTCATGCAATCTGCAATAATTCTCTTCAATAACAGACTTCAGATGTTTTTTATATATATATATATATATATATATATATATATATATATATATATATATATATATATATATATATATATATATATATATATATATAAAACGTTGCCACGTTACCTAAGAGTTAAACAAAGGAATATTTACAGGATTACACCATGACTTTTAAATCCTCTTCCGCTGTTTTGATATTGAAGAATGCAATCAGTTTTAACACACACCAATCAGCTCGTTATGATGAGAAAACGACTTTCGTTATCCTTATATAATGAGAAAATTATCTTGTTTTCTCGAGATTACCATGGTGAAAAGTATCAGAGGGACATGACCACTCTGGGCTTCTGTACTACACTTATAGCAGAAATATTACTTTTCAGATCAATGTTTGTAGAACTATTTTAAATCAATTTCTTATGATGATTAGGCTCTGACCCTAAACAGTGTGCTTTAACAATTATTTAAAAACTGCTCTCAACTTTAAGCCTCTGGCGTATTAAGATATGACCAAAGTTTATCAGTCAGATCAGCAATTTGAAACCTTGGCTTTGTGGTTCACTTAATATACTAAATCAGGATCTTCAACGTTTTCCAGGCCAAGGACCCCCAAATTGATGGCGAGATGGCGCGGGGACCCCCCAATTATAAACAGTATATTGTATGAAATAGTGTTCTATCAAACGGGTCCTATAGTCACTCTATTACAGATGGAGTAATGTAACTAAAGTAATTTCTCCCTGGGATTATTAAAGTATTTCTGATTCCTGGTTGATGGGACAGGTGTTGTGAATGAAACGGTGCCCAGCTTGAAAGAGCTCCTGTGTGTCTCTGAATGTGTGCATTGATGACTGAAAGACATCTTCTGCCTCCATTTATCTGTTTACTACAGTGTGTTGAATTCATGTTAATGTGGATTTAAAGACATTTCAATTAGTGGAAAAAATTGCAGGGGGGGAATATAAAAAAAAAAAGTCTAATCAACCAAAACTTTCATGACCCCCATGCAGTACCTCTGTGGACCCCTTAGGGGTGGTGGACCCCTGTTGAAGACCTCCGTACTAAATGAAGCCATCTTGATCTGTTCTGTCCCTTCAAAAGAAAAACAAAAAAAACCCCACTGGCCTCATGCTAGTAAATTAGCTTTGAAGTCCATTATGTTTGCCCTTAAAATAAGATTATTACTCACTTTTTAAATAATTTTTAAATCTAAACGACCTTATTCTATTACTAAATTGCAGAGATGGGAAGTAACGAAGTACAAATACTTCGTTACTGTACTCAAGTAGATTTTTCTGATATTTTTACTTTACTTTACTACTTATTTTTATGGTGACTTTTTACTTCTACTCCTTACATTTTTACACAAATATCTGTACTTTCTACTCCTTACATTTTAAAAAATTGGCTCGTTACTTTAGTTTTGAATCATTTCAATGGAGTTACCGTTATTTTTCACGTCATCAATACCAAATTCAATCTAATTGGATGGGAATCTATGTTGCATTTGACGCTCCACTACAAGATGAATCGACAGATTCGGCGGTATTCATTCGCGGCAAATCATTGCAGCTTGGTGGCGGTGGCGTTAGCATAGTAGCATGGACGACGAGATGATTGAAAATGAACACAACGGAGATCTAGTCCTATTGGCAGACATCCATTTAAAATGTAGGCAACGGCATGAAAAAAGTGGTTTCTACTTTTACTTTTATACTTTAAGTAAATTTACAAGCCTGTACTTTGTTACTTTTACTTGAGTAAAGAAGTTTAATCAGTACTTCCACTTTTACCAGAGTATTTTTTAACACAAGTATCTGTACTTTTACTCAAGTACGGAAAGTGAGTACTTTTGCCATCTCTGCTAAATTGTCATAATAATTTAATTTATTGATCTCACAGTGAAGAAAATTTACCTTTGCATTTACCCATCCCCTTGGTGAGCAGTGGGCTGCCATTGTGGGGCCCCAGGGAGCAGTGTGGGGTTAAGTGTCTTGCTCAGAGGTCCAAGTGGGAGTGTACTGGAAAAATCTAAATCTAGATAAGTCATTTTTCTTAAAATAAGTGCCTTTGTTCTTGGATTGAGGAGGTAAAAGAGACATTTTGCCAGTGGAACAAGACAATTTACACTTAAAATAAGAAAACACAACTGCATTGTCTTTTTTCAAGTGCATATTATCTAATTATCTTATTTTAAGAGAAAAAATACTAATTCCATTGGCAAACTATCTCATTTACCTACGCAAATTAAGGGTAAATACACCTAATTTAAGACATACTCTGGATCGTTTTTCCAGTGTGGGGCTTGAACTCAGAAACTCAGGATTCCAAGCTTTATGCTCTAAGTCAGGGGTCACCAACGTGGTGCCCGTAGGCACCAAGGGGCCCTCAAGGACAACATGGGGTGCCCTCTTCGTCTTCTGAAAACTGAAGAACTCACTCAGTGGGTTAAGTTGATTTTGCCCACAGCATCTTTTGAAAACAGAACAATTCACCAGTGGACTAAATCTGAAATTTTATTTTTTACTGAAGCTCTTATTTTGAAGCATTTATCAAGCATTTTATCATATCAATAAATTAGAACATTTGAGGATTTATATTGATTTCATAATGAGAATATCTAAAAGCAAGTTAAAAATGAAAAGAAACAATAGAAATATGTTTATTATCTATGAAGTTCAGGTGAACGCCAACTCCTCTAGTTCATAGGTCAGTATTGGTAGCCAGTCCTATGACTCAGTACCCATAAAGTAGCCCTCAGCCTTAAAAAAGTTGGTGACCCCTGCTATAACCCATAGGCAGCCACTCCCCTAATAGGTCTTATCTGCTAAAATCAAAGATATATATATATATATATATATATATATATATATTTTTTTTTTTTTACAAGATTATTTTATTTCTACACTGAAAAGATTATCTAGAAATAAGTAGAAATTTCTTAAATTAGGTCTATTTACCCCTTAATTTGAATAGTTTGCCAATGGAATGAGTATTTTTACTCTTAAAATAAGATGGTAATTAGATAACATGCAGTTGAAATATGACAATGCAATTGTGTTTTTTTTTTTTTTAAGTGTAAATTCTCTCTTTCCACTGGCAAAATGTCTCTTTTACCTCCTCAATCCAATAACAAATGCACTTATTTTATAAAGAAATTACTTATCGATTTGGATTTTTTCCAGGGTATTTTAATTTCTGTTGAATATGCTTTCAGTTCAGGGGCCATAACAGGGGCAAAGGACCAATGTTAAAGGGGTGCTGGCCCCTGTATAGAACCATGTTGGTAGGCCTACAGTACAAACCATCATGCCCTGGGAAAATAAGTGAACAATGTTTTTTGTATTGCTTATTTTATTTTTAAAGAAAGTATAAATATTTCAGCGGACAATGGTGTAGTAGTTGGAGAAGAGCTCCTCTCCTGCTGGTATGTCTCTGAGCGACACAAGGACAACACAGCGCAGAGGTCTCTGGGTAAAGTGGCTGTAGTTGACGTTTGGCAGAAACTGGCGGAGCTCAATGGGAAAGCTTTTGGGGACGTCGTACTCCTGGTAGCAGACGTTAGCAGGCCTCTGGTTGGAGCAGTTGTTGACATACTGGCCAACAGCCAGTGGATTACGTGGACTGTCCGTCAACCAACTGGTGTCACTGGTCAGATAGGGACCCATTCTGTCTCTGCCGCTGCATGACCTGAACACCATTCTGGAGATCCCTTTGTCATTCCCATCAACCAGGACCCCATCAATACACCTGAATACAAAGGGGTTCCTGATGGACTGAAGGAGGATGGGCTCATAGGGCTGATACACTGTGCCAGGATACATGACAACTGGAGCTCCTTTGGGAACAACTCCTTTGACCACAAACACGCCAGTCCCTGCAGAGGGTAAAGAACTGTGCCTCCTCTCAACACAGAAGCCCAAAGACTGAAACAGAACTTCTCCTTCCTTCTGCTCTTGATGTGGTGGGACCCTGTGGTCTCCAGGTAGCACCCCCCCGCTGCTCCTCAGGAGGGCCCTAAAGAGCCTCTGCAGACTCTCAGTGACCTGTTCATCTGACACAACTTTGTCTTTCGAGCGATCCGCCACCAGTCGCAGGGTTTTCTCATTCTTAGGCAGGTTAAACACAACCCAAGGCACGAAGCGGTATCGGTAAGATCGCCATTTCTCCTGAAATCTCCGGAGAGCCGCTGAAAACATCCAGAGGCACGAAAAGACCAGGAAGCAGCTTGTGCTGCGTTCAAGGTACCTCCGGAAGGAATGACGTCCGCGCGGTGAGCTAGTCAGCTAGCTTATATAGTCCTTTTTCGTCATCAGCCTCACTGTACTACTTACTAAACATTATATACATACATTTAAGTTCAATAATAAAAAAATATAATATCTTTATGAAAGAAACATGTCCTTCTATTAATTCGAAAGCACTAAAAACTAAATTTATTGCATAGGTTAGAACATCTCTACGTATAACTTCTTGTTGCCATACATGTAAAAATCTTTTTCTTTTTTTTATATTTCTATATTTTTCTTTTTCCATTTTTTTCTTGCAATATGTCGATGCTTTAATTATGTTTCATAACGGTTCCTTGGGAATAATAGATAATATAGTCTGTATCCCACTACTCTATAAACTGCCAGAAGGGCGGTTTATATAATATCATAATATAATTGAGTTTTTTATTATTATTATTTTTATTTACATAGTGAAGTATATACAGGTATGAACTCCAATCAAATGCTTGATCAAAATCAATCAAATCAAAATGCCTTCAGACGTAAGCTCCGAGTGAACATTGAACACACCATAGCTACTTCCGGCCTGTTTTACAACACTTTAATGTTTTAACAAAAACAATTAGAATTCAACTAATATTTCTTAGCTAAACCACTACACAAATCCATCAAGTGAAAAATATAATAAAACAAAAAATAATAAATAAATAAAGTTTGACGTTTGTCACGGGTGTGTTGTGTTCTACTTTTATTGTGAAGTGTCGTGTTGCAACCGGAAGCAAAAAAGGCTTGTTTAAAGTGTATAAACTTATTTCGTTAGCTGGATGGAAACGAAATATTAAGCCTTTTCGAGGCAAACATGGTAAGAAATTGTTGTCTTTTCTGGTTTGTTATCATAATACCAGCGGTTTTCATGTAGAGAAACTGTCGAGTCAATAGAATAAATGCTTTAGCTCGTGCGAGGTTAGCATTAGCTCAGCATTTAATGTTTAGTTAGCTGCTGAGTGATAGGAAATGCCAAGCCATTTGGATCTTCTTAAATATATCAATTAAAAACACACCTATGATGTTGTCGCTGCTATGAATGGACAAAAATATAATTTCTGTTTAAGGCAAATGATCGAATAAGGTTTGCCATAAAGTGTGCTCTAATTAAAATGGGAAGTGAATGCACTTGTTAGATATGATTGCTAATCTCTTTGTGCTAAAAACGAAGCGCTTAAATATGTAAATGTTTACATAAATAGTTATATTATGAACCATTAAATCATGTTATTATTTCATTGTTTTTTTTATTCTTCTCACTGAGCCACATTCAGTACATATTTATTAAGGGGCTGTCAATTTTTGATCTGAGCTTTTATCCCTATTTTAAATCTTAAAGGAACAGGCTCATATCAGTGTTAAAGGATTTTTTCCTTTTAACCATCTTCCCAAATATGTTTGATTCCTCCAATCCAATAGTAAAATACTTTTTTTTTTGCAAACAAGCCTAATGTGTTTATTGAATGTACCAAATAATCTAACCGCTCTATAACTGTGGTTTTCAGACTGGCTCCCACTGTCCTGCATGTTTAGGGGTTTCCCTGCCTCAATAAACTTTTGTTTAACAGACTTCTGCAGCCCTAAGTGGCTGCTGGGGAGGAATGCATTAATCTGCTAAAGCAGAAAGGCGTCCACAACAGAATTGGTTGACTCTAATTGAATTTTCCTCCCAAATGTCTAAATATTTGTTTGTTTGTTTTTTTTTACATCCTACAGAAAAACACAAAGTATGTACAGTGGGGCAAAAAAGTATTTAGTCAGCCACCAATAGTGCAAGTTCTCCCACTCAAAAAGATGAGAAAGGCCGGTAATTTTCATCATAGATATACCTCAACTATGAGAAAAAAAATCCAGAAAATCACATTGTCTTATTTTTAAAGAATTTATTTGCAAAATATGGTGGAAAATAAGTATTTGGTCAGTTACAAACAAGCAAGATTTCTGGCTCTCACAGACCTGTAACTTCCTCTGTAAGAGGCTCCTCTGTCCTCCACTCGTTACCTTCATTAATGGCACCTGTTTGAACCCGTTATCAGTATAAAAGACACCTGTCCACAACCTCGAACAGTCACACTCTAAACTCCAACATGGCCAAAACTAGAGAGCTGTCAAAGGACACCCGAAACAAAATTATAGACCTGCACCAGGCTGGGAAGTCTGAATCTGCAATAGGTAAACAGCTTGGTGTGAAGAAATCAACTGTGGGATCAATTATTAGAAAATGGAAAACATACAAGACCACTGATAATCTTCCTCGATCTGGGGCTCCACGCAAGATCTCACCCCGTGGGGTCAAAATGATAACAAGAATGGTGAGTAAAAATCCCAGAACCACACGGGGGGACCTAGTGAATGACCTGCAGAGAGCTGGGACCAAAGTAACAAAGGCTACCATCAGTAACACACTACGCCGCCAGGGACTCAAATCCTGCAGTGCCAGACGTGTCCCCCTGCTTAAGCCAGTACATGTCAAGGCCCGTCTCAAGTTTGCTAGAGAGCATTTGGATGATCCAGACGATGACTGGGAGAATATCATATGGTCAGATGAAACCCAAATAGAACTTTTTGGTAAAAACTCTACTCGTCGTGTTTGGAGGAGAGAGAATGCTGAGTTGTATCCAAAGAACACCATACCTACAGTGAAGCATGGGGGTGGAAACATCATGCTTTGGGGCTGTTTTTCTGCTAAGGGACCAGGACGACTGATCCGTGTGAAGGAAAGAATGAATGGGGCCATGTATCGTCAAATTTTGAGTGAAAACCTCCTTCCATCAGCAAGGGCATTGAAGATGAAACGTGGCTGGGTCTTTCAGCATGACAATGATCCCAAACACACCGCCCGGGTAACGAAGGAGTGGCTTCGTAAGAAGCATTTCAAGGTCCTGGAGTGGCCTAGCCAGTCTCCAGATCTCAACCCCATAGAAAATCTTTGGAGGGAGTTGAAAGTCAGTGTTGCCCAGCGACAGCCCCAGAACATCACTGCTCTAGAGGAGATCTGCATGGAGGAATGGGCCAAAATACCAGCAACAGTGTGTGAAAACCTTGTGAAGACTTACAGAAACCGTTTGATCTCTGTCATTGCCAACAAAGGGTATATAACAAAGTATTGAGATGAACTTTTGTTATTGACCAAATACTTATTTTCCACCACATTTTGCAAATAAATTCTTTAAAAATCAGACAATGTGATTTTCTGGATTTTTTTTCTCATTTTGTCTCTCATAGTTGAGGTATATCTATGATGAAAATTACCGGCCTCTCTCATCTTTTTGAGTGGGAGAACTTGCACTATTGGTGGCTGACTAAATACTTTTTTGCCCCACTGTAAGTCTGATTACAGACAGCCAACAAACCAACTCTGAACTAAACTTAAAGCAGTAAAATTTAGAGATTTAGTTAACTGATACATCAATACATCAAATAGTACCACAAAAAAGTGTCCAGATTTTGTTTAAGATAAGGGCATGTACCTTTTTCCCTTCAAAGCATCACTGTTCGTCAACTAAGGGAGTTAAATTATGGAATAAATGTAGTGATGAAATTAAAACATGTAGTTCAATGGTAAGATTTAAAAGGATTTCAGAGATAAATGCTTAATACATACAGCTCTGAAACTAAATGAGAAATGAACTCTGTTCCTGTCGTTTCTTTTGTGGTTTATTATCTTTATTTGAAACAACGGAAATTTTATAGTGTTGTTTGATATGGTGTGGGAGTCTCTTTAAATTGTCGTACAGATTTATTTTTTGGGTTGAAATGAATGCAAGAGGATAGGCCTAGATCAGTATATATATATATTTTTTTTTTTTTTTAACTTAAACCTCTTTCCTATTTTTGGACAAAAATGAATTACAAAAGTGTGTTCTTGAAAGAAAAAAAAATCTAAATTAGATAAGGCAGGAATATGTACATACTTTGATATCTACACAAACTTTTCTGTCTGACACAATACACATTTACCAGACAGAAGAAAAAGTAGTTCCCATCAAATGTCTGCATTTAGGCAATTTTCTTGTTAACATGCATTTCCTAAAACCACTGAAGTATCCAAATTAGAATTTAAAAATGGATTTTGAAGCCTAAATCTCTGGCATCTGAGGTATCTATATGTTGGAATTGACCCACAAATCACAGTTTGTATATAAGTTTGTTTAAAAGTGGGAAATTCAAATTGTGGTGTGTGAGTATATGTTACTGATGAGATGTGTAGTGGTGATTGTTGGCCGGGCTAAAACATCCAATTAAAGTTCCTTTCAGCCACTACTAAGACACTGGGGTCGAGTTTCTATACGCAGGCAAAAAGACGGTTCCATGTCCAAGCTTGATGATCGTTCTGGATGGTTTATTTTCTATTTCAGCCAACAATTAAAGAGTGCAAACTTTTCCTTTGTCCTACCCCTCTTGCTCTGGTAAAAAACCGTAGGCCCAAACCTAAAATACCTGCTGGTCCTTTCCCAGGCCCCTACGCTTATGGAAAGTGGACTGATCCACATCACTTCCTGTCATACCTCAGAACAAAATATAAATATGAAAAATAATAAAACAAAGAAATAGGATCAACAATTATTAACCTGCAAATAAACTCTCTAAATAATACAAAAATATATAAATTTAGGAATTAATTAACACAATTCAAATGGATAAAGAAATAAAGAATAAATAGCTCAGTGGTCAGTGGGTGAGAGTTTAGAGTAGGGCAGGCGATACAACCTCATGTCAATATCACGATAAATTGGACAGTTTAATCTTAATAACAATAACTGCACGATAAATGCTGCAGCTCCTCTATCTGAAAATAATGGCATATTTAGGAAATGCAACTGACCTATTTTTTTTATTTATTTATTGGACAAATCAAATTACATATTACTTTGAATTAACTCATCCAAAAAAAGTTAAAAAAAAACAATCCGCTGGACTTTGTTTCCAAGTTTGAAGTCGTTTCTCTTCCCATCCAGGAAGCTTTTTCAAATCAAAATTGTCAGAAATAGTGTTGAGTTCAAGGCTTTATAGAGTAAGATTATAGTTTTGAATTGAAAAAGCTTCCTGGATGGTTTTTTAACTTTTTTAGAACGACTATGATCTAGATGACTGAGAATCTATAACAGCAGGTTTGAATTAAGTATTAAAGTCTTGTAATCGTTTAGTTTTAAATATTCCACAATAACTCATTGAAAAGGAGAAAAAGGTTTCCTCTCTTGAAAATGTTTTTGCACAAAGGTAATGGATCTTTTTGACCAATATTTGAACTCATCAGTGTGGTTGAGCTGCAGGTGGTGGAAAAGGTTGGATGTTGGATCCAAGTTTCAGACAAACTTTGCATTTTGTGTTCTTTTGCTCAACATCTATGGCGTAAGAAATGTTGAGTTGAAATCAGCTGCCATGCCCTCATACAATATGAAGCTCATGCATGGAGGAAGAAAAGGCAATATAACGGCTGGACAGATATCATTTAGACTAGTCAAAATAATCGTATCAGCATCATCATTAAAAAACCCAAATTGCTCGTTCTATAATGCTAACACTTTGTGTCGTCTCATTTCTTCACGCAGAACAAGCTGAAGTCCTTTCAGAAGGATAAAGTTCGACAGTTTATCATTTTCACTCAAACTAATGAGAAGACAGCTGTAACCTGCTTGTCCCAGAATGACTGGAAGCTAGACGTCGCCACCGACAAGTTTTTCCAGAATCCGGAGCTCTACGTCTCAAATGTTAAGGGGGTTTTAGACAAGAAGAAGCTTGAGCAGCTGTACAACCGATACAGAGGTAAAGAACAGACACATCTCATCTCCATGTTTGTTTCCTTTTTATTCTATAGAGAAATATTTATTTATTCGTTTATTTGATAGGGACAAGTATGTTTCATGCATCATGTCACACACTACAACATTTTAGCTAAGGCTAATTCTCAATGTCTGTCCCCAGTTAGGCTTTTACACAAAACACAGTGACTGTACACAAGAACAAAAGAGCAAATTACACATTAAAACATCACAGAAAATAACATTCATTGTTTATACGGAAATCCTTTTTAATTTGCAGAAGTTTTTTTCAGTCTGTGACACCAAGCAGTCGCAGTCCGCTGATTGAGCTCAATCAGAGGGCAGTCAGCTGAAACATCAGAAAAGTTGAAACAATTAGTCTGGATTAATTAGTTATTGAGATAATCTTCAACTAATTCTGTAATCAATTAAGTTTTAACTGAACTATAGAGATTGTAAAATAGCCTTTAGCTGACATAGCAGTAACTATACCGAAACTGTAAAAAAAAAAGAAAATAAATGCATCTTTTGAATTTAAGATAAAAAGAAATTCTTTTGTCCATAAATGTGTTCTATCCAGAACACCTCAAGTGGAATATTTTAGTTTCACCAGGTTTTTCATTCTGTAAAAAATCTTCTAGAAATTGCACGATAAATGCTGCGGCTCCTCTATCTGAAATATTAATAAGTAGTCAAATTAGTAACCTAACAAACAGGACACAGTTTGTTAGACTGAAGCATCAGCTGTCTAATCAAGTAGTCAGCAGCACAGGAGCACCACAGGGGACGGTACTCTCTCCATTCCTTATTACTCTGTACGTGTTTGAGTTCTAGTACCATACAGAGTCCTGTCATCTGCAGAAATACTGGGAGGACTCTGCAGTCACTGGGTGCATCAAAGATGGACAAGAAGCTGAGTACAGAGAGCTGGTTAACAACTGCTTTGTGTCATTTGAATTCAAATTTAACTTCACAAAGCAAAGAAAGAAATTCCCTCTCTGCATTTAACCCATCCCTTTGGGGAGCAGTGGGCTGCCAATGTACGGCGCCTGGGGAGCAGTGTGGGGTTAAGGGTCTTGCTCGGGGACCCAGAGTGGCAGTCTGTGGGAGTGGGGCTTGAACTCAGGACCTCAGAATCCCAAGCGCAATGCCCTAAACAATAGGCCACCACTCCGCTATGGATGTGGTGTGGAAACAACAATCTGATCCTGAATGTCAACAAAACAAAGGATACGATTTGATACAAGTTGAAACCTGTTCACATCATGGGAGAGGAAGTGGAGGTAGTGGAGGAGTATAAATACCTCGGTGTTCTCCTGGACAACAAACTAGACTGGAGACGCAACTGTGAAGCCGTGACCAAGGCTACTTTCACACTGCAGCCTGAAGTGACCCAAAACCGATTTTTTTGGCCCATATGCAACCTGGATCTGATCTTTTCATGGCTGTCTGAACAACACAGATCCGATATTTTTCCAATCCGACCCAGGCCACTTGGCTTTGTGGTCCTGAATCTGATCTTTTCAAATGCGACCTGTGTGTGAACGTCATTAAAACCCAACAAACGTCACTATTATGCGTCTTGCTACGCAGAAGCGGCAAGAAAAACAACAACCATGGCAGATGAGGATGCGGAGAGCAGTATTTATGTTTAACCATAATGAAAAGATTGAGTTTTTATGGTTTGGAAAAGACCGCTAGATGCGCTCTGGCACTACCATCCATGTTTACTTCCAGAAAAAAAAAGAGCATGCTGGCCTGTGACGTCATTGCGTCCTCTACTGCGCATGCGGGACACTTGCGTTGTATGACTGCAGTTCACACAAGAGATCACATACACGTCGCATATATTTGGAAATATGAACGGCAACGTAACAAAAATCTGATTTTGCAAAAAAATCGGAATTGAGCATCAAGGCCTGCAGTGTGAACGTAGCCTAAGAAGGGACAGTGCAGATTGTACCTGTTAAGGAAGCTTGCGGGTTCTGTTCCAGCTCTGTTCCAGGAACTCCTCTAGAACCTCTGGAGATTGTTTCACAAAGAAGAATTCTTCATAAAGTGCAGAAGATTATGGACAACAGTTGGAAACGTACATATATAAGCCACACTGGCTATAAGCCGCTGATCTCTACTGAACTGTCTCCCACCAAGCCTGTAGGGGGAGCTCTACATATAGCCTCTAAAGTAGGGACGAAGAAGACTGCTCCCGTTAGCTTGTTAGCTTGCAGCATTAAGAGCTTCTACTGAAGGATGGGGCTTTGTCAGGTTTTTAGTTCAGCTCTGCAGGGTTGAGCCCAGTCTCTTCATTGGTTCGCAGCTGTAATACAGAAAAATAAATGTCAAAATTTGTGAATTTGGGACATTTGTTTTTCCGTCCTTCCCGCATGTTGTGCTAAATGTAAATTACCCCCGTATTCTTTCATTTCCAACTTTGACTTCCCCTTCTGGTGGTTAGAAAAAGTCCACAGAAAAGCTGCACCTTCTCATAATCTGCATGGTTCAAAGGAATGGAAAGAAAAGTAGTGGCTTATAGTCTGGGAAATACGGTAGTTAAACTATAATGATTATATTTTTGTTTTTATTCACCATGTTATAGAAAGATCGTCTTGATATAAGAGAAAATTCCTACTTATCAATTAGGGTTGTCACGATACTAAACTTTTCAACTCGATACCGATACTAAGTAAAATATTCAATACTCGATATAATTTTCGATACCAGAAGGATAAAGACAAAGACTCCAAAATTCAACAGAATTTTTTTCATTAATAAACAAAATACAATAAATAGATAAATAAATACAATAAACAATATTTTGAGGTTGCATGCTGTGCACAATATTAAGCAAGCTTGATAAAAAAAACTTACAAAATTAAAATTAAGTGTTCCTTCTTTGGCTATGCTTTGCACACATAACAATGACACTAGCCAAACCGGTTAAAAAACAAAAATAATTCTCAGCAGCTGCACCTGTTACAGAAAAAAGTCTGAAACTGAAAAATACACAGTGTTCAGAAAGTGCATTTTCCTCTATTCTGCACTTTAGATGAATGACTGATTAGGTGCCACTGGTGGTAGCACTGTATCAATACTTTTGAAAATGAGTATTGTATCCAGATTAGGGCTGGGCGATATAGAAAAAAAGCTTATCGATAAAAAAAAATGCATATTGATCGATATCGATAATTATTGAAAAGATTTGAAACCATATTTTATGTGCAGCTCTGCCTGGACTTTTTATAATATTGCTAAATGATTTAATTTTAATAAAGAACACAAACACAGACTTCCAATTAAATCTTTATTTAACCAACTTTTTTAACCATAACAGAATTGTTTTAAAGAAAAATAACTTAAGAGACCTGAGTTATGTTATTAAATACTGACAAAGAATAAACTAAAGTGACCAGAAAAGTGACCAAAATAAATATAACAAATAAATAAATGCCCCCCACCGCCGCCGCCGCCCCCGTTTCCTGCTTTAACCGAGTTATTACTTTGAAGTTGCTGGCCCCTCAGCATTTTTCTCTCAATTGTTAGAACTACGTGGGAAACTGCCCAGAACTGAAAATATATATTTTCCCGAAGATTCCTCGGAGGAGAGCCGCGTCGGGGCCTACACAGCTCGTACTCCTGCGGGTGTGAGCGGCTGAGATGATAAAAACAAAAAAAGTTGGTTGTGTTATCAGACTTGGTTTTCACTGGTTCCCGACACATTTTACAGATGACTGTGGTTTGTTTTTTGTCCGACTTGCCATAACCGAAATACTGGCAGACTGCCGAACTACAAAAACCCTTCTTTGAAACAATTTCCTCCGACTCTCCTTGCTGCGACATCTTCATGTGCTCTGTGTTGTGGTTTAAGAGGGCGGCGCTTGGTGACGGCGTGCCTGGGTCCGCGATTGTGATTGGTTGGGAGGAAGTAGTGACTAGCATAAACCTACATGCTAGGCTACAATGAGACGGAAGGAAAACTGCATTTCTTTTTTATCGAACTTTTATCGACCCTCTTTTTTTCTATTGCGCCACACGTCTATCGATCGATATATATCGTTATTGAATTATCGCCCAGCCCTAATCCGGATACAACTTTTCAGTATTGATACTTTTTTGAGTATCGATAATTTTGACAACCCTATTATAAATTAATTGTCGATCAATTAATCCACTATAGATTAATTAATTAATCGATAACTTCCTTCCCCTACTTCATAAAACTTATAGAAAGAAATGAACTGAGAGACCTCAGTTTAGCAGACTGCTTCAGTAGCAGCTCTGATGAGGGGTTCAAAGCAGAGATCATATGTCACCTAGTTTAGCCTCTCCTCTTTAGCGGCTTGAACTTGTGGTTCTCAGAGTTTCTAAAAGTAGAATTAGAGGCAGAGCTTTCAGTTACTTTAAGTCATGGACACAGACTTCATGGCCACTTTTAATAGTCTGGTTAAACTGCATTTGTCCCAGAATGACTGGAAGCTAGACGAAGCTAGCATTCGTATAGTAAGATTTAAAAAAAAGGGTTTGGCAGAAACTTGGCCAATTTCTTTTTTTCTCCACATTTTTTGTTTTTACAAATGTTACGGTTACTTTTTTTAAATGTATGATTTTATTAAGTTTTTAATAGATTTTATATTTTTAAATAAAATGTTTACAAATTGCGTTCTTCTCATATTATGTTTCACAAATCACCATTTTTTATTTTAATTTGGTTAAAAAACAAGCAATCCACGCATTACATGTCAGACTAATTACCGTAAATTCCGGACTATAAGCCGCTACTTTTCCCCCGCTGTTTGAACACTGCGGCCTATAATACAGTGCGCTCCCCCGTCCGCTCCGCTCTGAGTTCCTTGGAGATCGTAGAGGGCATGCGCCAGATGATTAAATTCAAAGCAGCAAAACATGCGGAAATGAACCAGGATTTCTGCGGATCATTAAAAATTATTACAATTCATACATTTTTTTGGATTTTTTCATTAATTTACAGGGTTCGTACACCTTTTCCAAAGTCAAAATCAAGCACTTTTCTAGCCCTTTCAAGATCCATTTTAAAACTTTTTCGGGTTCGAAATGAATAGGTAAAACTAAATCCTGTCTTAGCACACGAGGCAGATATTTATTTTCTATTATCAGTTTTAATTAACTACTTTCCTTTCCACATATAGTTCACCGATGATGAAGACGACAAAGACGTTTCCCCCCCCCCCACACACATCTCCTCGGATGATCAAAGAAAATTACTCCTCTGCCATGGCGTAGTAATATAACCAACCAGAGGGTGTCGCAATTCAGTATTATCAGCCGTAGAGTTATCAATGCTGTTTTAAGGTCTGGGCCTGGCAATCGATTAAAACTTCGGGGTTTTTTTTTTTTGGAACGCTCGCCAAACTGTAACAATCAACATATACAGAACCGAAAACCGTGACCACGAAACCGTGAATCGAACCGAACCGTGGATTTTGTGAACCGTTCCACCCCTACGGTATATGCAGCGTTATTTGCGTGTTACCGACACATACGTATATTTAAATGTGTTACAGGTAGTTTGAAAAAAAAAAAAAGCATTCATTATATGTACCGTATTTGTTTGTTTTATTATACGGATTAAATCAAGCGTTAAAAAAATGCTCACGCGTAATATCTTTATTTGTAAATACCTCATACAACGTGGGAAACCTGCGGCTTAAAATCCGGTGCGGCTTATAAAAGTACAAATGTGATTTTCTTTCTAAAATTAGAGCGTGCGGCTTGTAATCAGGTGCGCTCTATAGTCTGGAATTTACGGTAATGTACTGATCAGCATATTAATCATTTGGCTTTGAAATAGTTTAATGTCTTTTTGCCTTTCAGAACCTCATGATCAAAACAAAATAGGCGTTGATGGGATCCAGCAGTTCTGCGATGACCTGGGTCTGAATCCTGCAAGCATGAGCGTCCTTCTGATAGCCTGGAAGTTCAGGGCAGCAACGCAGTGCGAATTCTCCAAACAGGAGTTCATAGATGGCATGACGGATCTGGGGTGAGAATATATTATCGTCTTTGCTATAAGAGTTTTTCCATGTTTTGATCTTTCAACCAGGAGACGCTGAAAACGAGGATTTTGTTTTGTGCTTTCTAAGGTGTGACAGCATCCAGAAGCTTAAATGCCAGCTGCCGAAGATGGAGCAAGAATTAAAGGATCACGGAAAATTTAAAGGCTTTTACCAGTTTACGTTTGATTTTGCAAAGAATCCGGGTCAGAAGGGTTTGGGTAAGAGTCCTTTACTTCCCAGCATGCAATGCTGATTAGGGTGAATTCATTCTGACCTGCTACTGTTTCCGTTTGTCGTTCTTATCGCAGATCTGGAAATGGCGATCGCATACTGGAATTTAGTCCTGGCTGGGAGATTCAAGTTCCTGGCTTTGTGGAACCAGTTTTTACTCGTAAGCTGACACTGACTTCTTTTTATTTGGATTTTGTTTTATATATATGTGTATATATATATATATATATATATATATATATATATATATATATATATATATATATATATATATATATATATATATATATACACATTGATACTTGATGCGAAACCAATCTTGTTTACTTTAGTTAAAAAATCACCTATTCTGAATGCTCTTCTCCTTGCATTTATTGTTTAAAAGCAGTTATTCAAGACATCTCACCAAGGGTGTAACTTTGTAACCCCACACTGATCCCCGGGCGCCACACAATGGCAGCCCACTGATCCCCATGGGGATGGGGATTAAATGCAGGGAGTGAATTTTTCCATTGTGAGATCAATAAAAGTTCAACTATCAAAACTATATATATTCCTCACTCCTACAAATATACAACATACTTTTTATCAAGATAAAGTATTTTAGCCTCTATAATAATGTGTGTAGTGTTTTGTAGTTTTATTGATATATATATGTGCAGAGGTGTCAAGTAACTGTACTTAAGTACACTTTTTAGGTATCTATTCTTTACTCCATTACTTATTTGTCTTCCTACTTCTGACTTCTACTCATTACATTTTCACACAAGTATCTGTACTTTCTATTCCTTACATTTTTTAAACAAACGTTACTCGTTACTTTTGGCTTCGGTTTAATGTTTATAAATATTTATTTCCCGTCATGTGCTCCATCCAATGCAGATCATTGGCTCCATCCACATCTAGTGAAAACTAGTGTGATTGGATGAGTCGTATAACGCAAACACTCATTGGTTAGCTAAAGGAAATCATCAGAAGCAAGCAGGTGTTCTTCAAACTGTAAACGTGAATTGTCTATGCCATGCTACAATGTGGGATTCAGAAAAAGATGTTGAAATGTCTGAAAGGTCGGACACAGGCGAGAGCGTATGGGGAGACGGAGACCAACAAGACCTCCCTCATCCTTGGCTCTATCCCATAGAATTTTTAGAAATAGTCGTAAAATTGAGCTTTAAGTTCATATAGTGGCATCTGGACGTTTTTTTTTTTTTCTTTTTAAAGGTTACTTTTATACTTTTATACTTTCAGTAGTTTTTGGAGCACATACTTTTTCACTTTTACTTGACTAAAGAGGTCAAGTTGATACTTTAACTTTTACCAGAGCGTTTTTAAACTGCAGTATCTATACTTCTACTTAAAGCTACAGTGCGTAATACTTACAGGGATATACGGTCAGAAATGTAATATATTATACATAACTATGTTATTTATCATCATCTACAAGCTCAGCCTCTTAACCTTAATTTTTGCGTTGCCTTAGAATTCGTTATTTATAATTACATAGGAGCGGGTCTCGCAGCCATGGAGGGAGACATCTTTGCGCTACGGCAGCACAGAGCCAACAAACTAGCGATTGCGAGATCGCCCATTACGCTCGAAAGTAACTACGGCAATTTGAGAGAGATGAACTGAGACGGTACTGAACACACAGACTAATGAAATACTATCTGTAAAATGATCTATGTAAACAAACCTCATCACTTGAGAAGGTAGGTGATGCGGACGTCGTGGAAGACATTTTGTCCCGTAACGCTCGCCGTACTGTGGGGGGGGAGAAGCGGTGGGGGGGAGATGTTCATGTTGCTGCGGTCTGCAGTCTGGACCTTAGATGTCGCTGAAAATTACACACTGTAGCTTTAAGTAACAAATGTTTGAACTTTTGACACCACTGTATATGTGTGCTTGTGTGTATGTAGTGCTTGTATTTATGTCATGTGACTTTCTTCTAAAAGTAAAAAAAACAACCTGCAGGCACTAATTTTTGTAATAATTTTTTTTTATAAAAAGGGAAAAAAAAGTATCTATAAGAGTACTGATAAAATACCGAATCAATGAGGAGTATCATTTAGAGTAGTAGTGTCTGTATATCCTTAATAATACTCATCCCTAATCAGATCTCTGATATAAGATGGACCTTTGTTATTTGGGGTTTTATTTATAAGCAACTTATTGCGAAAATATTTTATAAATTTGTGTCTTTTGCGAGACTCATTTTACCATCAGATTACTACGATTGTAGCTGTGAGCAACTTATTTTTTGTTAATAATTAACAAAGTTTCTTATTTTTGTGGATAATCCAGCTTAGTTTATTCTACTTTATTGTTTGATATCTTTTATGAGGTTATATATTTTTTGGTTATTTAGTTATGCTCCCTTATTTCTGGTTAGTTCTGATAAATTTGGGTGAATTACTTTTTATAAATAGTGGGGTGGGCGTATGCTTTTTTTTTATCAGCACGAGAGAAGGATGGAGGAAATGTTTGTCCTTTTCTATTTATTTGCCTGAGGAGAAATAAACTAAGAAAACTGAAGGAGTTTAACTGGAACATTTTTTCTGTCGCCTGCGTAAATTACTTGTCCATGGTGCATCTGTGGCCTTTGTCGACCTTTTTTTTTGTGTCATCAAAGCAGGGCATCAACAAAAAACAAAAAAAAAGTTTATTTGCTTATTTGTCTAATTTGATTACAGGAGCACCACAAAAAATCTATTCCCAAGGACACCTGGAATCTGTTACTAGACTTCAGCACGATGATCACTGACGACATGTCAAATTACGACGAAGAAGGTCAGTCAAACTGCTCGCTTATAAAACTTCGACTGTTCTGCAAAGTCACACTTTCTGCTTACGGTTTTCATCAACAGGAGCCTGGCCCGTCCTTCTTGATGACTTTGTAGAGTTTGCACGGCAGCACATTGGGACCAAAAGCACGGCGGTTTAAGGGTGGCAGAGTTTCACGACTGGATGGCCTGTGCAGAGCGCCACACGGTCATCATCGTGCCTTTTAAACACTCAGGACTCAAATGTTTTACAGCGACTACGTAAACATGTCTGTATGTTCTGCTTGACTAGTTTGAGGACTTGGCCTGTAGTGCTGATATGTTAGAAGCCACCTGGAAAGGATCTTGACCCTTGTGTTTTTCTGGTAATGGTCGTCTTTAAAGGCGCGTGGATGTGATCTGTAAGTGTAATGTGAATTCATAGCTTTTTAAACGGGATATTGTATTTTAATACAAATCTTTTTTTTTGCATCTATCATGATGTATCATGATGTATGATGTGTGTCAGGCCAGTTTAAAACACTGGGATTTTTAAAACAGAATTGTTAAGGAAAAATCAAAGTTTCCATTTGCTTTAGTGTCTTTAACCTTTGTTTTTTGTTATTTTTTAAGAGCTTTGGATTTAGGATGTTTGCTTCATTATTTGTCCTTTCAAAATAAATTCTTGAAATATAAAACCTACAAGATTTACTCTGTGGATATTGTCTTTTAAGATCAATAGATTCATTTAGAGGTGAAAACTATGGAATACCAAGGCTGTTTCATTGTTCAGTATTTATTGAATTATGGTCATTATTTCAGTTTGTTTTGGATGTTATTAAAAGCTTACATATGTGTTTGTATGAATGATAATGTCATTAATAAACAGAAGGTTATTGTCTAAGTTAAAGTCTAAGATTTAATTGTTCAAAACATTTAAACTGGTAATAAGGGTTACTACGGAGCCCCTAAAGGGACATCCTGAAATACTTTTGCGAGATCCCGCAATAGTTTTGCGAGATCTCGCAAAAGTATTGCGGGATCTCGCAAAAGTTTCTTTTTTGCGAGATCCTGCGATACTTTTGCAAGATCTTGCAAAACTTTTGCGAGATCCTGCAATACTTTTGCAAGATCTTGCAAAACTATTGCGGGATCTCGCAAAAGTATTGCGAGATCCTGCAAAAGTATTACGGGATCTCTCAAAAGTATTACGGGATCTCTCAAAAGTATAGCGAGATCTAGCAAAAAATGAACTTTTGCGAGATCTCGCTATACTTTTGAGAGATCCCGTAATACTTTTGAGAGATCCCGTAAAAGTTTTTGAGAGATCCCGTAATACTTTTGAGAGATCCCGTAAAAGTATTACGGGATCTCTCAAAAGTATAGCGAGATCTCGCAAAACTATTGCGGGATCTCGCAAAAGTATTGCAGGATCTCGCTAAAGTTCTTTTTTCCCCTCCATGTCCCTTTAGGGGCTCCGTAGGTTACAAATTATGATGCAAAAACAAAATGTGTTTGATATTTGATATTTTTACATCACGGTTAATATTCTTAAACATGTTATATTTCGCTCCCAAAACACAACCACTTTCAATTAAAATGTTTATTAAAAAATGCTTTTAAACACCATGTCAATAGAAGTTCTTCTATATATGCAATCACTGTGATTTTTTTAAAGAAAACTTGAGTTATTTTGTAATTTTTGCTCAATTATCTAAAGTGAAAGTGTCTAACTATAATGTGGTGCGACTGTCCAGCCCCAACGATGGTTTCAAAGGTCATTAAAATGTATTGACATGTATTTGCTGCCATATTCAGTATTATTTCATTTGTGATTTGCAGTCCCATAAAACTATTTCTGTCTCATGATATTTAGAGGGATGATTCTCAAATTTAATTTCCCTTGAAAGCATCTACTGGGGCAGGAATCAACTGGATTAACCATTAAAGAGAACTTTTCATGATAAATGCATGTCCTAAATTAGTCATAATTGTGTATTCATATTTAACTGATGATTCCAATGAATTCCTGCTTCTTTGACTGTTGGCCTTGTAGTGTACCTGGTTCGATCCCCACTGCCTGCACTCAGGGTCCCTGAGCAAAGACCATTAACTCCACACTTCTCCCTGGGCACCACACAATGGCAGCCCACCACTCCCTAAGGGGATGGGTTAAATGCAGAGAGTTAATTTCCCAATAGTGGCGAAATAAAAGGATTTACATGTACATTAATTCAGTCTTATTTGGATTTTAACTTTTATGTTAAAAGTTATATGTGATATACGGCATTTGGTTTAATATCTATACAACAAAAGTGACAATATAAGTAAAAAAAGAAAAAAAAAAATTTAAATTGAACTTCACTGATCACACAAATAACTGTCTGCATTTATACCATCGCCTTTGGAGAGCAGTGGGCTGCCATCGTGTGGCACCCGGGGAGCAGTTTGGGGTTAAGGGACCCAGAGTACAGGCTGGGGGGATTGAACTGGCTGCTTGCAATCTTCTCAGAGCACAAGCGCACTGCTCTAACCACTAGGCCAACACTTCCCACCTAAAAGTCCTTTAAAGCATGTCATTTAACTAATTAATAATAGGTAATGTTACATATATTCTTAATTTACTAATTAATAACCTTGCATCTACTTCACAAGATGTCGCTAGTGAATTCCCAATAAATTCACTCTATTAGACCTTGGGAAACTAAATGCAATGTGTTGACTGTAACTGTTTATAAACCGCACAATACTCTATACACATTTTTTAGTATCTTTTATTTTAATAGTGGAACACCATATATTATGTATCCGGCTTATTATAGACTTTCCAGATTTAAGAGTAGTGAAAACACCTCTTTTTTTATGGAGGCCTGCTTCTGCTACATGAATATAAAAAAATGCCAAATAGAAAGTAAAAATTATGAGATTTAAAGTCATAATTCTGAAATACAAAATTATAATTATGAGGTTAAAAAATCCTAAATTTGACTTTCAAAGTTATAATTATGAGATAAAAAAAATATATATAGTATGGACTTTTAAAGCCATATTATTAGTGTTGCAACGATACCAATACCAGTATCGGACGGGGCCCCAATCCAGCACTAAAATAGTGGTATTGGTATCAGCCATTACCAACAAATAGGGCACCGAAACCATTTTGAGAGCCAAAGGTTTATTCAACTATAGTCATTTAAGGTAGGCAATAAAAAATCTGCTGGATTCACTTTGTATTAGTCTTTTTCCTGCTTCACAAAGGTAGGCAGCAGCTTGACAAAGCCATGATGGCAATTGTTTTACATCTAAGTAGTATGCAGTTCTTCACACACGCACATCAATTACTTTTTTTTTTAACAGTGTCCTGTCTAGCAATGTGGCTAGAGGAATAATTGTCTTGATGCCAAAAAGAGCCCAACAGATTTTACTTCCGCAAGTGGAGCAGTATGGCTATCGTCCATAGTTTTCCGCTTGTTTATGCATACAAGTTGCTTTATTATAATTATGCAGGGTTTTTACAGATTATATGGAGACTGCAATGTAAGTAGTAGATGAAAGAAAGAGGAGATAGAAGGGAGATAATGATAAAACATCTTCAGTCTGCTTCATCACCTGCAAAAATATGTAAAAGAACAGCACAACCAACAGATATGGTACGAGATATACAATAAAGTAACACCTAGATACTTTTGCTAAAGTATAATTAGTATTATTTAATCTGACATGTATTCTGTGTTATCTGAAGATAAGAATACAGACATCGATTGCAAACAGATGGTATCGGTAAAGTATCGGTATCGGCCGATACTGCACAGCCAGATATCGGGTATCGGTATTGGGGCCGTAAAAGCTAAAATACTATAATTATGAACAATAAAACTAATAATGATGAAATATAAACTTTGAAAGTTGAATATCTCATAATTATGATGTTTTATTTCATATTTATGATTTTCAAACTTGAAATTATGACTTTGAATCTCATAATTAAGTCTTTCTATTTGGCATTTTTTACTTTGATGTAGCGGAAACGGGCTTCCATAAGTCTTCTTTGCATCTGTGTGCTTTAAAAAATGTATCAACAAAGGATTCTTCATAACCCCCCCTCAGTTTAATGCTCTAACCCTCCTCAGAAGCTGCAGAGAAGAATCTCTGGAGCCTACATATTTGCTTGAAGCTGGTTTCCGGTCGCGCGCTGCCCTCTTGTGGCGACCGTTAACAAGCAGGTGCGGGTGCTACGGGCAACCAGTCACCGCCTTTATCAACAAGAGAAAGGACTCTCTGCTCTTTTCTTGTTTCAGGACGTTTCAGTAATTTTTTTGTTGTTGTGTTTTTTTGTGAAGAAGGGCAGAAAATGGCAGCTTTTCACCTTACTGGCATTGAGGACACCGAGCTAGAACTATTATTAAGTGAAATGGGCTGGGATCCGCGCTATGCTTCTCCTGCACTCGACCCTTACACCAAAGACCTGATGGAGACGGTAACGCACATTAGCTACCCGGGCAGCGCTCATTCATCACCGATCGAGATGCTACATTCAGACCGTAACCACTGGAAGCAGCAAAAAAACTTCTGCTGCTTCAATTTAATCCTCAGACTCGCTTTAGGAGCATCAAAGGAGCCGCGTCTGCTGGCAGAGAGCTGCTTTGCTGTACTGTATGGGGCGCCGTTTGTGCAGATAAGCAGTCAAAAATTAGGAGCAATATTTATGGTTATTTAGCTTGTTTTGTACGACGGAGTATTAGGGCCACACATGAAGAGAAAAAATATTTTTGCCATGACGAGATTAAACTCGACATGTCGACTTTAAAGTCGACATGTCGAGTTTAAAGTAAATATTTAGTTTGGAGTTAAATATTTATTTATCAAACTAAATATTTAACATGGAGCTAAATATTTAATTTGCAAACTGATTATTTAGTTTGGAGCTAAATATTTATTAAAACCTAAATATTTAATTTGCAAACTAAATATTTAGCTTGGAGGTAAATATTTATCTAAAAACTAAATATTTAATTTGCAAACTTAATATTTAATTTGGAGCTAAATATTTAATTTGCAAACTGATTATTTAGTTTGGAGCTAAATATTTATTTATCAAACTAAATATTTAATTTGCAAACTGATTATTTAGTTTGGAGCTGAATATTTATTTAACAAACTAAATATTTAATTTGCAAACTGAATATTTAGTTTGGAGCTAAATATTTATTTTAAAACTAAATATTTAATTTGGAGCTAAATATTAAATTTGCAAAGTAAATATTTAGTTTAGAGTTAAATATTTATGTATCAAACTAAATATTTAATTTGGAGCTAAATATTTAATTTGCAAACCGATTATTTAGTTTGGAGCTAAATATTTATTTAAAAACTAAATATTTAATTTGCAAACTAAATAATTAGGTTGCAGCTAAATATTTATTTGGGTAGCACTGCTGCCTTGCAGCAAGAAGGTTCTGGGTTCGATTCCCGGCCCGGGGTCTTTCTGCATGGAGTTTGCATGTTCTCCCTGAGCATGCGTGGGTTCTCTCCGGGTACTCCAGCTTCCTCCCACAGTCCAAAAACATGACTGTTAGGTTAATTGGCTTCTCTAAATTGTCCTTAGGTGTGAGTGTGTGCGTGAATGTTTGTTTGTCCTGTTTGACTCTGTGTTGCCCTGCCGACCTGTCTAGGGTGAACCCCGCCTCTCGCCCGTAGACAGCTTGAGATAGGCACCAGCACCCCTCGCGACCACACTCGGGACAAGCGTGTAAAGAAGATGGATGGATATTAAGTTTGGAGTTAAATATTTATTTATCAAACTAAAGATTTAATGTGGAGCTAAATACTTATTTAAAAACTAAATATTTAGTTTGGAGCTAAATATTTATTTAACAAACTAAATATTAAGTATGGAGCTAAATATTTATTTAGCATATTGTCATGATGGGTTCACTAGTGAGACCCAGTTATGCAGAACACCACGGAGACGGAAACAGAAGTAAAAGGTTTAACAATGTTTATTGTCACAAGCACAGTTTTAACCACTGGTTCTGATTCAGGCCTGGGGACTGGTTCACTGGAATCTTGAGGGTTCTTGGTTAAAGCCTTGAGAGGGAAACTGTTGGGTCCGGAGATAGTTTGTTCAGCAGAGTCCGTTAACTGCTTCAGCGTCTTACTTCTTGAGAATGAGCTGACCTTGGCTTTGAGTTTCCAGCTCTTGGTCCAGAGCTGCATGGAAAATCCAGAGAGAGACTTCAGGTTTGGCTCAGAGGGCAGGCTGGGCAGGTTAAGCTCTTCCTGAGCTTCACAGGAGAAAAACAGGTTTCCTGGAAGACAGAGACAAAGATTAGAATCCAGTCTGGATTCAAAGTCAACAAAGGTTCTCAGAGATTCTAGGCTTAGGTGCTAACCAACTGGATAAAACACTGCGGCGTTGAGGCAAGGTCTGAAGACAGCTTAAATACTGTGGATCCTCTGATGATGGGATGAGCTTCAGCTGTGCAGGAGGCTCGGCTCAGGAGGATCCATGGCGGACTCTGCTGGAGGAAGGTGGTACTTCTCCAGCTCCCAACACATATTAAATATTTAGTTTGTTGCTAAATATTTATTTGAAATCTAAATATTAAATTTGCAAACTAAATATTTAGTTTGGAGTTAAATATTTATTTATCAAACTAAATATTTAACATGGAGCTAAATATTTAATTTGCAAACTGATTATTTAGTTTGGAGCTAAATATTTATTAAAACCTAAATATTTAATTTGCAAACTAAATATTTAGCTTGGAGGTAAATATTTATCTAAAAACTAAATATTTAATTTGCAAACTTAATATTTAATTTGGAGCTAAATATTTAATTTGCAAACTGATTATTTAGTTTGGAGCTAAATATTTATTTATCAAACTAAATATTTAATTTGCAAACTGATTATTTAGTTTGGAGCTGAATATTTATTTAACAAACTAAATATTTAATTTGCAAACTGAATATTTAGTTTGGAGCTAAATATTTATTTTAAAACTAAATATTTAATTTGGAGCTAAATATTAAATTTGCAAAGTAAATATTTAGTTTAGAGTTAAATATTTATGTATCAAACTAAATATTTAATTTGGAGCTAAATATTTAATTTGCAAACCGATTATTTAGTTTGGAGCTAAATATTTATTTAAAAACTAAATATTTAATTTGCAAACTAAATAATTAGGTTGCAGCTAAATATTTATTTGGGTAGCACTGCTGCCTTGCAGCAAGAAGGTTCTGGGTTCGATTCCCGGCCCGGGGTCTTTCTGCATGGAGTTTGCATGTTCTCCCTGAGCATGCGTGGGTTCTCTCCGGGTACTCCAGCTTCCTCCCACAGTCCAAAAACATGACTGTTAGGTTAATTGGCTTCTCTAAATTGTCCTTAGGTGTGAGTGTGTGCGTGAATGTTTGTTTGTCCTGTTTGACTCTGTGTTGCCCTGCCGACCTGTCTAGGGTGAACCCCGCCTCTCGCCCGTAGACAGCTTGAGATAGGCACCAGCACCCCTCGCGACCACACTCGGGACAAGCGTGTAAAGAAGATGGATGGATATTAAGTTTGGAGTTAAATATTTATCAAACTAAAGATTTAATGTGGAGCTAAATACTTATTTAAAAACTAAATATTTAGTTTGGAGCTAAATATTTATTTAACAAACTAAATATTAAGTATGGAGCTAAATATTTATTTAGCATATTGTCATGATGGGTTCACTAGTGAGACCCAGTTATGCAGAACACCACGGAGACGGAAACAGAAGTAAAAGGTTTAACAATGTTTATTGTCACAAGCACAGTTTTAACCACTGGTTCTGATTCAGGCCTGGGGACTGGTTCACTGGAATCTTGAGGGTTCTTGGTTAAAGCCTTGAGAGGGAAACTGTTGGGTCCGGAGATAGTTTGTTCAGCAGAGTCCGTTAACTGCTTCAGCGTCTTACTTCTTGAGAATGAGCTGACCTTGGCTTTGAGTTTCCAGCTCTTGGTCCAGAGCTGCATGGAAAATCCAGAGAGAGACTTCAGGTTTGGCTCAGAGGGCAGGCTGGGCAGGTTAAGCTCTTCCTGAGCTTCACAGGAGAAAAACAGGTTTCCTGGAAGACAGAGACAAAGATTAGAATCCAGTCTGGATTCAAAGTCAACAAAGGTTCTCAGAGATTCTAGGCTTAGGTGCTAACCAACTGGATAAAACACTGCGGCGTTGAGGCAAGGTCTGAAGACAGCTTAAATACTGTGGATCCTCTGATGATGGGATGAGCTTCAGCTGTGCAGGAGGCTCGGCTCAGGAGGATCCATGGCGGACTCTGCTGGAGGAAGGTGGTACTTCTCCAGCTCCCAACACATATTAAATATTTAGTTTGTTGCTAAATATTTATTTGAAATCTAAATATTAAATTTGCAAACTAAATAATTAGTTTGGAGCTAAATCCTTATTTACAAACAAGATATTTCATTTACAAACTAAGTATTTAGTTTGGAGCTAAATATTTATTTAATAAACTAAATATTTAGTTTGGACCTAAATATTAATTTTAAAAAGCGAAATATTTAATTTGCAAACTATAAAAACGAAATATTTAATTTGCAAACTATATATTTAGTCTTTACATGTCTTTAAAGCACATTAACATGAATTCAACACACTGTAGTAAACAGATAAATGGAGGTAGAAGATGTCTTTCAGTCATCAATGCACACATTCAGCGACACACAGGAGCTCTTTCAAGCTGGGCACTGTTTCATTCACAACACCGGTCCCATCAACCAGGAATCAGAAATACTTTAATAATCCCAGGGAGAAATTACCCTTAGTTACATTACTCCATCTGTAATAGAGTGACTATAGGACCAATTATATATAACACAATTTCATACAATATATATAATTAGCGGGTCCCCGCTCCATCTCGCCACCAGTTTGGAAAACGTTAAAGATCCCTGGTCTAGTTAAAAAGATTTTAACAGTAACAATGTTTTTTTCTCATATGCAGTAAAATAAATATATTTTTCTTATTATAATATAATACTGCTGAGTCTGTGGCCAAAAAATTAAGGTTGTTCTGAAAGTTTAAAGTCTGCAACAGACCAGCGACCCGTCCAGGGTGGACCCCGCCTCTTGCCCATTGACAACTAGAGATAGGCACCAGCACCCCTCGCGACCCCAGCAGGGACAAGTGTGTCAGAAAATGAATGAAAGTTTAAAGTGAATCCTTCCTAGTACTGAAACGATATAAAAAATAAAAAAAACTGGAGAATGTGAGTTCGAAGAGAATTCTTTGCGCCGTCTGTGTAATATTTTTGGCAAATGGCCGCATGATGGATTCTAGATTGGTTGTGGTTGTTGCACTCATTCCTCTACTGATTTGTTGGTATCCTTATCTCAACAGGTTCATGAAGCACAGATGAAGCTTCTGCATCAGCACAACTATAAAAAGAAAACAGTACAGGTACAGGAGCAGACGACTGAAAAACTCAAAAGTATGAAGGTACAACTGGCTGACACTGAGGTGAGTGTTTTGGAAACAAATGTATGTCTGTTTATTTGTGGCTGATAATTTTACAACTCTGATGTATAATCTGTACATTTCGATAGAAAAGTTCTATTGATTAACTCAGTTTTATTACTCTGCATATCAGTAAGATAATACTTTGTCGGACTTTAGTGTTGAATTTTAGTGAACACCCCAGAACTTTGATTATGTATTTTGAAATTTAAGGCATAACATGGAGTCCAGTCTTAAATCCAAATTAGCAAGTCAATCATTTTAAGAAGGAAAGGAGTTTTAAAACGGGCTATCGCCAGACTTCAGAGTTAAATCCAATAGAATATGTGCTCTCCATCTGATAGATCTGAATCTAGATCAGGGTGAGTCTAGATTACCAAGTTATAACCTGGAATCTGTAAGATTCCTATGAAAGATCAACCGATCCAGGTTTTTGTAAAGATACCGGCTATTATTTTGACATCAATCTAACGTATCTCTGATATGCGCTGTTGATTTTCCTTTTTTTTAAACATATATAGAGAAATGTACTCTTTATCAGACCATAATTTCCAAAAGTTAGTTGTTTCTTTTCGTTATTTTATGCAGGCCAGTTAGTTATACGTCAGCCTGAACACTAAATTCGGCCAATCGTATATCAGCGGTCATCTGTCAATCAAATTGTTTCACTTATAGCATCTTGATTCATATGTCGCAGCTACAATACGCAGCGTTGAAATCAGAATCCTTTCCTTTCCCATTGAGTTCCGTCCCAGTGTTCACGGGGATGGACGTCTGTGTCTTCGGCAGGCGTAGAGCTAACAGAACTGCCAGCGTTGCGAGGCAAGGGCTCAAACATGTACGGCTGGAAGCCTTCTACACCAAACCAAGCTTCTGCCGCCCTGGCGTCCTCTTCCACAACATCTTCGTCCCCGCTTTCCTCCTCTAAATAAAAAATGGATGACGGAGGAGACTCATCCACGACCTCCGACACTAAACTCTCCTCCTCTTGCATGTTTCCTCTGTCCATAGCGTTCCTCGACAGTGTCGTTTCTAAGTCACCAATTTAGTGCTACTTGGTCCCAATGGCACTTCCCATTGGGAACCTACTAGCACTAAGTTGCTTACTGGTTAGCAAGATGCTAACGAGAAACCGGGGACAATCAAAAAGCTTGCGAACCTTCCGCCACAACAAACCACAACAATCCCCCCTTGATAATTGACCAGTCACATTCACTTTATTCACTCATGTAAAGTCGTGGACCACTGGGGAGAATTCAGAAATGCAACATTTGGAACAGCCGCTTCCATACGACTTTAAGACAGATAACCTTATGACACAATGAAAACAAATGTTAATAAATGGATCATTATTTATACCTAAAACTAATATGTTTGCTATAATTTAATGTATTTTAGAATTACTCAAATGAAAAAAAAATTGAAACAATAATTTTTGTCGCGATCTCTGAGCCCAGGAGCGGCCATCTTCCAGCAGTGACGTCACGGTGCGGTAAGCCTAGCGCCATTCTCCCCGCTTTACAAGCAAAATCAATGGGAACTACTAGACACATCTGATATCAACAATTATTGAAGATTTCCAGAGGACTTCACCATTGAAATTCACCAGAGCTATAGTGAAACTGACAATGCCCACGTGCATGGCAGCTGGATGCTGGAATACATCAGGTAAAAGTGAAAAGTTATTTCACCTTTCCAATTCCTGATCCTCCACGGACGGGTTGGTCGTTGGATCGCCAACTTGAAGAGGGAGGATTTGCCATCGAACTTCTGGCCAGAGAAAAAACACGTAATATGTAGCCAACATTTGGAAGAAGAATGTTTCCAAGATGACTTGGATAATAGCGCGTTGTGACAAACACCAGATACAGCACTGGGACTTGATCAACAGCCGATACCGCACCGTGACGTCACAAACCAGTAGGTGGCAGTAGTGTTCTTTGACAAACATGGATGCCTCCAGTAAAGCACATTCACATGAAAATTACTCTGAATTAAAAACACTTATTTATTGAACAGTATGGAATAATTTCATATTTAAAGTAATTTTAGAATTCTGAATGTGAGCGGACTTTTCCTTTAAAGATGGGCTGTTCCTGTTGAGGCAGCAGCAGGATTTCTGTGCCACACAGCGGTACCTGAAGGTCCAGCTTCCATTAACCCACTGGGTTCCTATAAAGGAGGAAAGTTGATTTGAATGTTTTTGTGCTCTGGATGAATTAAAAGATTATGATATAAAATTGTTCGTATTTCTGTATTTATTCACTGTTTTGTAAATGCTTATTCCTCACTTTAATCCTTCCTTTCTTCCTTTGCTCCCTCTCAGGGTCCTTCCTTCTGTTCTTTGCATCTTTCCATTGGTTAGGCTGTCTTTTCTGTCGGTCTTTAGTTCCTTCTCCCCTTTCCTTCTCCGAACTCTCTATATTTCAGACCCACCAGCTAAAGTCTCATTCTGTGTTTTTATTTTATTTTCTGTACAGGAATTTGATCCAGTAGGTGGCAGTAGTGTTCTTTGACAAAGATGGATGCCTCCAGTAAAGCACATTCAAATGAAAATTACTCTTAATCAAAAACGCTTATCATTTGTTGAACAGTATGGAATAATTTCATTAATTAATATTCATTTAAAGAACTTTCAGAAGTTTGAACTCTGAATATGACCGGACTGTTTTCCTTTAAAAAGAAGTTAAAGCTTAATGAACAAATCTAAGAAAACATTAGCAGTGAATTACAAAGGGTTAGGGTGAGGGAGCGTCAATGCATAAGTAATCTCAAAACATGGCTGCTGGATGCACTAACCGATTGGTGAATGCATACACCTATTGTCCGAAGTTAATACAAGAATAAAGAACTAAAATCAGATATTATCAGCAGATTTATGTTTAATTTCTGTTATTTAGGGTTGAATATTGGAGATGAGTCATCGAATGCTTCAACATATTAGTTTAAGGGTGTGATACATGTACATCCAAGGGAGTGCACTTGTTTGTTTTTTGTGTTTTAAATATTTTAAAATAACTATTTATCGTGGCCTCATAGTTTTCATCAGCAGTTTTAACGAGGGTCGAAGCATTCTGCAGGTCTCTGCCTTTTCATACAAAGGTTTTTTTTTAGATATGGCGCCAAGATTAGATTTTAAGCAGTCATGTTGTTTTCTTACAGGCTCTGATCAAGGCAAACACACAAGAAATGGAGGTGGGGAAGCATCTGTCAGCCCTCACCGAGAGAGAGTCGTGTCGCTTCGCTCAGCTGACAGCTCAAACTGAAACAGAGCTCAGGTCTACAGATGAGAGGATAGACATATTAGAGGTCTGAATCCTGCATTAACTTAAAACAAATCTTACAGTGGCAGTGCCAAAATAGACTTATATTTAATCATTTGTATCTACAGAAAGACTTGTTTAAGCAACAGCAGAAGCTTGAAGAACTCCGGCTTCAGATGGACTGGGACCAGCAGCAGATGGACAACTTCTTAAAGGACTCAGCTGAAAAGGATGACGACCTAATGACCATCATCAAATATTCCCAGCAGGATGAACACAGGATCAAGGTTGAGAAGTTACGTTTATAGCTTTAATGTTATCTGTCTCCTTCTCAGCTAATGGTTATCCATATATCCCACGTAGGAACTCACTCTTGCCTTAGAGAAGAAGTCCCTGGAGGCCAATGAAAAGCGAAAAGCCGTCGACAAAGAGCTAACAGAGACTAGATCTGCAGAGGTAATGGAAAGACCGAAAATCCTCACTGTTAATGTTATTCATTACATTTTGGAGGTCATCAGCAGTGGTGTTTTGGACAGCCATCTAAGATTTATTCCTAGTCTTCAGGAAGAAAACTATTGTTAATCTTAGTCGCATTTTAATCATTACGATATGTGATAGTTTTAGTCGGTTTTAGTCGACTCGATTCTTGACCAGACTGAGAGCTCTAAGCTAGATACTACAATAGCTGGGTATAGAATGCTGCCATGCAGTTCATCATTGCTGTTGGGCAGAAAACTTTGATTTATAGAATTCCACAAACGTTTTTATAAATTTATACCATACTTTATAAAAAAAATCTCACAAAAGCTGTGGAAATAGCAGATCTAGTTCAACACATCATAAGGGGTAATATAGCAGACAGACAAGCTAACAGAATGTACAATAAAGGAATGGTTTTAGATTTAACACATACAGTGGGGCAAAAAAGTATTTAGTCAGCCACCAATAGTGCAAGGTCTCCCACTTAAAAAGATGAGAGAGGCCGGTAATTTTCATCATAGATATACCTCAACTATGAGAGACAAAATGAGAAAAAAAAATCCAGAAAGTCACATTGTCTGATTTTTAAAGAATTTATTTGCAAAATATGGTGGAAAATAAGTATTTGGTCAATAACAAAAGTTCATCTCAATACTTTGTTATATACCCTTTGTTGGCAATGACAGAGATCAAACGTTTTCTGTAAGTCTTCACAAGGTTTTCACACACTGTTGCTGGTATTTTGGCCCATTCCTCCATGCAGATCTCCTCTAGAGCAGTGATGTTCTGGGGCTGTCGCTGGGCAACACAGACTTTCAACTCCCTCCAAAGATTTTCTATGGGGTTGAGATCTGGAGACTGGCTAGGCCACTCCAGGACCTTAAAATGCTTCTTACGAAGCCACTCCTTCGTTACCCGGGCGGTGTGTTTGGGATCATTGTCATGCTGAAAGACCCAGCCACGTTTCATCGTCAATGCCCTTGCTGATGGAAGGAGGTTTTCACTCAAAATTTGACGATACATGGCCCCATTCATTCTTTCCGTCACACGGATCAGTCGTCCTGGTCCCTTAGCAGAAAAACAGCCCCAAAGCATGATGTTTCCACCCCCATGCTTCACTGTAGGTATGGTGTTCTTCGGATGCAACTCAGCATTCTCTCTCCTCCAAACACGACGAGTAGAGTTTTTACCAAAAAGTTCTATTTTGCTTTCATCTGACCATATGATATTCTCCCAGTCATCGTCTGGATCATCCAAATGCTCTCTAGCAAACTTGAGACGGGCCTTGACATGTACTGGCTTAAGCAGGAGGACACGTCTGGCACTGCAGGATTTGAGTCCCTGGCGGCGTAGTGTGTTACTGATGGTAGCCTTTGTTACTTTGGTCCCAGCTCTCTGCAGGTCATTCACTAGGTCCCCCCATGTGGTTCTGGGATTTTTACTCACCGTTCTTGTGATCATTTTGACCCCACGGGGTGAGATCTTGCGTGGAGCCCCAGATCGAGGAAGATTATCAGTGGTCTTGTATGTTTTCCATTTTCTAATAATTGATCCCACAGTTGATTTCTTCACACCAAGCTGTTTACCTATTGCAGATTCAGACTTCCCAGCCCGGTGCAGGTCTATGATTTTGTTTCGGTTACCTTTGACAGCTCTCTAGTTTGGCCATGGTGGAGTTTAGAGTGTGACTGTTTGAGGTTGTGGACAGGTGTCTTTTATACTGATAACGGGTTCAAACAGGTGCCATTAATGAAGGTAACGAGTGGAGGACAGAGGAGCCTCTTACAGAAGAAGTTACAGGTCTGTGAGAGCCAGGAATCTTGCTTGTTTGTAACTGACCAAATACTTATTTTCCACCATATTTTGCAAATAAATTCTTTAAAAATCAGACAATGTGATTTTCTAGATTTTATTTCCTCATTTTGTCACCCATAGTTGAGGTATTTCTATGATAAAAATTACCGGCCTCTCTCATCTTTTTAAGTGGGAGAACTTGCACTATTGGTGGCTGACTAAATACTTTTTTGCCCCACTGTAGGTGTTACTGTCCATTAGTACAGTAGTAGCCGTTCAAAATTTCCCCACTTTCCTTGATGGGTCCTTGGCTGTTCCTTGGCTTTTTCATCAATATTTGTACTAGAATATTCTTTCTGTCATGATTTGTGGACATTAAGATTTAAAGAGAAGCATCATCTCCTGGTCAGACCCTGTAATTCAGTGAAAGGGGGAGTCAGAGTAGAAAAAATATGCAGGGGGGGGGGGGGTTTGAACGGCCACTCCAGTGGCTGAAGGTTGGAGGGGATTTCGCTAGGAGTTGCAGGGAAGTGGGCTAGCATTCGGCTGGCGTTTGACTGGGAAGGGCCATTTTCAATGGCTGCTACTGTAGAAACATAATTTTTTTTATGGTATTCAGTTGTGTTGAGTACCTTTGTGTATCTGCCTTTCTCTGCTGGCAACATGGTGATGTTGTGAACTTTGCCTAGAGAGGTGAGCACCAGACTTTCCTGTTTGGTAATGTTGGAATTGGACAACCTTGCACTAGAAGGCTGCTTTGACTTTCAACCTAAGTTCTTCTGCTTCTGCTATGTTGTTATTTCTGACGGCTGATTCAGTGGCAGTTATCGGACCGCCCTCTATCCTAAATACATCAGCGCTTCTATTAGAGACTGCTCTGGTGCGAGGCAAAAGAATTAATAAAGACTCTTGGAGAGGTGTTGAAATGTCCTTAAAACATGAGCGCAAGTCCAGTTGCCTTACATTTTAAGCCTGTTATTGGTTTGATTAAATATGTTAATACATTTTCTTTTATTTTATTTCTTGAAATTCATTTAAAAATATATAATATATATAATACATAACTCTATCAGTTTATTTTATGGCTGTCGCTTTACTGTAAGGCATTGCAGGACGGTAGTAGTCTCCACCTGGTTCTCTGAAAGTTCTGTGGTACTGCCAGCAGATGGCGCCATGTATGCTAGTCTCTTTTTTAGAGTTAATGCAAAGAGTGCACATTAGCTTAGAGTTGAATATATAAAACTATGCCATGGCTTGAAGCTGGCAAGATCATATGGAATAGAAAAAGAAAAAAATGGAAACAACAACTTGGCAGATTATATTCTAATTCAGTAGAGTAATCAAGTTTAAGGCTTTTTCATTGTTAGAGTACTTAACGGAAGACAAATATGAAGACATATAGGTAAAAAAAACTAACTCTAGGTTTGAACTTAATATAGTTATACTTTTAAAGGTCTATTTCCAAATTTCTCTTAATAATTTCCTAAATGTTTGAGTATACGAGCAATCCCACCTGAGATGATAGATGATTTCTTCAGAGTTGTGGTAGAACAAAACATTGCACGTCTACATTTGGGTGATACTTACATTTTTTAGTATTATCTGGATAGCATCTATGCAAAATCTTTAGAGATACTTCTCAAACTTGTTAGTTATAAAGTTTTTTTTGGTATTAACCAACTATTATTGCCACAAATAGCACTATGAATATAATCCCAAAACAAAATAGAGACTGGTTTACTTATATGTTCTCTGATTATTCGATCCCTAATACATTTGTTGTTTGTTTTTCTACTTAAGAATGGGTCAGAGTTGCCAAAAATTTACTACGCCATTAAGTTGTGAAATATGTTGTTGAACAGAAGTGTTACCTTCTTTGTTAAAGAGTTAATGTACAGAAATTATGCCTTTGTCAAACCATTTTTAAAGAAAAGTAGATTTTTGCTTGAAGGAGATGCTTTTGTTTTTCTAAATATATTTGTTTTGGGAGCGGTTATGTTTATGTATTCGATACCAGCTTAAAAATAACTGTTTGTGAAAATGTGAGTGTTTAACAGGGATTCTTTCATTACGATAGTTACACATTGAAGTTGTCCAATAATAAGTTGTATAACAGTTTTTAGTGTATGAGCCAAACATAAGGCAACATAGGTGGATTAATGACCGGGCCTACCGGGCCCAGGCCCAGGGGGCCAGAGGCCCCAAGGGGCCAGGCCAACTTGGCCCCGCGGCCACGATCCATAGAGGGTAAGAGGCCCCAAGGGGCCATGATCCATAGAGGGTAAGAGGCCCCAAGGGGCCAGGTCAACTTGGCCCCGCGGCCACGACCCATAGACGGTCAGAGGCCCCAAGGGGCCAGGCCAACTTGGCCCCGCGGCCACAATCCATAGACGGTCAGAGGCCCCAAGGGGCCAGGCCAACTTGGCCCCGCGGCCACGACCCACAGAAGGCCAGAGGCCCCAAAGGGCCAGGCCAACTTGGCCCCGCGGCCGCAAGCCACAGAAGGCCAGAGGCCCCAAGGGGCCAGGTCAACTTGGCCCCGCGGCCACGACCCACAGAGGGCCTGAGGTCCTAAGGGGTCAGGCCAACTTGGCCCCGCGGCCATGATCCATAGAGGGTAAGAGGCCCCAAGGGGTCAGGCCAACATGGCCCCGCGGCCACGATCCATAGACGGTCAGAGGCCCCAAGGGGCCAGGCCAACTTGGCCCCGCGGCCACGATCCATAGAGGGTCAGAGGCCCCAGGGGGCCAGGTCAACTTGGCCCCGCGGCCACGATCCATAGACGGTCAGAGGCCCCAAGGGGCCAGGCCAACTTGGCCCCGCGGCCACGACCCACAGAGGGCCTGAGGTCCTAAGGGGTCAGGCCAACTTGGCCCCGCGGCCATGATCCATAGAGGGCCAGAGGCCCCGAGGGGTCAGGCCAACTTGGCCCCGATCCATAGAGGGTCAGAGGCCCCAAGGGGCCAGCCCAACTTGGCCCCGCGGCCACGACCCACAGAGGCCCCAAGGGGCCAGGCAAAATTGGCCCCGCGGCCATGATCCACAGAGGGCCAGAGGCTCTCAATCATTATTATCAAAGCTAATTCTCAAATTGGATGGATCACACAACCTCACTCACATATTCTTTATCAATTATTAAAGGTTGTTTCTGAATTTTGATCACAGAACTTAATGCAAATATTCTTGATTGATTGACAAAGCTCATTCTCAAATTTTGATTACACAACCTTACTCTGACAAATTATCATTATCAAAAAGCTCTATCTCGAATTTGGATCACAGAATCTCACTCAAGTATTCTTAGCTGTGCCCCTCCCCCATCGAGTCTTTCATAAACCGGTCTGTTCTTTTAGAATCTCCTCATTTGGTATTTTGAACTCGTGAGAGATTGCTCAAAATTTGGTTTCCTTTCCCTCAGTTCAGACTCAGAGATAATTTGAAATCATTCAACAAGAAGTTTAACGCGCGCACACACACACACACACACACACTTGAGTTGAGCATTACTTGGAAATTCTTATATTTTCCATTTTGCTGTTACTATCAGCATCTTCCCATTTTGTCCTTTTCTTTCGAAAAAGTTTACAGTTTGACATTTGTCACTGCTGTCAGTTAATAACTTTTTGGTCTTTGACCCATTTTGTCATTTTCTCGATTCGATCGTCACTGACCACTCTCTCCTGTTTGGCAGACATCGTTGCTGCCATCATAGCTAGCAAGCTGCCTGCAGATAGCAACATTTTGGTGTCCTTTGTGAAAATATTTAGATAGAAGAAAAAAGTGCACAAAGTTGTACAATTATTATCTTTTCAAAATATTTGTTTCACTGTCAGTGTGATTGACCGACTTTGCCGCTAGATTTCGTGTCTTTTGGCCATACCTGGCTAGCGACTAAAAACATCATTTAGCGACTTTTTGGTTGTGAAGATAAGTGGTAAAAGCAGATCTGCCTGTTGGTCTTCCCACATTTTGCCATTTGGTACTTTGCACTCTTGTTGGTCACTCCAAGGCATTTGTCCCTGCCTTCAGCTAGTCACTTGGCTCTTTTGGAATATATTTCACTGTAATTGGCTCTCTCTCTCTTTCTCCTCAGTACAAATCAGTCTGTTCCCTTGCCATTTAGACATTTTCTTGATTCGATCATCACTGACCACTCTGCTCTCCTGCTGTCTATCAGACGAATCAGTTGATTCTCTGCTCTCAATTGTCTATGCTAGTAAGCTGTTATTCTCTGCTTCGGAGTGTTGATGCTGGGTTGCTAGTTTTCTAAATCACCTCACACACTTGAAGGAAGCAGCACCGATCATAAACACACAAACAAACTCACACACACACACACACACACACACATAGTTGGTTTATCTGTTGTGATAGGCAAAGAGCCAATGTGCAAAGAAAGAAGGGAAATATGGATCATAAACGTTTAAGTGGAGGAGCTAGAAAAAAAATTCAGCAAGAAAAGAAAAAAAAGGAATCAGTTTTACTTGAGAGTGTTCCAAATATCTCCAGCTTCTTCAGTACAAAGACATCTGCTGAAAGCAATTCTATAAATGCTACTGCAAATTCAGCTAAGGTTAGCAATGCACCTGAGCTAGCATGTAGCTCCCAAGATCCTGAGACCACTACAAGTGTAGACACTGAACCAAATGCTTCTGATGCTTATGATTCAACCAATTCAGCAGTAGCCAGTTGCTCGGATGAATGTGAGGTCACTGCACCTCTGGACAGCATAGAAAATGAGCTGAATCTTTCTTCAACACCATTGACAGTGACAACTCTACCTAGTGATCCCGCTAAATGGGCTGAGACCCTCACTGAGTCAATGAAGGAAGTTCTTATTCAAAGAGGTGCAAAATCATTTCACAACCGTCACAGCCATTATCCAGCTTCTGTGAGGAACAGTGGGCTAGGAGGCAAAACCCGATGCCTAAACAATGAACATTTTACTTCACACTTGCCCAATGGACAACGAGTACAAAGAGAGTGGCTGATGTACTCTCCCTCTACTGGTAATGTTTACTGCTTTGCATGCAAACTGTTTTCCCCAAAAACGCATTCTTTTGTGACAGGCTATTGTGATTGGAAACACTCAGAAAGATTTGGTGAACATGAGCGAAGTGCTGAGCACATAACCTGCATGCAAGCAGTCTTGAACCGCGCCAAAGGTGCCACAGTTGATGCAGACCTGTTCAAACAGTTTCAGGCAGAGAGCAGCTATTGGAGGCAGGTGTTACAAAGAGTTGTTGCAGTCATTAAATTCCTTGCAGAAAGGGGCCTTGCATTTAGGGGTAAAAATGAATCGTTAGGGTCTCCTCTCAATGGGAACTACCTTGGTATTCTGGAGGTCCTGGCTGAATTTGATCCCTTTCTAAAGGATCACATCAGAAAGTTTGGGCAGATGGGTCGAGGTAATACCTCATATCTGTCCTCCACCATTTGTGAGGAATTCATTGAATTGATGGGTGCAAAAACCAAACAGGCTATAGCAGATGAACTGCAAGCAAGCAAATACTACTCTATCATTGTGGATTCAACCCCAGATTTATCTCATGTGGACCAATTGACATTCATATTCCGTTTTGTTAGCAAAGAGGGCAGTGTTGTTGAACGCTTTGTGGGTTTTGAGCCCATTACTAGCCATACAGGTGAAAGTTTGGCTAACTGTGTCATGTCTGTGTTGGAAAATCTAGGGTTAGAGCTGTCAAATTGCAGGGGGCAGGCTTATGATAATGCCAGCAACATGTCAGGGAGGTATAATGGGTTGCAGGCTCACTTAAAGAAAAGCAACCCATTAATACACTATATTCCATGTGCAGCTCACTCTTTGAATTTGGTGGGAGTCAACAGCATTGACAGATGTGGAAATGAAGTCTCTAAGTATTTTGACTTGATTCAGTCTATTTACAACTTCACAACTGCATCCACACACCGATGAGACAGGGTATTTGGCAATTCCAACATAGATCTCACACTTAAAGCTTTATCCAACACGCGTTGGAGTTGCCGTGCAGAATCTACCAAAGCACTGTGGCAGAACTACAGTAAAATAAAAGCAGCACTACAGGTTATTTCCACTGATGACACAGAGAAACGAGACACACAAACTGAAGCTGACAGTCTAGTGCGGAAGCTGGATTCACTTGAGATGGCCTTCATGGCAGGCTTTTGGGACACTGTTCTGTCCAGATTTCAGGCCACAAGTCTGCAACTTCAAAAAGCAGACATGGACCTTGGTACAGCAGTTAGATTGCTGGAATCTCTGCGCACCTTTGTTCTCTCCCAAAGAGATCTATTTGATCATTTTGAGCAGAAAGCCTTAAACATGTTGGGTGGCACCCCATCTTACAGGGCTGAACGGACGAGGAAACGTAAAAAGTTTGCTGATGAATCAGCATCCCCAGATGTTGTGCTTGAGGGAAGGCAACTGTTTCAAATAGAGACATTTATTGCCTCTATTGATCAACTGAGTTCAAGCCTTAATCACCGTCTGGAGGCCTACAAACATCTGAACAATTTGTTCAGTGTCCTTTTCTCTTTGGATACAGAGTCCAATGCTTCAGTCCTTCACAAGGCCAAGATTCTCAATGAATCATACCCATCTGACCTCAATGAAAGTCTTGGACAGGAGCTTATACAGTTCAAATCTTTTATACAGCTCAACAACACTGATGAGGAGAGGACCCCTTCAGGACTGCTCAAAACAATAATACATTTTGGACTACAGCCTACGTTTCCTAATACATACATTGCGCTACAGATTTTTCTCACTCTACCGGTCAGTAACTGTGAGGGAGAACGCTCATTCTCTCTTTTGTCAAGAGTAAAAAATGAGCTGCGCACAAGAATGACTCAGAAAAGATTAAATGCGTTATCTCTAATGGCAATTGAGAGTGAGGTGACAAGAGAGTTGGACTTCAATGATGTGGTGGATGATTTTGCAAAATTGAAAGCACGAAAGAAACCCCTTGCTTAAAGGTGCACTGTGTAAGATTTTTAGGTTATTTCCAGAATTCACTCATTCACTAATGTTAGGCTACCTGTTTTCATGAATACTTACCACCACCATAAAATTCTAAGTATCCATTATGACTTGGAGAATTGCACTTTCGCCATTTCTGGGAAGTGTCACCTGGATTGTGAAGATAGGATTGACTTTAGGCAGAAGCTTGGTGCTTTCTCTGGCAAACTGAACCTCAAGCTTCATTCTCTGCAGCTTTGCATTCTTGTGCAGACTTTCATCCACAAGGAACTTTTCAACTTCCCCACTATCGTGAAGGGGCCATAAAAAGATTTCAGTGTGTCCAGCATGTCTAGTCTCTTACTCTCCTTTCTTTGAGCCATCTCTTGTTTCTCATCTGCCCTACTCTCGAATTTTGCCTTCATGAATTTACTCCAGTTGAGTTCAACCTCCCTTTTTGCTTGTGCTGCTGCCTTGAAACCTCTGAAGCTCCTGGCACTTCTCTAAAATTATTGACCTATTGACTGCGTTCAGTGTGCCCAACTTCTTCAGTTTGTAGTCCACCTTGCCACATTGTCTCTCCATCCCAATGTTGTGCACAGGGGTGCCATCAATGTTACTAGCCTGTTCACTGACAGGGTCCATTGGGAAGGTCTCCTCATCCATCCTCTGCCTGGCCAGGACAGTCTTCAGATGGGGCAGCATGAGATCTGTCAGCTGCTTCACTTCATCCAAGTATTCGGCAGCCACGTCTGACACTGAGTTCAGGACATGTCCAGTGCCTGTCCAGCCACTATAGCATTCTTGGAAATGGGCTATCTTGACCTGCATGCAGCCCTTGTACCATGAACTGGCCTACACCTTTCTTTGTGGTGCTCTCCGATGCATGTTATCATTTTACCTTTCTCCTTCTCCTCAAGCTTAACCACAAATAGATACAGACTTTGAGCCTCAATTTGCTGCACAGCTGCCGTTATGCCAAAGTGTTTTCCTAAGATATTATTTTATTTTTAATGATAGAAGGGAGGAAAAGGGGGCAAAAATCGTGTCCGATTTAGTTTTTTGGGTGGGGTGGGGGGTTTATTTCATGATAGCTACCAACTTCCAATACATAATATCTCTCAAATGACCCAATGCACCATCACTGAAGTGGGCATAATCATTTTCCAAAATGTTTATTTTTAGGCCATTTATCCCCTCCCCCTGTGTCTGTGTGAAACCTGTGCTTGTCAGTGTCTGTGTGGTATACCTAATATTGTGTGTGCAGTATGTGCACTCTTCTGTACAGGACAGTGTGCATGTCTGTTCACAGTATACAGTATTTCTTGCATAGTGCGTGCGTGTGTGTGCGCCCGCACGCGCGGGGGGTTGAGGGGCCAAGACCATGTCAGGCCCAGGGGGCCAAAATTTCTTAATCCGCCCCTGTAAGGCAAGTGTTTTCTAATCATTTTTTAGTAAAATGATAGGGTGTTGACTGTCTAAGTTAAACATCTTTTTGTTGCTGAGGGATTGATTTAATTAGACGCTTAAGTAGCATTGATGATAGTTCTGTATGCTTTCTATGAAACTTTTAATAGAAAGGAAGAACTTTTTTTTTTAATTGCATAAGAATTGTCTGTAAGAGTTAAATCTGAATCACAGATTGACTTTTGGAGCCCTCCAATTGTTTTAACATCATCAAAATTCTTTTAAAGAGTCATCTATTTCAGTAACTGACATATTTAAGGTGTAGTGCATTTTATGAAAACATTCACTTATCTTATTTCACGATTTTCTACCGTAGAATCACGTGCAGGAATGTGATGTTAGAGGGGGAGTCGCAGCTGTTGCATCATTGACATTCGATCTTAACACATGCGTTTGTCTGCAGAATTTATTTGGTTTAGGAGACTACTGAATTGTGAAGCTTTGAGGGTTTTTTAAAAGCAAGATATAAAGAGACTTTTTTTAAAATAATTCTCCGTAATCCTGATTGTATGGAAGTAAATCCGTGTCGCTGGAATTTGAATTAAAAATGCTACTGAAATTTAAATGCTGTATGTTTGTACTTGCTGTTTCAGTGTTAAAATATATTCAGAACACATTTTTGACCTAAAAAAAAAGAATAAAAAAAATCTGCATATAAAAAAAATTCACGGTCCCGGCCATGCAAGCTAACGCTAACTCAACATGAGTTTTTAACTTTTATTTTTCTGTAGTTGAGTTAGCGTTAGCTTGCATGACCGGCTCCGTCATGCTGGTTTTCCTTCCGTATGAGCGCCACAAGCGTCATGTCACGTGACTAAGAAACCGTAACGGGATTGGCTGGGTGTTGAACGCCACAATCCATTGCTAATGTCTGTGACCTGAAGTAACCCTTCCCTTTTTACACTGAATTTAGACGCCGAATTTAAGACGATGAAATAGAGCCAGTTGAATCTCAGGAGGCTGAAAATATTGAGTTTGAATTTTTTTATATGCTGATTTTTTTAACACCGAAAAATTCAACTGAAAAATAAGTATTGAAAATGTAATCACTTTGAAATAGTAATGTGAATTTTTAGCTTGAAGAGAAAATAACAAATTAAATGTTAATGGTGTAGAAATAATGACAATGAATTTTTTTTTAGGTCAAAAATGTGTTCTGAATATATTTTAACACTGAAACAGTAAGTACAAACACACAACATTTAAATTTCAGTGGCATTTTTAATTCAAATCCCAGCGACACAGATTTACTTCCATATGATTGTTTTAATGTCTTTCTTTTTGTAAATGGTGTCCATGCAGTTAGCTTTGGCCAAGACCTTAGAAAACATAGAGCAGACTCGCTCTGAGATCCAGCAGCTCTTCAATCAATGTGAAAACACCATCAAGCAGAAAAAGCAACTGGACTCCAATATGCAACAATGCGCTTTGGTAAGGTGCTACTGGTGATAAAATCTACAGCTACTTTACAATTTTTCTAAACCAAAAGCAGCTTAGAACATGAGCTCTTTGCTTCTGTTCTCATTCCAGCACCTTGCTCAGGGCAAGCAGCAAATATGGGAAAGGAATGCCAGCATTACAGAGCTGAAGCACAGGTTGGATACCGAGATGAAGAACAACGAGGAGCTTCAGAGGAACATCGCAGTAAAAAAGAGGCAGGGGGCAATGTTACAGCAGCAGCTGAAGGAGCAGGAGGACGACATTGGCAGGATGCAGGATGAGGTGAGTTATTAATCCAAACCTCACTGAATGGCAGCGTAATCTCCCTGTTTTAAACCGTCTGTCTTGCAGCTCAAAAGCAGCAAAGTCATGCTGGACGGAAACCTGTCCGATGTCAGGTTTATGAAATCCCAAATATCCAGAATAAAGAAAGACATCGCACGCAACGATGAAAAGTCAGTGAAACATAAGACATTGCAGAGTCCAAGTCACTGGGTTAAACTGCACAGACTCTGTGTTTGTGTTGCAGAATAAAGGAGGCTGAGGTTTACAACGCTGCTCTGGAGGAGAAGCTGAGGATTGTGATCCAGACTGCTCTCAATGAGGAGGAGAGAGCTGCTCAGATGGAGCAGATGATTAAGGAAACTGATCAGGCCATCAAGGTGAGATGCTGAACAGCGCAAGCTTATGAGCAGTACAAAGATCCTTCCTTCCTGACTGACCGACGGACGGACAGGCGGACGGATAGACGGACGATCAGTCAATCAAAAACAGGATGCAGATAAGCAGAGCTGTTTTGATCAGGGTGCTGTGCAGTTCTTCTCCAGTGTAACCCTGTGCTTCATACTTCCTCTAGAAGTTGGAAGTTCAGCAAAATTACCTGATGGAGGAGCTATTCCGCCAGAAACAGCAGTTCAAGCTCCTCAAAGAGAAGGAGAAGAGTCTCACCACCCAGATTTCGACGAAGAAATTCACCACGTCCAGCTTGCAAAAACAGCTCACTAAGCTGGAGAAACAACAGACTGATCAGCAGATGATCATGAACAAACAGGCATGTTTTGTTCTCAAACTCTTCAACTTCTCTAAGTGTAGCGCTTCACTGTAGAGCGTCTGACTTTCATTCTGTCTTTCATGTTTTGAATAGGTCGTTAAGATACATTGGCTGCAACTCCAATTAGCTAAGCTGAAGGGTGACGTTCATGAGGATGAGAAAGAGATGTTGGAGACGAGGGTTGGTGAGCTGAACAACACTCTGGAGGAAAAGAAAACGACAGCCAAAAGTCTTAAGAGTGCGCTTGGGGACTGTGAGGTCTGCTACATACAATTTCTCAAAGATGTTTCCTTTAATGATCCAGCGAAACAACATTGTTTGACATACTGAAAGCATGTCTTTGGCAGGCTAATATACACATTATGAGGAAGGAGATGGAGAAGTCAGAGGCCCTGAAGAGAGACCTGTCTGACAGGGTCCAGGAGAAGGAGCAAGTTTCTGAATATCTCAAAAAGGAGTTGAAGAAGCTGCAACTGAAAAACATGGTCAGTATGCTGGCATTACATATGACTGAGTAAAGGTATCAATCATGCAAAGCGGAAACAATCCAAAACTCTCACCAACACAGGGAAAGTTTTTATCACACCCAAACAGTCATTGTTACACAGCAGCCATTGTCATTGATGCAGCAATATGAGAAAATCTCTCCATCTCTAGTGATGGTGAAAGGTCACATTCTCACGGAAGAGGATTAGGGCCACTGAAAAAAAAAAAAGTTCACTGATTTTAAAATTTTATTTCAATTTAGTATTGGTCTTAGAATACTACTGGTCTTAGAATTCTGACTTTAATCTCAGAATTCTGACTTTAATCTCAGAATTCTGACTGAATTCTGACAATAAAAAAGTCAGAATTCTGAGAGAAAAAGTCAGAATTCTGAGAAAGAATTCAAAATTCTGAGATTAAAGTCAGAATTCTGAGAAAGAATTCAAAATTCTGAGATTAAAGTCAGAATTCTGAGAAAAAAGTCAGAATTCTGAGTCTGTGAGAGCCAGAAATCTTGCTTGTTTGTAACTGACCAAATACTTATTTTCCACCATATTTTGCAAATAAATTCTTTAAAAATCAGAGAATGTGATTTTCTGGATTTTTTTTCTCATTTTGTCTCTCATAGTTGAGGTACATCTATGATGAAAATTACCGGCCTCTCTCATCTTTTTGAGTGGGAGAACTTGCACTATTGGTGGCTGACTAAATACTTTTTTGCCCCACTATATATATATATATATATATATATATATATATATATATATATATATATATATATATATATATATATACAGTTGTGGTCAAAAGTGTACATACACTTGTAAAAAATCATAATGTTATGGCTGTCTTGAGTCTTCAATAAGTTCTACAACTCTTATTTTTCTGTGATAGAGTGATCGGAACACATACATGTTTGTCACAAAAAACAGTCATAAAATTTGGTTCTTTCATAAATTTATTATGGGTCTGCTGAAAATGTCACCAAATCTGCTGGGTCAAAAATATACAGGTGCTGGTCATAAAATTAGAATATCATGAAAAAGTAGATTGATTTCAGTAATTCCATTTAAAAAGTGAAACTTGTATATTATATTCATACATTACATACAAACTCATATATTTCAGATGTTTATTTTGTTTAATTTTGATGATTACAAATGACAACAAATGAAAATCTCAAATTCATCATCTCAGAAAATTAGAATATTGTGAAAAGGTTCAAAATTGATGGCCCCTGGTGCCACACTCTAATCAGCTAATTAACTCAAACCACCTGCAAAAGCCTTTAAATGGTCTTTCAGTCTAGTTCTATAGGCTACACAATCATGGGGAAGACTGCTGACTTGACAGTTGTCCAAAAGATGACCATCGACACCTTGCACAAGGAGGGCAAGACACAAAAGGTCATCGCTAAAGAGGCTGGCTGTTCACAGAGCTCAGTGTCCAAGCACATTAATAGAGAGGCGAAGGGAAGGAAAAGATGTGGTCGAAAAAAGTGTACAAGCAAGAGAGATAACCGCACCCTGGAGAGGATTGTGAAACAAAACCCATTCAAAAATGTGGGGGAGATTCACAAAGAGTGGACTGCAGCTGGAGTGAGTGCTTCAAGAACCACCACACACAGACGTATGAAAGACATGGGTTTCTGCTGTCGCATTCCTTGTGTCAAGCCACTCTTGAACCACAGACAGCATCAGAAGCGTCTTGCCTGGGCTAAAGAGAAACAGGACTGGACTGCTGGTGAGTGGTCCAAAGTCATGTTCTCTGATGAAAGTAAATTTTGCATTTCCTTTGGAAATCAAGGTCCCAGAGTCTGGAGGAAAAGAAGAGAGGCACTTCATCCACGTTGCTTGAAGTCCAGTGTAAAGTTTCCACAGTCAGTGATGGTTTGGGGTGCCATGTCATCTGCTGGTGTTGGTCCATTGTGTTTTCTGAGGTCCAGGGTCAACGCAGCCACATACCAGGAAGTTTTAGAGCACTTCATGCTTCCTGCAGCTGACCAACTTTTTGGAGATGCAGATTTCATTTTCCAACAGGACTTGGCACCTGCACACAGTGCCAAAGCTACCAGTACCTGGTTGAAGGACCATGGTATCCCTGTTCTTAATTGGCCAGCAAACTCTCCTGACCTTAACCCCATAGAAAATCTATGGGGTATTGTGAAGAAGAAGATGCAATACACCAGACCCAACAATTCAGAAGAGCTAAAAGCCACTATTAGAGCAACCTGGGCTATCATAACACCTGAGCAGTGCCACAGACTGATCGACTCCATGCCACGCCGCATTGCTGCAGTAATACAGGCCAAAGGAGGCCCAACTAAATACTGAGTGCTGTACATGCTCATACTTTTCATGTTCATACTTTTCAGTTGGCCAACATTTCTATAAATCCTTTGTTTTTATTGATCTTCAGTAATATTCTAATTTTCTGATATGATGAATTTGAGATTTTCATTTGTTGTCATTTGTAATCATCAAAATTAAACAAAATAAACATCTGAAATATATGAGTTTGTATGTAATGTATGAATATAATATACAAGTTTCACTTTTTAAATGGAATTACTGAAATCAATCTACTTTTTCATGATATTCTAATTTTATGACCAGCACCTGTACATACAGCAACATTAGTATTTGGTTACATGTCCCTTGGCCATTTTCACGGCAACTAGGCGCTTTTGGTAGCCATCCACAAGGTCCTGGCAAGCTTCAGGTCGAATGTTTGACCACTCTTCTTGACAGAATTGGTGCAGTTCAGCTAAATGTGATGGTTTTTTGCATGAACCTGTTTCTTTAGCACTGTCCACATGTTCTCAATGGGGTTTAAGTCAGGACTTTGGGAAGGCCATTCTAAAACCTTAATTCTAGCCTGGTTTAGCCATTCCTTTACCACTTTTGATGTGTGTTTTGGGTCATTGTCTTGTTGGAACAACCAAGACCCAACCTTCGGGCTGATGGTTTTAAGTTTTCCTGCAGAATTTGGAGGTAATCCTCCTTCTTCATTATCCCATTTACTTTCTGCAAAGAACCAGTTCCACTGGCAGCAAAACATCCCCAGAGCATAATACTACCACGACCATGCTTGACAGTAGGCATGGTGTTCCTGGGATTAAAGGCCTCACCTTTTCTCCTCCAAACATATTGCTGGGTGTTGTGGCCAAACAGCTCAATTTTTGTTTCGTCTGACCAGAGAACTTTCCTCCAGAAGGTTTTATCTTTGTCCATGTGATCAGCAGCAAACTTCAGCCGAGTCTTAAGGTGCCTTTTCTGGAGCAAGGGCTTCTTTCTTGCACGGCAGCCTCTCAGTCCATGCCGATGTAAAACACGCTTGACTGTGGAGACTGACACCTGTGTTCCATCAGCTTCCAAATCCTTGCAGACCTGCTTCTTGGTGATTCTTGGTTGACTCTTGACCATCCTGACCAATCTCCTCTCGGCAGCATGTGATAGCTTGCGTTTTCTTCCTGATCGTGGCAGTGACACAACTGTTCCATGCACTTTATACTTGCGTATAATTGTCTGCACAGTTGCTCTTGGGACCTGTAGCTGCTTTGAAATGGCTCCAAGTGACTTCTCTGACTTGTTCAAGTCAATAATTCGCTTTTTCAGATCCACACTGAGTTCCTTTGACTTTCCCATTGTAGCTTTTGTAGCTGAGTCTAATCACTGGGTCAAATGAGCCCTATTTAAATGGGCTCATGAGAAGTCAACAGCTGTAGTCAATCAGAATCACTTAGAAGAAGTGAAGAGGCCATGACATGAAGCTAATTTGATTGACACAACTCGCTACATCACCAAAGTTGACAGATTTTGTTGCTGTATGTATATTTTTGACCCAGCAGATGATGACATTTTCAGCAGACCCATAATAAATTTATGAAAGAACCAAATTTTATGACTGTTTTTTGTGACAAACATGTATGTGTTCCGATCACTCTATCACAGAAAAATAAGAGTTGTAGAACTTATTGAAGACTCAAGACAGCCATAACATTATGATTTTTTACAAGTGTATGTACACTTTTGACCACAACTGTATATCCTGACTATTTATTAGTAAATATGTGGTATCCAGAACTTGGAGTGGCTTAGTTTTAGTTTCAACTTTTTCAATTGTCTTTATAGAAATATCTTTGAGGGACCTTTTGCTGTCTGATTATTAATCAAAAAGAAAATCAATGGATTAATCAATTAGCAAAATAACCAGCAGTTTCAGCTCTAGTTATCTGTGTTTTTGCCATCAGGATGTGAAAGTGGAGAACAACGTCTTAAAGAGAGAAGTGAAGCGTGTAAGGGATCTCGTCTACGTAGAGGCAGAAAGCATGCTGTCCCTGGAGATGAGGAAGTTAGAGCTGGAGAAAGTCATGCAAGAGAGGGAGCAGGAGATTAAAGTTTACACAGGAATGCTCAGACAGCAGCTGAAGATTACTGAGAAGGACAGGCAGCATCTGAGGTGGGAAAACCGGTAGCTCATCTAAAGCACAACAAAAAACATAACCGTACCAAATGTTTATGTCTTTATTTCCAGCAAAAACTCTGTAATTTGTCCCTTAATTCTGTCTCAGCATGGAATTAAATGAAAAACTGTCCAAAATTGACAAGATGAAGAAACGTTTTGAAGCCATGGAAAAAAATATGACTGGTCCTGAGGAGAAATACCAGACTTGCATCACTAAGGTGGGGAACCTTTGACTGTGCAGAGCCCGTATGCTGCAGCCCTCCAATCACCTCGAATCATTGCTGCATGTTTTTTGCTTTTTTTACTAGGCTGTACTAGAGAAAATGGAACTTGAACAGAAAACAGATGAAATAGACGCTCAAGTCCGCAAGATGGAGCTCGAAACTAAAGCCCTCCAGAACACTGTGCAGCTGTTCACTGATGGCTCCTCCTTCTTTCACAGTCTTCTCAACAAAGCAACGAAATCCTGTACGTATGACGGAAAGTTCTGGAAGAAGATGAAAGTCACATTAGCTGGATACAAACAGAGATGAAACTTAATAGAAATGTTTTTTCAAGGTCCAGAGTATCAGGAAAACGAGAAGCAACAGGAGGAAATGAAGGCCACCGAGGAAAAGCTGAAGTTAAAGAAACAAGAAGTTTGTGATCTACGCGAGGAAATCCAGGTTCTTTAGAGTTTAAGGATAAGTTAATAGCAGCATAATGCAACGCATTAATATTATCTGTTAAAAAAGAACAATCTAACCACAGTCTGAGGCTTACACATATGAAAATATACCCTGATGCTTTGGTGCTTGGAGGGTCCCCAATATTTCTTATCTGTTGAATTTTCCCAGATTATTTTTCTCCCTAGGTCTCCGGGTTTGAAATTATTTATATTTTCTAAAAACTTTGAAGTATGTTACAGGATTATTTGTAGTTTTCGTTTTTTTTCTCTACTTTTTCTATCACATAAAATCTGAATAAAGAAACAGAAGGCTTTCTGTGGGGAGTGTTGGTATAGTGGTTTTGAAATCTCTTAACCCCACACTGCTCCTAGACTCGTGAGACCATCCTGATCTCGCGAGCTTTCAAGGTTTCACTCGCAGATCAGTCTGGAGACTCTCCGTTAAAGAAAATTTGGAGCCGTTCACCAAACAAACGTCCAATCAGCGTTGGCTTTGAGGCGGGTTGAGGTGTGACGCAACGAGAAGCGCGACAGTTCAGTCTAAAGAACATGCCGGCTTCAGCCGATGAAACTAGCGTTAGCTGAAAGAAGAGCAAAACACTGCTCTGGAGGCTTTTCTCAGAGGAAAAGATGTTTTTGCTCTTCTCCCAACTGGTTTCGGCAAGAGTTTGATCTATCAATTGGCTCCTCTTCGTCGCTGTTAGTACGTCATGTGCTTCGTTGATCTGATTGGTTTATTTGGCCCGTCTATCACCAACATAGGCCAATCAGCTAACCAGTATTTTCGCCCCTTCCCAAAATTACTTAAACAGTAGGTTACCAGATGGATATGCGGAGCAAATCCATCTGGCGGAGTCAGGTTACACTGCTCTCTGGGCGCCACACAATGGCAGCCCACTGCTCCCCAAGGGGGGAGAAATTCAGAGAGTGAATTTCCTCATTGTTGGACAATAAAGGGATTTAAATTACATTTTCAGTGGGCTACAGGGAATAAATATTTTTGCATCTTTTCTTTTTAGCGTCTTGGCCAAAGCCTTTGGGAGATGCAACTAACTAAGTGAACTGTGTTGGTACATGACAGTAAAGCAGCTTGTATTTTCATCCACTAATTCTAGATCTTAAAATGTTTCATGTAAATCAAGCTACTAAAAAAAGATCCCTTTAACCTTCTTTTCTCTCCGTCTTTGCCCTAATTTCCTGTAGTGACTGAGTCCAACTGGGAATATCATGAATCTAATATTCCCGCTCATGTGAAACCTATCTATTGTGAATCTCTGTATGTATAAAAGCTGCTGTGTCTTTTTATGTGTGCTAACGTGCGTGTCTGTGTGCTGGCCTCAATTTTTCAGGACATGAACAACACTTGGGAGAGTCTCCTGCAAGATGAGACGGTGGAGAAACATCAGATACTGGACAAAAAGACTTTGATTGCTAAACGGGAAAAAGAAGCAGCCTCCATACAGGAGAGAATAGGCAGAGCAACGAAGAAGGTTGGCTAAGATGCTATACTGCTTTATTAAACACATCAACTATACATCTAATTAGAACAGAAGTAGACACAGATTTCCAGTTTATTATAATTATTCCGCTCAACATACCGCCTCGCTAACCAGCAGTCTACAGACTGACCAACTTCATTTATCTCCACTCCACCACCAGTTTCAGGCCTGGGGGGGAAACAGCCCTATTCTTTGCTCCTGTTCATGCATATTAATCAAAATTATGCGCCATGTTTTCTGCCGAGGTCTGAGCGCCAAAGACTAAGTAATTGTATCATTAAATGTCTCCTAATTGTCTTTTCTCTTCGTGTGAGTTGTTCAGATTGAACTACTTTAAGCAGGCGTTTGAACATTTTGATTATGATCGCTGATTCTGTTTCTTGAACAGAACCATAACTTTAGTAAGATAATCTTAAACCCCAGCAAGGGATGACTGCTGTTTCCTCTTTCCTCCTCTTGCTTGTTTTCTCATAAGGAGAGCATTTATCCAAGCCCTGTGTTAATGTTGCCTGTTGGGGTCTAGCAACTGTGATGCTGCTGGCGGTCCTCCACCTGTTTGGCTCTCATACTCTTTCTCTTTATGTGATTAAACAAGTTTGTTGTGTAGCCATCCGACATGCAAACCGTGTCAGGGCAAACTTTGAAAATTACTTTTGTGTGCTCCTTGTCATTTGGCAAAAAGCCAAACCAGTTCCACGTGACGAAAGTGGAGTTTATTTAGCAAACTGCTCCGTTTGGCTTTCAGCCATGACGCTACATGTATTTGTATATTTATTATTTTAACCATGTATTAATTCAAAAAGTAACTTAGTGGATGTGACATTCGCATTTATGTATTTTCTGAGATATTTTAACCCTGTATATACCTCAGGGATCACATCACAATGATTAAACCATCGCTCGACCATCACTTTGGGAACCCCTGACCTAGATGAATACTGCTCCTATCAAGTGTGCTCAGTGGTCGCTCACACGATCACATTTCCTGCATCTGAATTTGGATGTCAGAACTAGATTACAATAGAACCAAAATCTGACCTGTTTACATTGGTTTACGTCTCAGCCTCACTGGTACATTAAAAGCAAAACGAAACAAGGTCGCCTGGAGCTTTATTTACTGGAAAGTTAGGGTGAATATAAACACATTTTAATAAATTCTAATCAGTTATGTGTTTTTTTCCAAAAAAAATATTTGCTGTGCCTCATAATGACACGGTCCAAAAAAGATAAAACCTATTACCATACCATACCATACCAAACTTTATTTATGAAGCATTTTATGCACCGAGAGGACCAAGGTGCTTTACACATAGGGCTGGGCGATATAGAAAAAAAGCTTATCGATAAAAAAAAATGCATATTGATCGATATCTATAATTATTGAAAAGATTTGAAACCATATTTTATGTGCAGCTCTGCCTGGACTTTTTATAATATTGCTAAATGATTTAATTTTAATAAAAAACACAAACACAGACTTCGAATTAAATCTTTATTTAACCAACTTTTTTAACCATAACAGAATTGTTTTAAAGAAAAATAACTTAAGAGACCTGGGTTATGTTATTAAATACTGACAAAGAATAAACTAAAGTGACCAGAAAAGTGACCAAAATAAATATAACAAATAAATAAATGCCCCCCCGCTGCCGCCGCCCCCGTTTCCTGCTTTAACCTGAGTTATTACTTTGAAGTTGCTGGCCCCTCAGCATTTTTCTCTCAATTGTTAGAACTACGTGGGAAACTGCCCAGAACTGAATATATATATATATTTTCCCGAAATTCCCGAAGATTCCTCGGAGGAGAGCCGCGCCGGGGCCTACACAGCTTGTACTCCTGCGGGTGTGAGCGGCTGAGATGATAAAAACAAAAAAAGTTGGTTGTGTTATCAGACTTGGTTTTCACTGGTTCCCGACACATTTTACAGATGACTGTGGTTTGTTTTTTGTCCGACTTGCCATGACCGAAATACTGACAGACTGCCGAACTACAAAAACCCTTCTTTGGAACAATTTCCTCCGACTCTCCTTGCTGCGACATCTTCATGTGCTCTGTGTTGTGGTTTGAGAGGGCGGCGCTTGGTGACGGCGTGCCTGGGCCCGCGATTGTGATTGGTTGGGAGGAAGCAGTGACTAGCATAAACCTACATGCTAGGCTACAATGAGAAGGAAGGAAAACTGCGTTTCTTTTTTATCGAACTTTTATCGACCCTCTTTTTTTCTATTGCGCCACACGTCTATCGAGCGATATATATCGTTATTGAGTTATCGCCCAGCCCTATTTACACATTTGTAAAATAAAATAGAAAAGATCTAATATTGTCACATTTTAGTTGTGGTTTAGAGGACCCAAATGCAGAGGCAAAGAGGTTGAGGTGATTTCTTGTAGTTTTAATGCAAACAATAATAACAGGCAAAATCCAACTAAAAATTTAACACAGACCAAAACCATGGAGACATCAGGGGAAAACACGCACAAGGAGCCAGGGAGAGACGAGGTGAGCAGAGAACCTATAAAGCATGGCCTAGGTGAGAAAACCCCCTAAAGTCTTAATATCGAAACACTGAGCTCTAAATTAGCAGAAAATAACCATTAACTGTAGAGAGGTACTTGGACATATGATTTGGGATATCTAAATAAATAGTTCAGCAAAAAAAAATTCACATGGTAACGCTTTATTATACCTGATCTAATGTAAGAGCTTCTGCTGACGTCTCGGTTAGAGTCAGAATTGATTGGATTAATCAGATCTTTCTTATGTTTTTTTTTTTTTTATATTAATGTTCTTCTTGGTGAACTTTGTAGTTCACCAAACTGACCAAAGATATCCGCTCAGCAAGAAACACCAAAAACGAGACTCTGGAGGAGCAAGATCTGAAACTGAGAGAGTTAAATGAATTCAATAACACCATCAGAAAGATGGTGAATAAGGCCATAGAGGAGGATCCTGAGCTCAGACCTGTGCTGGAGCAACACTTTAAACAGGTGCAGTTTTCTTTTAAGGAGAAGCATTCAGCATTTAGTTGGATGAAGATGTTGTTAAAGTTTAATGTTCCTGTCTGCTGTTTCTCTCAGGCCAGCCTGCCCTTTCCATCTCCTTCCTCCGTCCTCGGTAGTCAGCGGAGCTCCAAGAGGAGCTCTCCTCGCATCCCCTCGTCTCTCAGGTCTGACCTTAGTAATTCCCAACTCAATCTGTGCTTCATTTTATAGATGCTTTAATTAAAGTAAATGCTCTTCAAATGCTCATTATCATGGCCAAAAGTTTAAAACAATATTAAGTAGGGATGCACGATATAATCGGCCCCCTATCGGTATCGGCCTTAAAACTGAATATTGGACATCTGCCACCCCACCGATATTTAACCCGATATTTGATCAGCTTCTAAAGTCTAAAAAAAAATAAAAAATACTTCTTCTTCTTCCTCAAAAACTTCTTTTTTACAGACTTAAAAACTTCTAAAGACGAGGGAAAAAATATTGATACATTAAAATATCCCAATATCTTCATATGCTGATATATTGCCATTTAAAAACACCATATCAATCTCTTTTACTAATGAAATATTGCTATATGTCATCGTTATGCTACGAAATCCCCCGAAAATTCACAAAATTTTGCCATATTTTTATATGTTGATTTATTGACGCGGTATCGATCTATTTTACTAACAAAATCTCACAAGAATTTGCAAAATATCACGAGAGTTTGTAACAGAACGATGAAATTTCACGAGATTTTGAAAGTAAAATAGATCCATACCGCGTTTTTAAAAATCAATTTGATATCAGCATATGAAAATATATTTGAGTATATTATTTTTCAAAGTGTCAGAAATGGATAAAAAAACTGCTATTTTCAATGACTACTTATTTTTGTCCAGCTTTAACATCGGTATCGATATCGGTTATCGGCTACATGAGTTTTAAAATATCGGCATATCGGATATCGGCCAAAATCCCAATATCGTGCATCCCTAATATTAAGTTATAATAAGAAAATAAAGACTTAGAAGCAGAAGTTAGAATTTATTTGAGCTTCTCTTAGAAAAATTTGAAGGAGGAACCCAACCAGTATTTCTAGCTATTTTGGGTTTCCTCAAACAGAGCCTGAATTTAACTCAAGTCCATTATTTTCAGTTTGGTTGAGGCTGGGGTCATTCCATGAGCTTAATGCAAGTTGTCCTGGTAGCTGAGTATCTGACTCAAACTTCCCCTCACGGATGAAAGGCAACATGCAGGATTTAGTTCAGGATTTTTATTTTATTTTATTTTTTTATTTTATTTATTTATTGATTTTTTTTTAGGATTTTTATGACGTGCAATTTCACATGGAGGGCAGGAAGTAACTTGGTAACAGAGGGAAGCGTTGCAGAGAGTCATTTTAGAAAGGTTTTAGATCCCTTTTTAAGATTAAGAAACAAAAATTAAAGAATTTATTGAATGCTCATAACGTTTATTATTATTATTATTGTTATATTAAACATTTAGCTAATTTCTCATAACAATAACAGTTTCTGATCAAGATCAAGATCTGCCAAAGTCATAGATAGACTGGAAGAGTTTTGGCTGTGGATTCAAACAGGTCCAGCCTTCCCCGGCTTTCACAACACGTACGCTCTGTCGCCTGGCAACTGTGATAGTTAACTAATGGATAGTTAAATAATGGATACCGAACTCCTCACCACTGTTTCTTTTTATTTGTTTTCTTTTATTTTTATTATAAATTGAACAAAGACTACACTCATGAGAATACAGCGTCGAATATAGTGACAACCACCAGGAGCATGAACAGATAACAGCAAATGTAATTATATAAAAAGGGATAGAAAGATATAAGTAAATCCAAACAATGCATGTCTAAAAATTATATCTGCAAAATATCTTATATTCAACAACAAAAATTACTTACTTTTTTAATAAAGGTATTCAATATAAGCTATTCAATGGTAAATTAGATCAACAATAAAAAATATAAACTTTGAAAAGGAACAGTCACTAGACTGAAGACTTGAGATGAAGTGTTGTGAATTGGTGCTATAGAAATAAACTGAATTGAAATTGAATTAAATTGAAAAAGATAAAGACTATAAGATGTAAGGGGTAACAAAGAAAGACACTCAGACAGAAAAGCATTGGTGGTAGACATTTTCTTTAAGGACAAAGTAAGTATTTATTTCATTTTTAAATGATATGATTGTTGGGAGAGTTTTGGTAAGATAACATTTCAGTATGAAATATTTAACCATAATAATTATATTATCAATTCTAAATTATATTTGTTTATTGTCAGGTCTAAGCACCTAAAACATCATACAGTCATACAGGGAAAGAAAGAAGGCACAGAGACAATTAATTTAGTTCACTCGCGAGGAGAATAGGAAGAGACGGCAGAGTTTACAAATCTCAACCCACTCGGGGGGGACAAGACATGGAACTGAGACTTGCAGTCGCAGTAAACATGTCATCTAAATCTCAGGGTTCAGTCAAAGTTGAAGCTGTTCACCAAAGTTCAGCAGGTTGAGTGCTGCTCGTAAATCAACCACAACCTCCCCAAAAGCAAGTCCACAAATCACAGTATACTTCCGAAAAGGTGGCTATGAAAACATGCACATAGCACACAGCTTTATGCATGATAACACTACACAGATACATTTATATACAATTATTCTAACATTTATCTTGGGCAATAAAATGTATGTTTAAGAATCAATGTTTTTGTGATATAATTAATAATTTGTACATATTCATGGGATGAGAATTAGGCATTATATTTCTTATTTAAATGATCAGGTGACAATAACTCTCCACTTCTCACTGCTGTTCTTGGTGTGATTCGTCTCACAGGGATGCGTGCAGCGGGCGTAGGTGACAGCCAATCAGAGTTCAGACTTATCACGTACTGCAGCTTATATTTGTACCACAACACAGCCTTATGTGTGCCTGCTGCTTTGCTGGGCCTACTTGCTTTAACACTTCTGGTGTATTTTATACTTTAAAGTTAAACGTTAACAGTTAGATGTGGCTGCAGTAAAACCATCCTAAATATCCCACATGTCTATCTTAGTTATGGTGATGATAAACATAAACCCAATCAACCACACTTACAATATAAGAACTAAGCCTGGATGTCTGGGCTATGGCACATTTGTTTTAAAGCATTGTTAATGTTTTACCTGTCCACTGTGGAAAATAAGCTTCAACTGATTAAAGCCTAACGTCAGGGCTCTGTATCTCTGTTTCTTTATGGACCTCTCCAGCTCTCCTGAATCTGCAGCAGGCAGCGGCTCTGAGCCTTGTGCAGCTCCTTCTCCTCGCGTGACAACTTTGAGCCTGGACCTGGACCTAAGCGGTGCCTCTGCTTCTCGCACTCCTCCTAAATGTCCCGTCTCTGCAAGCAGTGAAGGCAGCAGCAGAAGCAGGAAGAAATAGACCTAATTGGCCAATTTTCTGTTTTAATTGAAGCTTTTAGCTAACAGCTTTTAACAGTTTGTTGTTTGACACAATTTATATGGCTTTTTGTTCCAGAGTCACATTAATAAAAACAAAAGGATCTATATTTTAAGTGTTTTTATTTTAAGGTGCTAAATGAGCTTTTGGTTTGTGCGAACATAGTCAGAGTCATAATATTCTCAGCCTCCCAACATTAAAAACTGATCCATTATCAGCAGGGCTAGCTCAAAGCCATACCTGATCTTAATTGATTGTTAATTAGGCACCCACTGTTTCTGCTGCTAATCTCAATAGTAGCAATCAACAGAAGATCAGATCATTCACACCTTTTATAAACTTACAGCTTTGGCAGTGCTGTCTACACTTTCCTATATAGTATAATAAGCAGTTTGTTTAAAGTAAAATGTCAGTATAAGTCCTCATTTTTGTCCAGAATAGAATAGAATATACTTTAATGTCCACTAAGGGAAATTTATCATAGAATCAAGGGTGTGAAGTGCATTGTAATACCTGCCCCTAGATACAATAAATAAATATCCCAGCTACAGACTACACACACATTGATGACGCATCAAAAAATCTATTGGGAATAAGCCTTTGTGGACAGGAGGGTGTTTTCCCAGTGCAGCCGCTGCAGTTGATTTTGGCCCAATATCAAACCCAATCTCCAAAAAGCAACTGTGGCAGCTGCCTCAGATGACTGATCTCCTTCTGATTTCTCAAAGTTTCAATGCACACTACAGACATCAGACGTAAGTAGGAAAGAGTTAGAGATCTAACCAGCATGCACCACTATATATATATATATATATATATATATATATATATATATATATTAGTGGGGGTTATAATACAGGATATATAAGGGCTGATACAAGATTTACAGACTATGTGCAGGTACAGTTGAGAAGTACCTGTATGTGGTGTTGGATCCACAGGTTGTGTCTGTGTGTGTGTGGGTATGTGTGAGGGAAACAATCCATCGTGTGTTCGTGATAGAGAACGACATTTTTTCGGGAATCCCACGGGATTCCCGTGGGATGGGAGGCAGTATTAGTAACGATCACGTAATGGGGACGGTACAGGATTAAACATTAACGGGAGCAGACGGGAGCGGGAGCAAACCAATAGTAACTAAAAAAACTAGGATCGATGCAATAAAATAAAATAGAAAGAAAAAAAAATCCAGTACTGGCACCGCCATTTTGTAGTTTTTTTTCCTTGAAGCCTACACTATAATGCGAGTCAAAAAAACTACACCACTCAAAAACCAACAGTGCTTCCGCTCTGAGTTTTTCACCCACGCTCAAAAACAACAATGGAGGGACCAACAGTTAGTGGCGAACTCAACTTCGAAAAGTTTGATTTGCAACGCAAGCTGAATGGGAGTGGTGCAGGAGCGGGAGTCATTCTGAATGGGAGCGGGATGGGAGTGGGAGTAATTTCACCAGGAGTGGGATGGGACAGGATTTAGATTTCTACTCTGGCCCGGGATCGGGACGGGACACAATTTTTTTCTGTGGGAGTGGGACGGGACAGGAGTGAAAATCCACTCCCGTGTCATTCTCTAGTTCGTGAGGACAGTCCATATGTTATCGTTGTGTGTGTGAAAAAACAAAACAAAAAGGAAACTGAAAAATTCATAAAGAGTAAAAATATGGGTAAACAATCATCAAAAATAACTAAAACATTTTTTTGGTGAAGAAATGTATCAGTTTCATGTTTTGACATATTTGCTTCAAATTTCCTCTTTTAAAATGTGTTTTGTGTTTTTAATAATTTGTGATCATATTTCTCTCCGTAGTTCTGACGCCTTTCTATGGAAACTCTCTATTGTTGCTTGTGAGTCACACCCTCTTATAAAGGTGTTGGTCTCCGCACCAGAAACAGCCAGACGATCAGCAGACCCAGAGGGATATTCCTCCTGAATGGATTCAACCTTCAGCATGTTGTTTTTACTCCTGTGTGCCAGCTGGTTGGCCTCTTGTGCTGCAGAGACAGGTAAGTACATCCACTGAGATTAACAGGAACTTGAAAAAAACAACGAAGAAGCTATGAATGAAGGCTTGTAGCAAATTAATGTATTCATCTCAAAAGAGTCCTTCTCTTCAACTCTGGATAGGACGCACTCTTCAACCATGCATCTTGCTCAGTCCATTAATGCAACACTATTCCTGCCTTCAACACATTTAGAACACAGCGGTGAAAGTGATTTCCAACTAAACCAATGCTTGAAGTCTCCCTTTACATGCTGCTTGTGTTTTTATTGCAGTGATAATATTCTTTCAAACAGCTATCAAATCCCACCATGAGCTGAATGAAACTACGCTTTCTCTACTCTTAAAGCAGGTAAAACATTACTTTATTCACAAAAATAACCCAGATGGGATTAAAATCCCAAAACGTTTGACATGTTTGTTCGTTCCAGCTTCGGGGAATCATCCAGGGATATCAACCAAACGCTGACTTCAGCCTCACGCTCAGGAACGTCACCAAAGTCTGAAACTGTACACATTTGTCTCCCATTACTTTGAGATAAAAAAGAACAAAAAAAAAATAAAAAATCTATAGCACTGCTGTCAAATGCTAGAGAGGAGAGCATTTATTAGATCTAAATGATATTTATTTGAGAAGATATGGAGAGCTTTTATTAACTTTGTGGTTAATCTAGATGGGATCAAATGTTTGAACCGGAGAAGTTGTAGTTTCTGTATATAACAAAAAAAATAACATTTAATTTCTCTTTGGGGTTAATAAAGTATTTTTGAGTTAATTTGAATTAAATAAATGCATTTATGCAGATATTTTAAAAAATATTCTATAATATTAACAACTCCTGGTTTTCCTTAGATAGAAAACTTGGAAACAATTTGAGCGGATGATCTGGTTGAACTGTAAAGTGCCTTGAGATGAAGTGTTGTGAATTGGCACTATATAAATAAACTGAAATAAACGAAATATATTATAATAAATTATTTTGTGTGGGGCACCTGTCATCATATTTTTTTATGATCATGAAATATGACAGGTCGTTGATGGAAGGGGATCGTGGTATAATCTCTTACCACTTTCCAGATTGGGTGGTGAAAAGTAGAAACCTGAATAGATGGGTTCTACGCTCATCTCTCCAGCCGCTGCCAGAGTGGATCAAGAAAAAAAAAATCTCCCTAGCCTGTCCCCTCAGTATCTGTCCAATGTGTTTATTAACAAAAACATTAAGTTATTAAACATTTCTGTAATATAGCACACTAGATTTCATGTATTTAGTTACATTAAAAAAATTGAAATCACAAATAAATTACAAATTTCTTGAGGAAATAATGGGGGGAAATATGAATTTATTAACACAAAGTGTCCAATGTCCAACTACGAATACTGGAATAAGAATCCATTGTAGACTTGCTGCATTGTCCTGTAAAAAGGCATTAATAGCTGAATATGAAATAGTCAAACTGTATTTGCAAAACCAAAACTTTTTCACAATTTACTGGCAAATGATTCATGGGTGCATTAGTGTGGGTGGGAACCAGGGGGCAGCAGGGATGAAATATTGATTTCAGAAATGCACTGGAAAAATGATCCAGAGTATGTCTTAAATTAGGTGTATTTACCCTTAATTTGCGTAGGTAAATGAGATAGTTTGCCAGTGGAATGAGTATTTTTACTCCTAAAATAAGATAATTAGATAATATGCACTTGAAAAAAGACAATGCAATGTTTTTTTTATTTTAAGTGTAAATTGTCTTGTTCCACTGGCAAAATGTCTCTTTTACCTCCTCAATCCAAGAAAAAATGCACTTATAAAAAAAAAAAAAAAGACTTATCTAGATTTCGATTTTTCCAGTGTGGGGGATTGCAACTATCTTTTAATCTAACCAACTTCAGTGCTGTGACCATCCAATCACAGACCTGATTCAGTGGCGCATCAGATGTTTGGAAGGTGAGCTTCTCAAGAGTGACAGTGGTGACAGCCAATCACACAAGAAAAGATGGCGGGCCAATCAGGAACTTTTGAGCTGTCTTAAATCAAGAAAGCTGGCTTTAGCTTGAGCAGCGTTTTTTCGCATGGTCCTATTGCTCGACGAATGTCTGTGTACGGTAGTGTAACATTGTTTTTGGGAAGTAAAATGTGCAGGGGACATGTCCCCCCCATGCCCCGTTGTTATCATCAAAATATTATGAGTATTGAAATATATTCTCTAATCCATTTAAGTGAAAAGTTTAAAAGAGGAAGACAAAAGTTCAGGATCCAATAAGCACTAGTTAAGAAAATATTTTTAAAAGCATTACATAAAGCTAGGAGAGCATATTCTCTATACCACAGGTCTTCAACAGGGGGTCCGCGACCCCCAGGGGTCGCAAAAGTCTTGGTTGATTACTTTTTTTAATATTCCCTCCTGCAATTTTTGTACTAATTAAAATGTCTTTAAATACACATTAACATGAATTCAACATACTGTAGTAAACAGATAAATGGAGGCAGAAGATGTCTTTCAGTCATCAATGCACACATTCAGTGACACACAGGAGCTCTTTCAAACCTGGGCACCGTTTCATTCACAACACCTGTCCCATCAACCAGGAATCAGAATTAGAAATACTTTAATAATCCCAGGGAGAAATTACTTTCGTTACATGACTCTATATGTAATAGAGTGACTATAGGACCAGTTTGATATAACACAATTTCATACAATATATATAATTAGGGGGTCCCCGCTCCATCTCGCAATCAGTTTGGGGGTCCCTTGGCTTTGAAAACGTTGAAGACCCCTGCTCTATACCTACCATCCCATCCATGTACCTATCCAAACCCAGACTCCAAAAGTCAGAGTGATTCAGGATGATGTTGTTCATCATTGCAATGTGCTGAGTGGAACTTTTGGTCATCCAAGACCTGTGAAAGTTAGTGTAAGAAAAGAAAAAGAATTTTCCAAAATGAGGTGGGTTTCAAGAGGTTAAATGTTGTTTTAAATTACAGTATATCTGCCATTTCCACAGTAGTACAATGTTCGACTTTACCAGTTTTTCATGTTGTCTCAGAGATTCTGTCTCCAACATGTTCTGTGCGCTCATTATCCATGGAAACTTGTGAAGTCTTTAACTGGTCTCTGCTCACAATCACCATTTACTAGTGAAAACAGCAAAAAGGGTTAGGGTTGAAATATAACATTTCTTCATTGGATCAGATATAAATCATAACAATGACTCACACTCTTGACAATTGTCTCTTTCATCAGGTTTGACTGCAGCTGCCAGTCAAACCTGATGGTCAACCCTGCTAACGGGGAATATGCTGCATATATAAAGAATAAATGCATTATTATCTAAAGTGTATGAAGATAACAAAGAGCATATCTATGACTAGACATTCCATGCAATATTAGAGGGAACAATCCTACTATATTGCTCTTTCATCAGCAATATTGTAATGAGTATAGTATATTTCTTTATAGAAACATTTGTGTTGAGGGATAAACATATTCAAAAAGTAGTTGTGCTGCTCCACACACTGGCTGTTGATAAGACCAGCAAGCTCAAGCACCAGCTTCAGTTTTCTTAGTACCTCTCTCTGGCCTTTGCTGTTCCCATGGTAGAACACTAGCCTCGTGAGACCATCCTGATCTCGCGAGCTTTCAAGGTTTCACTTGCAGATCACTGTGGAGACTCTGCGTTAAAGAAAATTTGGAGCCGTTCACCAAACGAACGTCCAATCAGCGTTGGCTTTGAGGTGGGTTGAGGTGTGACGCAAGCGCGACCGTTCAGTCTAAAGAACATGGCGGCTTCAGCCGATGAAACTAGCGTTAGCGTGGCTATCGAGCAAGTTTTATCGGAATTACAGAGTATTTCTTCACTGAAAGAAGAGCAAAACACTGCTCTGGAGGCTTTTCTCAGAGGAAAAGATGTTTTTGCTCTTCTCCCGACTGGTTTCGGCAAGAGTTGCCTGGCTCGTGGTTGTGTTTTCGTCGTCGCTCTGTTAGTATGCTTCGTTGATCTGATTGGTTTATTTGGCCCATCTATAACCAACATAGGCCAATCAGCTAACCAGTATTTTCGCCCCTTCCCAAAATTACTTCAACGGGTTTCCAGATGGATATGTGGAGCAAATCCATCTGGCGGAGTCAGGTTAGTAGAACACATCGTTCAAAACAAAATGAGAGGGTGACCATCCGTGTCAGCTGCCATTGTAGGATTTTTCAGCCAATGCATAATCTTGCTCTTTTAAAGCCTGCTTTATTACCTCTGTGGTGGAATCCAGCAACCTTCCTTGAAAAGTGGCAAAGATCCCTGACTTCCTGAAGTTTGCATGCAATGTCGGCCCCTGGCCTAATCGTAGTACTTTCAGGATAGCAAGAGATCCACAAGATCACGTAACAACTCTGCTGTTAGGTTAGACTTGACAGTATATTTAACCCCACATGGACAAGTGATTACAGTCCAACCACCCAGAGTACAACAGAACAAAACATAGCAATAGTCATAACTGACAATAATGATACTGTAATTTCTTGTAAATTATCTATGTACTATGATCTAAATACCAGATGCAACCCACACCTTCTCAAAAATCCTGTTGTGTGACTCTACTCGACATTTTCTCCGAAATCTCATCCCAAGATCAACTTTGGAGCCTTTGTCATCAACACCTCACTGTTTGCAGAGTGCCCTGACTTCCTCTATCTAAAAATGCATTTGATATGTTGGTGCTGACAGGATATAAATCAATTCTTGTCAGCACAAAGGGGTTAATTTTGCCTATTTCAACTTATCATTCACATTTGAGTTCAAGCTCATCTGTGAGCCTCTCCTCTTTAATTTCCATCATCAAGAAGGTCTTTGCATTTTTTCATGTTAGTGTGAATTTGACAGATGTGTGTGTGGACTAATCCATGGAGCCCAGTGCTTGTACAGGTGCTGGTCATAAAATTAGAATACCATGAAAAAGTAGATTGATTTCAGTAATTCCATTTAAAAAGTGAAACTTGTATATTATATTCATACATTACATACAAACTCATATATTTCAGATGTTTATTTTGTTTAATTTTGATGATTACAAATGACAACAAATGAAAATCTCAAATTCATCATATCAGAAAATTAGAATATTACTGAAGACCAATAAAAACAAAGGATTTATAGAAATGTTGGCCAACTGAAAAGTATGAACATGAAAAGTATGAGCATGTACAGCACTCAGTATTTAGTTGGGCCTCCTTTGGCCTGTATTACTGCAGCAATGCGGCGTGGCATGGAGTCGATCAGTCTGTGGCACTGCTCAGGTGTTATGATAGCCCAGGTTGCTCTAATAGTGGCTTTTAGCTCTTCTGAATTGTTGGGTCTGGTGTATTGCATCTTCTTCTTCACAATACCCCATAGATTTTCTATGGGGTTAAGGTCAGGAGAGTTTGCTGGCCAATTAAGAACAGGGATACCATGGTCCTTCAACCAGTTACTGGTAGCTTTGGCACTGTGTGCAGGTGCCAAGTCCTGTTGGAAAATGAAATCTGCATCTCCAAAAAGTTGGTCAGCTGCAGGAAGCATGAAGTGCTCTAAAACTTCCTGGTATGTGGCTGCGTTGACCCTGGACCTCAGAAAACACAATGGACCAACACCAGCAGATGACATGGCACCCCAAACCATCACTGACTGTGGAAACTTTACACTGGACTTCAAGCAACGTGGATGAAGTGCCTCTCTTCTTTTCCTCCAGACTCTGGGACCTTGATTTCCAAAGGAAATGCAAAATTTACTTTCATCAGAGAACATGACTTTGGACCACTCACCAGCAGTCCAGTCCTGTTTCTCTTTAGCCCAGGCAAGACGCTTCTGACGCTGTCTGTGGTTCAAGAGTGGCTTGACACAAGGAATGCGACAGCAGAAACCCATGTCTTTCATACGTCTGTGTGTGGTGGTTCTTGAAGCACTCACTCCAGCTGCAGTCCACTCTTTGTGAATCTCCCCCACATTTTTGAATGGGTTTTGTTTCACAATCCTCTCCAGGGGGCGGTTATCTCTCTTGCTTGTACACTTTTTTCGACCACATCTTTTCCTTCCCTTCGCCTCTCTATTAATGTGCTTGGACACTGAGCTCTGTGAACAGCCAGCCTCTTTAGCGATGACCTTTTGTGTCTTGCCCTCCTTGTGCAAGGTGTCGATGGTCGTCTTTTGGACAACTGTCAAGTCAGCAGTCTTCCCCATGATTGTGTAGCCTATAGAACTAGACTGAAAGACCATTTAAAGGCTTTTGCAGGTGGTTTGAGTTAATTAGCTGATTAGAGTGTGGCACCAGGGGCCATCAATTTTGAACCTTTTCACAATATTCTAATTTTCTGATATGATGAATTTGAGATTTTCATTTGTTGTCATTTGTAATCATCAAAATTAAACAAAATAAACATCTGAAATATATGAGTTTGTATGTAATGTATGAATATAATATACAAGTTTCACTTTTTAAATGGAATTACTGAAATCAATCTACTTTTTCATGATATTCTAATTTTATGACCAGCACCTGTAAATATGGTGCACAGCAAAAGGGTTCTTCCAACCACCCTGGTGAATAAATGTGAAAAGTAAAACCTATTATAATGGACTCAACTTTCAGTGCAACTGCTTTCAAGTTGCTCCAGATTTTCACATGACTTACATGGAATCAAACCATCAATGATAATTTCTGTGGCCACACCTATTACAGAAATTGTTTATGTCCACATGAGCATCGTAACCATCGGGTGGGCCTTAGATTTCACTCACTGTTAGAGCAAGAGTATGTTTTCATAGCTCAAACACTTGAAAAAAGTATTAGTTCATGTGATTTTCCACTTAAAGCCATTTAGAGGAAGAGAAAGTGCTGTATAAAAAAACAAAATAATAGTTTTAATTTGAATCACTTTACTGATAGCTGTATGCTATCATTAGGAAAATGAGTATTCCAATGTAACTTTTAGAAGTAGTGTCGTCGGCTATAATTTATAAGTAATAATCTGTAATGCTTGAATAATAATAAAGGATTAATCATCAAATGTTACTATGCTATCTTGTTATCACATATACTATATGATGATATCCCTAAAAAAACAATCAGCTGAGATTATCGAATCGCTTTTTTACATTTATGTACATCGTCATTCCCTATGTTGCTGGAGTCTTTGAAAAACTCAGGAGGATTTCATACCTGTGCACCTCCAACCCGGCAGCACCCTGAGACTGGTTCCCCCCAAAGCAACCAGAAACAAGATCGACAATGTGGTTTATGCCGTTCAGTGTAGTGAAGAGTGCACAAACCTGTACATTGGAGAGACCAAGCAACCGCCACACAGGCGCATGGCTCAACAGGACAGGACTTAGCTGTTCACCTATACCTGAAGGCTAAAGGACACTTGTTTGAGGACAACAACGTCCATATTGTTGCAAAGGAAGAAAGATGGTTTAAGCGAGAGGTTAAGGAAGCCATCTTTGTTAACCTGGAAAAAACATCTCTCAACAGAGGAGGTGGTCTTAGATATAATCTCTGACTTATGCTCCTGTCACACCATGACGATTTAGCAAGCGTATGGCTGACGTACGCAATATCTGGCTAAAACACTGGCATACGTTGGATAAGTTATGGGTTAGTTTTGTGTAAGTTTCCCGATGTATGCCAGTGTTTTAGCCAGATATTCCGTACGTCAGCCATACGCTTGCTAAATCGTCATGGTGTGACAGGAGCATAAGTCAGAGATTATATCTAAGACCACCTCCTCTGTTGAGAGATGTTTTTTCCAAACGTATGCCATACATGGGCCATAAGTTACAAATCAGTTATCTGATCGTTGACATACGTTAAGTGTAAGTTATACTCATAATTCGTGGCGTCTAGCTAATCCAAAACCTATGAGTAACTTATGGCTAACTTATCAAGAACTTATCTCCAACACATATCAACGTATTTGACGTGTTCCAGACGACCGCTGAATGTGTTGCTAACTTACAGCTACTGTATAATGGCGTGTTTGCAGCGTCTTGGTATAAAAAGGGGTTCATAGGAGGAAACCGTCAGTTCTCCTCCAGGCTGCATCCCCATCATAGGGTGAGCCAGAAGGTGAGTGTGATGGATCCTCCCTGCGTTCAAGCCTACAACAAACTTGCCAGCACACATGACACTGAATGTGCTGCGACTACAAACCTTCTTTCTTTCTTTTTCTTTATTCTTCTTTTTGGCGGGCGGTAAATTGCTGCTAGGTTAATACCTCAATCAAAGAAATCTTTCGATGCAGGTAGGGCTCCTATGGGCGCATTGCTGCCCCCCTCAGGACACTGTCTTCAGACTCCTGCTGGATTCTGCCTGTGTACCGAACCTGGAACAGATTTCTGGCACAGCCCTGGATCCCTGTTCAGTACCTCTGCATGTCTTTGATTTCATGGCTGCGTCATGCTGCGTCTTGTTGGCAGCAGACCAGCTGAACCCAACCTCCTTCTCTCAGCACGGACATCACTTTAAGACCAGGTTAGTGACTCACACGTTCATCATGATCCTTCGCCAGACAGATGTGGTCACTAACCTGTGTTCTCCTCCTGCAGAGGTTCCTGCCTTATACCCCATTTACACTACCCTTTAAAAACCGTGCTGAGACCGGTCCGAGCTCAGTAATTGAGATAACTTATCGTATGTAAATGGAAAGCAAACTGAACTGAACCGAGCTAGACACAACCGAACCTCGATAACTGCAGACCAGTTCCAGAGGTGGGCTCGGCTCGGTTTTTCCCTGGCTCGGTTCTCTGATAACAAGAGCGCATGAGCAGAACGCGTCATCTCCGTCTGGCTGCACATCGTGATTCACACTCCATTCCAGTAGTTGCCGGTAATGCCCCTCCAGAAAGAGAAGAAGAACAACTATTTCTTCAACTATAAACAACAATCGAAATCTTCTCCACGCAACATTTTAAATAATGGCCTTTTGAATAATAACACCGAAGTACAGCAATAATAATCAAGCATAACTTTCTGAATGTGACGGGCACAGCCATTTTGATTTGCTTGATTCCCTCCTTCATCGTCTTCTTCTTCTTGTGTTTTATGGCGGCTGGCAAACAACTTTTGGTGCATTACCGCCACCAACTGCTTGATTTCCTTCTTCAATACTGCCAGTAAAACCGCAGATCGTCACTAGGAGGCGAGGAGTCGAGGAACCGAGATAGCGTGATGTGTAAACGGTCGTCAGAACCGAGCTCGGACCGGTCTCGGCATGGATCGGTTTTTCAAGGATAGTGTAAATGGGGTATCAGACACCCTGCTGTTTTCTAATGCTACGTCTTGAATAAACTGTTTTTTTGATCCTTACTGTCTCTGCGCCTGACATATTGGGTCCTCTTTTTCTGTCCCTTGACAGATTAATTTGGACATGCAATGTGAGGACAAGATAAACTACCACAAAACAAAGGTACATGCAGGTAGCACATACACATGTAAGAGGTGGGGAAATGGTGAAAACACAGCAAGACATCTGAAATCTATGGTGGCTGAAACAGAGGTTGTGTACACTCTCGTTCTGAAATGGAAAACTCTGTTTCCCATATTTCAGGCTTAGAAAGCTTAGAGTTTTCACTAAACCTGCTCCAGCAGGGGTGCTGCGGCACTCTGCAGCTCTTCCTCCTGCAATCTTTACTCTGTCTGACCTGTAGGTCAGCTCCTGTTTCTCCCTAACTTTGACTCCCTGCCTCAAACCCTTGACCTGTCTGTATAGCATAAACTTACTGTTATGGTTCTCCCCATTTGTGACTCTGAGTTTTTTGTTTTCTGTTATCAGTTGATCTGTTTTGTTGTTTGGTTTATTTTCCATTACATTCAAGAAGTCTTTAGTTATTCTCTGCTGCCCCCTTGTGCTCGTTTCCTTTCCTCTTGGTTTCTTTCTAGTTAGTTCCACTCTAACCTGCTCCTTATTCAGCTCATTAGTCCATCCTTTGTTCTGTTCTCCCTAAATACACCACCTCTGCAGTCACTCAGTGCAGATTCCTTGTTGTTGGTTGTTATTTCCTCATCTCTGTCTCCCCACTCAAGTTTTTCCCTGAAGGTTTTAGGTTCTTTATATTTTGTATTTTTTGCATTTTGGATGTCTGCCTCAGTTGCCCAATTAAATCAATCAGAACTCATCTCTGCATTTGGGTCCTCAAGCAACCTCACCACCCATTGTTGACAGTTACATTATGGTTACATACATGATAAGAATTTGACTTATAGAAGATTTAAAAAGAGCATCTATCGAGTTTTTTTCTTATACATGAACATGTTTAACCAATTTGCAGATGTGTTTAGTCTGTCAAATCTCTTATTATAACAACCTAATCTAACCTTAAAATGACAATTTATTCTAATGCACAAAGGTGCAGCTACTTAGAATGAAAGTGACAAATTTTACAAACAGATGGGAACTTTTAGGTTAGTGTAGAGGAGCTTTTCAACATATGAATGTAATGTTGTAGTGCAGCTGATAAGCTCATATCAAACAGGATGAAGTAGAGCACATTCAATTAGTCACAGTAAAAGCTCAGGAGAGAAAAAGGACTTAACACTGCAAAGCTCTATCATCTATCATCTAAAAAGGAAGCTGTTGAAAAGAACCAGACCAGGTCCAGTTACATATAAGAGGCAAAAATAAACTGAGCATAGGGGATATTTGAAAAAGAGGAAAACGTTGCGTTTGAATTCCAATGAAAGCTGCCAACACACTGCGGTCATAGTGATGTGGGGAAACAGCTCAAGATACTTTGAACTTTAGTCACATGGAGAACTTAGCTGAGAGAGACGCAAATACCAAATAAAGGAACAGAATCAACAACAAAAAAGGCAAGTCAAGAGCAAAATGAGGAACTGCAAACCTCATGCTCTCTTGCTGATTTTGCATCTTCCTACAAGCAGAAGTTGTAAGTCCTCCCATTATATAACAAATTCCACTAAGGAAGAGAAACACGTAAACAACCTTATCTATATAACCTGCTTACAACCTAATCTCTGCTCACATGAGGCTGTTGCGGATATATTTTCATAGTCAGAAGAATTGTTGTCATTTCCACTTTCTTGGAAGTTATTGCCACATTTAGTGGCAATGACTTGACAATTTATGGTCAGTTTCTTTACATCTCTTTTAAAAAAAACTTTGACAGGGCTTTTTTTTTTTAGCCATCCAGTTAGAAAAGAAACCCAATGGTCAGTTTGACTCTGCAACACAAACTATGGCTGGCCTAAAAAGTTATAAGGTACAACCTCTTTTTTTTTATATAAATAAGCAGCATTAAATTATAATGCTGCTCATTTATTTTATTTTTAAGGTTACAAAAATACACTTATCTCAAATCTACCAAGTACACTGATGCAAGCAGAAGTTTACTAAAAATATACCTTAAAAAACTTCCAGTGAACGGAACTCTAATATCAACTTGTTTACACTCATGAACGGTTTGGATTAGAACAGACTATAGAATGGGATTACTCCAAAGTCGGAAATATTTTAGAATGGGAAGGAACTTTGCACATCAGTGTGACATCTTTCGCTGAGTTTTAGCAACTCAAGTGGCCAACACCACAAGTATACACTGCAAAAACTATCTCAAAATGAGTAAAAATGTCCTAAATTAAGTGTATTTACCCTTAATTTGAGCAGGTAAATAAGATGATTTGCCAATGGAATGAGTATTTTTACTCTTAAAATAAGCTATCTAGATATTATGCACTTGAAATAAGATAATGCAATTGTTTTTTTCTTGTTTAAAGTGTGAATTGTCTTGTTCCATTGGTAAAGTGTCTCACTTCAATCCTTAATTCAAGAAAAAATGCACTCATTTCAGAAAAAATGACTTATTTAGATTTTAATTTTTTTTGCAGTGTAAGGCTGCTGCATGAATGGGATGGGTGAACTATTGTGACCAGAAGGTTGCTTGGAGAATTTAACATCAAAGCTTCACCCAGTTTAAAGGTCCCAGGATCTTTTGGGTTACTCAACTGGTCAAACTGCAAAAGAACGTTTTTATTTTCAATAGAAAAAGATTATGTCATCATAGCAGCAGTGGATTATTATGTAGACTAAAATATTAATTTCACTTTACATTAGAGTGTACTTTTACAAACTCATTGACACTACCGTTTTGAAACCATGCCAAGAAAGCTTGGATTTTTATGAATATCTGAAATTTCATGACTGAGGTTGACTGTAAGGAGATGACGTGGTCTGCGCATGCGCTCTTTGTTATCTGAGAACGGAGCAAGAACTAATCCGCTCCGAATCCTACTAATGAACTAGTACCAGTTTAGCAGGGTTTGGTTGTGTCTGATAGTCCCGTTCAGTTGTGCGTGCCATTTACACTCAACAGTTATCTCGGTTACTGTACTCTGTTAGGTTTATTCTTTATACATCATGTGCATTGTTACTTTGCTAGCCAGATTAGAGAGAGTAGATGGCCTTCCTTCACATTGTGGATGTCACTGTGTGTACGGAGGTCATCTAATCAGGACAGCCTTCGTGTCTTTAAAAATACACAGGATATGGGCACATATAGAGCCGGTCTGATAGAGGAGAGCTATCTGTAACCCTGAGGCATAGAGGCAAGCTGCATATGGGTCAGGGCATTGATGGCGTGTCAGTTTCTGATACGGACAGCTTAGCATCCACCTAGTGCAACACATAGACTCATGAGCTATAAGAAGCAGGAGATAACCTTGTTCGGGGCTCAAGTTTTGCCGGACGCTTGCGGACGTGATTTTTGAGCCCACAGCTTTGCAAGCTCCAAGCATTTTCTCTGTCCTGTAACGACCTGATCTGGAATAAACTCTGTTACTTTTTACTCCTGTTTTATAGTCCTTTTTTATATGGTTTTCCCCAGTTTGAGTTAAGAGTAGTAAATAACTTGGTCCCAGGAAAAGAACCATGAGGAAGCCCCTGAGGCGCAACGGCTTTTTTAGGGGACATAACTTCCTCATTTAACAACTCGCACCGATCTCTGCACAGTTTCAAAAGGGTAGTGTAAACGGAGCTTATGAGTAAGTTAAGGTGTAGCAGAAAGCTTACGGTAGGTGTACTTCAAAGTGGGTTTAAACTGGACCAATTTAGTCCCAAGAAGTACATACTCTTTAGTGAACTCAAACATGCTTGCATTAATGAATTTGGCGGTATATACTTTTGAACAATAGAAAATATGAACCTGAAGTACACATAGTTTTGGTAAAGGTTTGATTTATTCATGCATTTCTGAGTGATCCTCCTGATTTTGGCTCTCTAACCAGCACCTCCTTCCTTTCCTGTGTCAATGAGTCATTATTACAGACTTTTTTGACTTGCGTACGCCATTAGCTGATGTTTAAAAGCAAAACGTACAATAACTTATAATAAAATAAAAACTATTTTATTTAATCTATAGTGAACTCAGTTAACTTACTGTTCAGACAGATGACTGCACATATTACAACACTTTTTCTGTGATTGATTCATCCCGAAGTGATGAATCAATCTTTATTTTAAGTCTTGAGTCCCTCTGAAAATGAGAACATCATCGTTGTTAGATGCTGTAGCGCACATATTGTTCACATTGCCACCAGTCTTTAGAATAGACTTTAAAATCCTTCTGTTAGTCTATAAATCTCTGAATGGCTTAGCACCTAAATACATCACAGACTTGCTATCAGTGTATCAACCCTCCAGACCACTCAGGTCTTCTGGCTCCAGCCTGCTCTGCATACCTAAAACCAGAACTAAACATGGAGAAGCAGCATTTAGTTCCTATGCTCCACTTATCTGGAACAAACTTCCAGAAAACTGTAAAAGTGCGGAAAGCCTGAGTTCCTTTAAATCAAGACTAAAAACACATTTGTTTAGGATTGCCTTCGACTGTTCTAGTTAAACAGTTCAACTAAAACATCATTAGTTCAACTTTTTTATTTTCTTTAGTCCAACTGTTTTTAATATTCTTTTTTGTTTCTGCATTTTTTATTTTATTTATTTTTTCCTTGCTTTGATTCTGTTTTATTTTCCTATATTTTAATCATGTAAAGCACTTTGCATTGTCTTTGTACTGAATTGTGCTATACAAATAAATTTGCCTTGCCTTGCCAGTCTAACTAGGGAGTACCAATATGGCGGCAGGTGGCTTCACTTCAACCCCGTACTACCAACGGGCAATCAGCAATCCAGTGAATAAATAGAGATCAGTGGTGTATAAGGTCAGATAAAATTATTTCAACGAGGATCTTCCCTTTTGCAATTGTTTTTTTTTTACCCATACACTACCTTGTGATTCTTCTGTCAGAATGAAACTAATGTATAAGTTGGATCCGTTCCTACTGGTTAAAGGTAGCCAAAGAGATGAGTCATTTTTGGTTTTGAAATTGAACCCAATTTCAAAGTTATATATCTAGGCAATTTACCAACTGAACTCAACTCCCAAGATAAGAACCTTCTGAAAATACTGCTGGTAGCAGGAAAGAAATCAATAACAAGAAAGTGGCTTAGTGGCAGCCCACCGACTTTGTGTGACCAGTCAGACACGGTAGAAGAAATATGTGAAATGGAAATGCTTACATTCTCCTTAAGACTCCGGGAAAACAAATTCCATAAATATTGGTTGAAATGGCTAAGTTATAGGAATTCTAAAGTAAGTTGAGGATCATTAACTTAACATTCGGGGTGATAATAGAGGTCTGGTGCTGTACTGTCTGGCAGGACATGGTAATCCTGCACAGGAACTCTAACCTGTTTAACTCTCTACATACTCTGTAACCTACACACCTAAAAAACGTTCATAATGAATGTGCTGAATGTGCAATATTTCTCCCCCTGTATATAAGCCATCCGGACTGTACATATTTTTATTTCTTATTTTTTTATCTCTTATTTTATTTTGTTTTTCACTGTGTGCGATACATGTACACTTGCACCTTAATCCTATTTATCTTGATATACTGTAAATATATTGTTTATTCTTAATGCACCTTTTTCCTCCCTGTTTGCACCTTCTGTAACTTCTATGCCAATATGTGACGAGTGAATTTCTCCGCTGTGAGATCAATAAAGCTCATCTAATCTAATGAAATTTTTTTTCCGTGTTGTATTTTCGTACCCCTCCCTTGGTGACCTCTCTATTTTGATTGCTTTTCACTGTGTTCGTTGCAATTTTGTTTATTAATTTTCCTTTATTTTTATTTATTTTGTTTTTCTCTCTCTCTATATATATAATATATATATATATATATATATATATACACACGTTAGTTAACACTAGGGATGCACGATACAATCGCCCCCCTATCGGTATCGGCCTGTATTGGCCTTAAAACTGAATATCGGACATCGGCCACCCCACTGATATTTAACCCGATATTATATCAGCTTCTGAGTTTCTAAAGTCTAAAAAAAAAAAAAATACTTCTTCTTCTTCCTCAAAAACTTATTTTTTACAGACTTAAAAAACTTCTAAAGACGAGGGAAAAAATATTGATACATTAAAATATCCCAATATCTTCATATGCTGATACATTGCCATTTAAAAACACCATATCAATCTCTTTTACTAATGAAATATTGCTATATGTCATCGTTATGCTACGAAATCCCCCGAAAATTCACGAAATTTTGCCATATTTTTATATGTTGATATATTGACGCGGTATCGATCTATTTTACTGACAAAATCTCACAAGAATTTGCAAAATATCACGAGAGTTTGTAACAGAACGATGAAATTTCACGAGATTTTGAAAGTAAAATAGATAGATACCGCGTTTTTAAAAATCTATTTGATATCAGCATATGAAAATATATTTGAATATATTATTTTTCAAAGTGTCAGAAATGGATAACAAAACTGCTATTTTCAATGACTACTTATTTTTGTCCAGCTTTAACATCGATATTGACATCGGTTATCGGCTACATTAGTTTTAAAATATCGGCATATCGGATATCGGCCAAAATCCCAATATCGTGCATCCCTAGTTAACACCTTTTAATATGGTTATATTGCCTCTTTTTTTTGTGTTGGTGTTGTATTCTGGAAAATCTTATCAAAAACAAATTTCAAAAAAAAAAAAAAAAAACTAATGTCTAAGTTGTGAAATCGTTTTTAATCCTTGAGAGGTTGACTTCATTCAACCTTTAAAAGTGATGTAATATGATGTCATGAAATGGGCGGCGCTAAGACGGATTAAGGAGGGCTTTGCTTTGAGTGTCTAGCTGCTCATTCGCGCCTCCACTCCTTCCTGACAGAAGTAGTGGCCCCCTGCTGGAAGTCAGTAAAGCACAGTGCATCCGAAGGGTTCAACACTCAATGTTTAATTATTTCACCTTATTGCATCCTCGTGATCACATTTATACAGAGGTCAAATGGTCAGCAGACCCAGTTATGGTTCAGGTTCTGAGCTCAGAGAGCCGAGCTTTAGCTCAGAGTTTGATCAACAGCTTTTCCCACAGATTTTAGTCACACATATAGAAAGCTGAACCAGATTCCCTTCATTACACTATGAATATATACAATAAACACTGATAGAGTTCATTTGAACCATTCAAGTTCTTTTTTTTTCATAAAAAAACTGCAAATAGTTTTTAAGTTAATTTTTTATCATTATTAGTTGTGTTTTTTTGGTATAATAAAGAGTTAAAATAGTATTCCACACATGAGGAAAAAAAAACTCTGAAAACAAACCCCTTTACCTCCTTTAGGTTGATTTACATTTAGTGCAATTGTTGTGTTCCCTTTTTCCATCCTCGTTTCAACCTGGCCATAGTGTTCGGAGCCTTAATCAAGAAAAGCTCTGGGTTCCTTTTTTTATCTACCGAGTCCTCTGTGTCTGATAATCAGCAGAAAGAATGGACCCGTATGAATGAAAACATTTAGAAAACAACAAGAAAAAGGTGCAAATAGGCTGCAGGTTAAACCTGGTGCAGAAAAATAAGGAATAAATTGCTTTGTTTCTTTCTACCAGCGAAGCAGATTCATGATGATTCTCATATCTTCTACTTTTCCAGTTTTCTAAGCTAATCTCGGCGAGAAGCAACTGTTGTTCCTCCAAGATCAGAGCTGCAGTTTCCTACTGGTCCCGTCACAGTGGTGGCAGGCTTCTTAGTTTACTGTAGTGGAACCATCAGAGACAGCCTGCAGGCCACCTGCGAAAGAAAAACAGAAAAAAACAGTGAAGCCGTCTGCGGCCTACATGCTGATGCCACATCGTTTCGATTGCGTCACTCACGTGTCCTGATCTTGATTGGCCAGATGAGGAGGGAGCAGAGCGCTAAGGCTGCGACGACAGCCACGCCCCCCGTCACTGCGACCATGACGTAGTGGTAAAACCACACGCAGGCCGGACAGCACACCGCCGTACTGATGGGACACAGACGGAGCGGGGTGGGCCATGGACAGCAGAAGAATTCGTCTTTTTTTTTTTTTCCATTTTAAAACGAGGCTTTCAGCGTGTTTCAGTGATAAAAACAGTAATGAAGAGTAAAAACAAATCAACAGCTCCCTCAGACCTTCTGTGTCTGACATCATCAGCGAATATTAATCATCACTAATAATAACCTGAGTGAATACAAAGAGCTGATATTAAAATGATTATTTGACTTGTTAGTGAAGATTCTCAGCCATCCAGGTTGTTAGAAACAATCCACTGGACTTTGTTTGCAAGTTTGAAGACGTTTCACTTCCCTACAGGGAAGCTTTTTTAATCCAAAGTGTCAGAAATAGCGTTGTTATACAGTAGCTCAACAAAGCCTTGTTTTTGTTTAGAAAACATGCAAATTTGAAAAGACGAACGGGTCCACCTCTTATTTAGCCAGGCTAACAATCCCCTTTAATGACCCCCCCTTTCAGATACTTAGACAGGTATGGGGCATAGCATGCTAACAAAAGAAGCCAAAAGACTCCATTCCAAAGGGGTTGACCCGTTCGTAAAGCGAAACGTCTTCAAACTTAGAAACAAAGTCGATTGTTTTTTTTTACTTTTTTGGAAACAGACGCAATGGAATCATACACACTCCGCTTTGTTTTAAAAAGATATAAATATAAAAAATATAACCACAGATCTCTGGGGGACAGTGATTGGCCTACATGTTATGAATGCTGGCGTACCATAAATGATAAATTATTAACAGTTTAGTTTGTGCCTTCAAGTCGTTGCCCATAGGAAGTCGTTACTTGGATATAACCTAACGGAATATCTTCAGAACGGCTCCAAATGACACAAAACTCATATGGGGGAGTAGAACATGATGTGATAACGTAAAATCAAGGGGTCAATGTAAAAAAAAAAAAAACGGCGTTTCCCTTTAAGTATTTAGATAAATGTATTGTATAATCTGTGACACATTAGGCATTTCTGCATTATGTATTAGATGTATTAGATTAAATATATTAGACCTTTCCTGTTTTAGGTTTTTCAAGGACAAAAATGTCAAAATGATGACGTAGAGATCTCACATCCTTTTGAGATACGCTTCTTTTTAAAGGGTTCATTTATTACTAAAGTAATGAGTAGTCGGAGTTTTAGAGTCAACAAATGGTCCTCATTACCTAAAGGAAGGTGAAAATGTGTGTGAGGGGCTTACTGGCATGGATGCAGAGATTGAATCATCATGACCGCGACTCCGTTGGCCAACTTATCAGTGAAGCTCATGGCTCCGTACACAAACGCTCCGCTTTGCTGCAAAGCAAAAGGACCAATCAGAATTGAGGTCTGAAACCGATTAAAAACGAGAGCCATGCTTCCTCTGAGCACAGAGACCAGAGGAGGAGCATGGAGGTTGAGAAGAGACGTCTCACCGTCTGATCTGCGATCAGCTCGGCGGTCATGGCGAGCGATATGACCAAGATGGTGGCCGACCCAGCTCCCAACAGCACGGCCGCCCCGTAGATCTGCTCGCCCATCTTGTTGTCTAGCAGCACCCAGTAGGAGAACGCCATGATCAGCAGGAGGCCCACAAAGTAAGTCAGCTGCACAAAAAAAAAAAACAGGAGAAGTTCTGCATGTTTCTAACTTCCTGATACTTTTTAATCTGATGAAGCCAATAAAAACAAAACTAAACAAGTTCATCTACTCTGCTCAAGCCTCCAAATACCAGAAAGCTGAAACAGAAATCATGACGCCAGCTTGGTTTGAGCAGCCATTACCACCAACAGAGAACAAAAATAACACAAGAAATCGACCTTAAAGCTCCACTTACGCTCTTCCCGATGCGTTTAGTGACGGGCTTCATGATGAACGAGGACAGGAAGCCGCTCACATACATCACTAATGGGATTGTGGCAATAAAGTTCTGTGGAGGGAAAACGGTTGACGATGAGAGCGACAATCACACGGAGGAGCGAAATAATAAAAACGGCGCTTCACCTTAGGGAGCCCCAGAGTGTTGATGAGATACATGGAGATGTAGGTTTGAGAGAGATTGACGATGAGCCTGGTGGACATGTAGAGTAAGGCCACCTGCAGACACAATGAGACCAGCGGCTCAGAAACATTCACTCTGCTGCTGCTTTGGGTCTGCTAGGAGGCATACCTGATAGAAAGAGGGCTGCCGGAGCCAACATTTCCACTGCAGGAGGGGCGAAGAGACGCTGGAAGAACTCAGCAATGGCCTTCGCTCCCCCTCTGCCTCCTCTTCCTCCTCTGTCTTCTTCCTCCTCCTCCCCTCTTCTCCTCCAGATTCCTTACCGGAGCCCTGCCCCTCTGTGGTTCCCAGGTGGAAGAAAAGGGCGAAGAGAGCGCCGATCCCCAACACGATCAAGGAAAGGTTCTGTGTTCAGAACGGAGCAAATCAACACACAGGAAAAAAAAACTAACAAACCTGTTTTTAAGGCGCTGCTCCGCTACACTTAAAAAGAACCAATCAGTAAAATAATAAAACTCTTTTTAAAAAATTAAGTTAAGGATCCAGAGGTTGACGTTAAGGATTTTGACCACTTGCCCGAAGGGCAAGAGACTTTCACATTTCATTTGCCCAGAAACAATTTTTACTTGCCCAGTATAATGTTTGATAAATATAGTTCCTAATATTCATTTTTGTATATATATCAATGAAACATGTTTGTTTTTTAAATGTTTTTTTTGTAATTCAGTAAGTTTCCAGGTTCCTGGTGTGTATCTGCATGCGTCAGATAATGAACTCAAGCCTACATTACCGTGTTAACATGCTTTTCAACCCTTCCTGCACATTCTTTTCAAACTAAACTTTGCTTTAAACTGTTGTATGCTTAGAAAAAAATAAATTTTAATGTTAAAAATTAAAAAAAAACTTGAAAGGTTAAAACCTTACACTACTACTGCTCACCAATTTAACATGTTTAGCTCTATAACATTTAAATGCACCTCTCCAATGTCTAAGAGAAAAAAAATGTAATGAACATTTTTTAATGTATGACCTGCATCACTGTACAGAAGACTGCCATATGTTAGAAATATTTACACTGTGCGCATACAATTATTATTATTATTTTCCTAATCCCTGACTGATCATTTTTAATCTAGCGTGTATTATAGTATAGATTAAATTCATCATCCAGCTGCTGCTCTGCAGAATTCTCTCCCCAAGAGCTGAATCACGCCATCTAGAGGAAAATCACGCAGCTTTTTCAAATCACGCGAGAATGTGTACAGAACAAGAAAGATGGCGCCAGCAACACTTGTGGGTCGTTTTCAGCGAATGTCTGTGATTTTAAAGTAATTTTGAGTGATAAATATTTTTTTTTTGCGATCATTGCACTTGCCCGGCGGGCAAATGCAATGAAATTTGTACTCTCCCAACAATAAAAACTACTTGCCCCGGGCGATGGTTAACATCAAGCCCTGGGATTGTTCCTTGGCATGAGGTGCTAACCTTGCACTGCAAGCCGCATTGTCGCGATATCTGAGTTTTTAGTCTCACAACAAATCCATCTTGAAAGACTCCCGCTAATAAGTCTGTCTCGTAACAACCAGCGAGTCGGACCAATGACATGTTAGCGGTGTTTTTTTGGGGCAGGACTTGTAGGAATGATAGTCAGAAGGGCCTTCACGGAGCGTTACAAACATGGCTATGCTGGAGGACTCACCTGTCGATACCGCAATTGACTCCGTTTTAGTTAAAATAGCGACAACTTCTCGTTCAAAGGAATAAAGAGAAGCACTTTGTGCATTTGTAGATGGGAAAGATGTCTGTGCTTTTCTTCCGACAGAATTTGGAAAAAGTTTCATTTATTAGCTTAAGTCACGATTCGCTGCCAAGATTGGCTGAAAGCGTGTTACGTAAGGCTGGTACGTCACTCAATCAACTCGAAGTATTGTACTGAAACGTCCCTCCTTTTTACGGACAGACTGAACGGTAGCCATTTTGTTCCCAGCGTTTTATTGTCGTCACACTGTCACAAATACAGAGCAACAAAACAAACTCTCTGCATTTAACCCATCAACTTGGGGAGAAGTGGGCTGCCATCGTGCGGCGCGCTGGGAGCAGTGTGGGGTTAAGGGTGTTTTGCTCAGGGAGCCAGAGTGGCAGTCCGTGGGAGTGGGGCTCCAACTCAGAAGCTCTTCAAAGCGCATCACCCCAACCACTAAGCCGCCACTCCCCAAAGCTGGAATTAGTGTGAGGGGTCCTTGTCTAAAGACCTATGCTGGCAGTTCTTTCCCCTCAGCTGGGATACGAACCCAGGCTTCCTGTTTGCAGGACAGGTAACTTAACACTTGAGCTAGCCAGCCGCTACTTTTGGTAAAAAATGTCCATAAAATAGCTTTTCAGGTGTTCAGTTGATCCTGCTAACAAACCAACAACGTTCCCTTTTCCAGTGTTTTTGTCTTCAGTAAAATACCTGCAGACTTTTTGAGCCTGAAGCTGAGGCTGTCAAAAGTCACTGCTGCCCCCCTCTGGTTTAGTGGGGAACTGCTTGTTCCACCAAATATCTCTATATCACAACGTTAGAGATTTTTTTTAAAGGTTTTAAGGGCAATAGCGGCTCGTTTTCTTTTTTTTTTTTTATAGTGGGCTGACATGAAACCTCCTTAACCCTTTTAGGCCTGTCACTCAAAAGTCCGCCTGGCATTTTTTTTACTTGTTTAAAGTAAAAAGTAGGAAGAAAAAGTCCTGTGGCCAAGTGCTTCAGCACATTTTTCCAGAATCATTTAGAGCTTTCAATACCTGCATTATTTTACATTATTCTTGATACTAAACCACTATTAAAACTGTTTGATATCAAGAAAAAACAAAAATCGAAATTAGATTTTGGAGATTTTATGCAAATAAAACACTGCATTTGAACATGAAGTACAGATTTTGCATCACAAATTGACAATTTCAACACTATAGAACATATTTACAATATTTTTTTCATTCTCAATTATTTTTACAAATAAGAAACAGACTAACAATTAAAACTATTTACAGGCGATTTTCCCCTCTCTGCATATCTCCTTATTTTCCTGGGCCTTGGTGGTATTCCCAGAAGCAATTTCTGTCCACCTGAAGGCACAAGCCCACATTACAGAGCTCACAACTCCAGGCTGTGCTTCTCTGACAAAGCTTGCAGCGCCGTCTCCCCATGCTTGCTCTCTCAGACTTTGCCTGCTTGTTGCTGCTGCATGGGACTGGTAGATGTTTTTTCCCAGCTTCTTTTTGTGGCTCGTCATAAAGAGGAACACCTAGGAGGTGTGCTGCCAGCTCCTCCTGGAAACTTTGTTGGGTCTTCTGCTTGCTTCTCATTGTACAACACTGATCCTTGTGAATAACAAAGGAGTTTGTCACAGCGATGTCGACCAAATGTTGGAACACAGTGGTGACCCACCTTTTTGTTTTGCGGTGGATAGAATGTGTCCCAATCATTTGGTCCGATGTGTCCACCCCTCCCATGTATTTATTATATTCTGTCACAGCAGTGGGCCTGGGGACAGCGACCTGTACTTTCCCATCAGGTGACTTCTGCCAGCGCTGAACAGAGTCTCCAGTGTAAACGGGGTGGATGGTGGAGCACATCGAGACCTCCCTGGTGTCCATCCATTTTACAAAAAGAAGCTCCCCAATCCTTATCCACCGGATGCTGCCTCGTGGGGACTTTTTGGTGAGGGCATTTTCAGTGGTGGTGGGGACACCAACTCTTCCCTGCCTGTATGTCCCGCAAGCGCCAAATCCCTGCTGCCTCAGATGTTTGAACAGGACAGGACTGGTGTAAAAGTTGTCCGTGTAGACAATGTACCCAGAGCCCAGGTACTCTTTTTTCACTAAGGTGGTCACAACATCGAACGACAGCCCCTTTCCCGATGACACATTAGATTTTCCAGTGTACAGCTGGAAATCCACCGTGTAGCCATTTTTATCAGCCAATACAAAAAATTTCAGGCCCCACTTTGTTGGCTTGGCTTTCATATACTGTTTGATGCTGAGCCTGGCTTTGGTCGAAACCATCCTCTCATCTACTGCAAGGTGCTGCTTTGGGTGGTATAAGGCACGGCACCTTGTCCCAATCATCTCCATCAGTGGCCTGACCCGGTGGAGAGGGTCATATGTTTCTGTGCCCTTTAGTTTGTCATTTTGCTGATCCTCCTCTGGGTCACTCATTCTAACATTGGCCAAAATGGCCAAGAACCGGTCTCTGGACATGATGGTAGCTGGTGTTTGAAGACTGAAAATACTTCCAGTCCGCCAAAAATCTCTGATTTTTGGCAGGCGGCTGATTGACATGTAGAGCAGCATGCCAATAAATTTCTTCAGTTCCCCTGGACTTATTTCAGTCCAGGACAACTTCCTCCCTTTCTCCAGGTTCCTGGCTGCCCCCTTGTTTGTAAAATCACAAACTAATGTGAGGACTTCATTGTCAAAAAAGTACTCAAAAATTTCGCCTGGTTGTGGATTTCCTACATTTAGAGGGGGTTGGACACCAGGGATTCTTTTGGGGAAGAACCTTAGGGGTTGAAAGCCTTTCTCATCAGGCTCTTCATGGGTCTTCCACCTTGGATGATGTGGGGAACGGCTGCGGTGCCTCATACTCCCAGCATGGACCCCAGCAGACCCTCCAGAAGGACCTCCAGCAGACCCTCCAGAAGGAATTCTGTCTCTTCTACTTCGCCCCCTTGGAGCAAGCTGCTCTTCATCAGAAAATGTTCTAAAAACAGAAAATATACAAGTTTTTCACAGCAATGACAGCTTTTATTTATAGTAGTAAATAAATAAAGTTGGTCTCAAATCCACACTAAGCAATAAAAAAAGTCATAGTAAGCTACACATGAATACATGAAGAGTGTGGTGCTGTACTTAGGAGTGTCATATATAGTGAGCAAAAGTGCACTTTTACACAAAGTACATATTGATGAATATTATAATAACTTACACTCTTTTTTTTTTTTTTTTTTTATACTCTCTAAACTATTCCAAAAACAAAATAAAATAGAAAATAAAACTATAAATACATCCAATTATGTGTACCAAGTAAAAGCTATTATCCATGAAGTAACAAGCCCCATTCATTCAGAAATAAAATTCAAAAAGTTATTCAATGATCAAACATTACCTTTCTTCAGAAGAAAAAACTGGATCTCCTTTTTCAAACACAAAACCATCCAGGAATCTCCTCGGTCTCTTTTTATCTCTTGAAGGACGTTTGTTAGTCATATTATCATGCGCTTCACTCTGACTCTCCGCTCTGTCGCTCATCTTTTCCTCCTCACTCTGCACTCTTCGTCCGTGCAGCAGAGGGAGACACAGACTAGCATTCGCGGGCATCCTGGAGCGGCGGGAAGTCAATTACCGTAATAACACTATGCAGGTCTGAAAGTGCAATTTATTTTCTTTCAAAGACAGTTTGAATTGTTCTGATAGCGCAAACCGTTGCAGAGTTACGGTAAGTCGAAGTTGGCTTGTGAAATGTGTCGCGGGCGACACGTTCGGTTTCAAAGGGTTAAAGGAAGTAAAAATGGAGGCTACCACATTTCCATCTGAACAGGCAATTCAGTTGTTTGCTAATGCTAACCAAAGATTAGCATTAGCAAACCTGGATGAAAGCAGAACAGAACCAGAGCAAGTGAGCGTGAGTGCGACACCTACTGGCCAGGAGGAGTCAAACTTGCAGCTACCGCCTTGAAATATTTGAAAAAGCGGCGCTCCATGTTCTCACCCTGAAGATGTTAATGTCCGCTGGTCCCAGAGAGTCTTCATTCTTTCCGGCCTGAACGTGGAACAGCAGGTAAGCGAGGGCAAACACAGTGATGTTGGCTATGACTGTGAATGCATACCTGCACAAACAGAAGGGAGAAAGCGCAGATCATGGAGCCGTCTGCCACGCTGCCGCGTGCTGTCTCTGACCAGTGTTACCTGTACGCAGTGAGCTCTACTTTAGCGTGCTCACAGCGGACCAGCTCCGGGATGAGAGACAGGTGAGAGATCTGCGTGGCAGCCCAGCCGAACTGGAAGATGCTGATGAACGGCGAAAAGTAGATTAAACTGGCCCACTGAGGAGTGTGTTGGTCACAGCCCAGGCATTGGTTGAAGATGAAGGCAAAAGATACCAACACGCTCACCGTTCCTGGATTACACATATTAGGCACGCATTAATAACAGGAAGGAGACTTATCCATGTTGCAACTCTCATTGACTTTTTTTTTAACTATCACAAGTGGCTTTTATTTAAAAGCCAGCTGACAGGAAATGGCCTATGCCAACTGGCCATGTTCCTCTCTGCATCGTCTCTGAATGCCGAGCTCGGAGCAGCGGCGTTCCACATCCTTAAGCGTTTCTTTGTGCTGTGCATTCAGTTTTAATTCAATGAATTTTATTTCTTTAGCAACAGTTCATAACGTCATCTGAAGGCTCTTTACCGAGACAATTCAATCAGAACATACAGGCTGATTGGTTTAACGTTTTTCAAAATGAGACGCCTGTTAATGTTTTCCCTGACATCATCTTAGACGTTATTAAAACCTCAAAAAGTATTTCTCATCTTAGCTTCAGACAAGTAAGTTGGACATCATCTCAGAAGTAAATGGAAGGTCTGGGCTCTAATTTCGTTCCATTATTGCAGTATAAACACATTTTGCATCTTGACATTTAACCCTGTAATGCCAAATGTATCATATTTGATACACACGGTTTCTGAAATGTTTTGCGTCTGACACCTTTTGCATAATTTAATGGTAAAAACTTTGCTCAAAATCCTATTGTACACAATCATATATACCTGATAACAGAGGGCAGAAGACTACGCAAAAAATAATCTTGACTTATCGCATAGTAATAAATTATTAATATCAAAACTGTATTTCTGTTTTTTCTTTTTCCATATTTTGTTAAAAGGCCAAATTAGGAATTCAAACCAAAAAAAGTAATTTTCTGTTTTGTTTTATTCTTGGATCGGGCTTTAAAGGGTTAAGAAAAATATATAATAATGCATTTATGGGTTTTTTAAAAAAAATACTTTTAAAATTACAAATTAAGTTATTCAATGTAATTCAAAGAAATACAATTAAAAATCACATTTAATTTAATTAATTCACCTAATATTTACTGTTAGGGGGCAAATACTGAACAGAAAGAGAAGCAGTGTCTCATTCAGTTACACAACTATACATGGATATCAATGTTTCCAGTTTTAATTGCTTTCAGCAAAAATAAAAATGAAAGGATCAAAGTTTGGCGTCGAACTAAAACTCTGAGCTAAAAAAGAAAACATCTTAAAACAGAGTAAACTACAGCGGGCTCCTATATGTTCTTTATACTGGTTCCCAATAAGATGCTAATGTGGATCGCTCCAGTGCTTTACTGGGCACTAAAGGGACAACCTCAAATTTCTAATTGATTTAATTTTTTTTATTTCTCCTTTTAGCCGTCTGCCCAGTAAATTAAAAATCCACTGACAGCTGAGGATGACATTAAAGGACCTTGTAAAGCAGAGTCAGCTGAGCTGGCAAAGCAGGAGAAAGTCAAGAAACTATAAAAGCTGTAGTTTTCCATATCTTAAACAAGAATCACCACTCTGGTGCAAATTAACAGACCTTAATGCTTCCTAGAGAAAGGTAAATCATTTCTAAACCTTGTGGCAAAGTGACGTAGGACTGCAGGCAGTATCAGACTTACCCACTAAATGCCAGGTCTTCCTTTTGCCATAGTTAGCACAACCAGAGGTCTGGTCTGACTCATAGCCAACCAGGGGAGTACAGATGGCGTCGGCGATCTGACCAATTAGTAGTAGGACACCTGCAGCAGACAGGAACAACAACAACATGCATTAATATCAACCTGTGGATTTAAAAGGCCGGACATTGAGCGGTTGATTTTGTTTTGTATACACTGTGTATATAAAACGACAATAAAAGTGGCCTAAGTCTAAGAAGGTGTTTGGTTGTTAATTTAGATAAAAGTGGGTGCATCGATTCCATTTTTCTTGCAGGTCACCAAGATCACATCCCCCATTTATTACGGCTACTAGGGAAGGAACGGTTTATGAAAACCGTCTGAACCGTTCGGTTCGACTGTCTCGGTTCCGTTCGCGTGTGTTTCGTTCGGTTCATGCGCTGCTCCTTTTTCTCATAGGCGAAGTGATTAAACTCCAGAGCAGAAGGTGGCGGTACTGCGACCAAAGCCAACCACCAGTAGTAAACAAGAAGAAGAAGAAGCGAAGCAGCGTAGCTGGGTGTAGCAGAAAAAAATCAGTTGTTATGGAGAATTGTGTGGGTATGGTGAGTGGGAAAGAACAGGAGTTGGAAGACGCGCCAGCAGCACTTCATAGGTCTGCTGTATGGGACCACTTTGCATTTAGAGTGACCTACGATGACGGCGGAAAGAAAGTTGTGGATAAAAGTGCAACAGTGTGCAAGCATTGTGCAACACGTTTTGTTTATGCTAACAGCAACATGACTTACATGTCAGGCTAACAATCAACATATACCGAACCGAACTGAAAACCGTGACCACGAAACCGTGAACCGAACTGAACCGTGGATTTTGTGAACCGTTCCACCCCTAATGGCTACGTTCACAGTGCAGGCCTTGATGCTCAATTTCTTTGCAAAATCCATTTTTTTTTTGCGTTGCCATTCATAATTCCAAATATTATCGACTTGTATGTGATCTCCTGTGTGAACTGCAGTCATACAACGCAAGTGTGCCGCATGCACAGTAGAGGACGCAATGAAGTCATAGGCCAGCGTGCTCTGTGTTTACGGAAGTAAACATGGATGGAGTGCCGGCGCGCATCTACCTTTTTTTTCCAACCATAAAAACACAATCTTTTCAATATGGTTAAACATAAATATATAACTGTTTTTCTTGCCGTTTCTGCGTAGCAAGACGCAGAATAGTGACCTTAGTCGGTATTAATGCCGTTCAGACACATGTCACATTTCAAAAGTTCAGATTCATATCGGACCACACAGCCAAGTGGCCTGGGTCGGATTGGACAAAAATCGGATCTGTGTTGTTCAGACAGCCATGAAAAGATCAGATCCAGCTCGCATATGGGCAAAAAAAAAAATCAGATTTGGGTCACTTCAGGCTTTGAGGCGGGTTGAGGTGTAACGCAACGAGAAGCGCGACAGTTCAGTCTAAAAAACATGGCGGCTTCAGCTGATGAAACTAGCGTTAGCGTGGCTATCGAGCAAGTTTTATCGGAATTACAGAGTATTTCTTCACTGAAAGAAGAGCAAAACACTGCTCTGGAGGCTTTTCTCAGCTCTTCTCCCGACTGGTTTCGGCAAGAGTAGCCTGGCTTGTGGTTGCGTTTTCGTCGTTGATCTGATTGGTTTATTTGGCCCGTCTATCACCAACATAGGCCAATCAGCTAACCAGTATTTTCGCCCCTTCCCAAAATTACTTCAACAGAAGGTTTCCAGATGGATATGCGGAGCAAATCCATCTGGCGGAGTCAGGTCAGAGCTACGAGCCACTTGACCAGAATCTTGAGCACTGCGCATGTGCAAACAAGAGAATTCTTCTTCTTCTTCTCCTTCCAGATAGACAAGTCCGACTATCGCCATCTCTCGGCGCTGAGTACGACAGGTGGTTTTTAGACGTGCAGTGTGAGCACGTAGATTGCGTCAGAGTGTCGGGTTGCACAGTGTGAAAACATACATCGTGAGCTGTGAACTTTTAAACCCTGCGGTTTCATTGTACAGTTTGAGCTGTAGCTGCGTGCAACGACTGAAAAATTATTGAAAATATTGCACAGTGTATGCCCGGCTTAAGAAGTTAGACTTCTTTAGACCCAAGGTTATTTTAAAAAAAATGCTTCCCTTTGTGAGAAACTGTCTATATTGACTGTGAGAATCTCTCCCTGTGTTTATTGAAAACCTGTGTGACCAGAACAGACTATCTGTTCTCCATTGCAAATGTAAAATGAAATGCTGCCTTGAAAGAGGAACACTGTATAAGGTGACTTTTTTTTCCAGTTAACACTGGACAACTTTTTCTTTTTTTGTAACTGAAACTAGCTACATTTACATGTGCATAATTCCTCGATACGATCTAAACCTTGGTTGATCGGAAATCCAAAATCCCTGTTTGCAAGGACAGTAAATACAACGATCCAATCATGGTGTTTGTATAAATATACCAAGCATCCGATCAGATAAAATCATTTGAGCAGAACTGTCTAATTTTCCAGCAAAGCTTTAGTAGTAGAAGAAGAAGCTGTTTTGGGCCTGACCCGCACATTTCTTTTTCCTTCAGTTCTTTATTCATTTCTGTTGATTTTGCATTTTTCAAATTATGAACCTTTGTTGCATCTTTTTATCCATACTATTGTTTTTATTTTTTACTTTAAAAGGTTAATCTATTGTCTATTTTTATGATTTTTAATGGTAATTTTAGTTAAGGGCTCAGCTGTGCTTTATGCTAACACTCCTTTGCTACAGGGTTAGAGGAGAGGATGGCATTTTCATCCATACATTATATTTGGAGCCGCCTCCTGCACCAAGGACCAGGAGCCAGTGGATGAAGATTACAGAGAAAAACGTAATGCTGGTGTTGCACACATATACAGTGGAGAGGATTTTACTCCAAAAGATCCGAATAGACGTGAAACATGGATATCGATCGAAATGGCAACTGAAAAAAAAACACCTCCCTCTTTCAGGATGAAATTTCCATTGGAATCTTCACCTGCTGACAGAGATGATTTCACCTAAATAAATACATTGATCCACTACCATTCAAGCAATAAACTAATTTCCCTGATAATGTTTGAGCTTGCCTGCCTGACTATGTGTTTCCTGGAAGGCGACAACTTCTACAGCTGCTTTTTGTATCTCTGCTTCCATTTCCTTGAACCCCAGTCGGCCTCTAGCCTGGTGAGACCATCCTGATCTTGCGAGCTTTCAAGGTTTCACTCGCAGATCAGTCTGGAGACTCTCCGTTAAAGAAAATTTGGAGCCGTTCACCAAACGAACGTCCAATCAGCGTTGGCTTTGAGGCGGGTTGAGGTGTGACGCAACGAGAAGCGTGACAGTTCAGTCTAAAGAACATGGCGGCTTCAGCCGATGAAACTAGCGTTAGCGTGGCTATCGAGCAAGTTTTATCGGAATTACAGAGTATTTCTTCACTGAAAGAAGAGCAAAACACTGCTCTGGAGGCTTTTCTCAGAGGAAAAGATGTTTTTGCTCTTCTCCCGACTGGTTTCGGCAAGAGTAGCCTGGCTTGTGGTTGTGTTTTCGTCGTCGCTCTGTTAGTACGTCATATGCTTCGTTGATCTGATTGGTTTATTTGGCCCGTCTATCACCAACATAGGCCAATCAGCTAACCAGTATTTTCGCCCCTTCCCAAAATTACTTCAACGGAAGGTTTCCAGATGGATATGCGGAGCAAATCCATCTGGCGGAGTCAGGTTAGTCGGCCTCAGCAGATGGCGGCTTACACTGAGTCTGGTTCTGCTGGAGGTTTCTTCCTGTTAAAAGGGAGTTTTTCCTCTCCACTGTTGCTACATGCATGCTTAAATTTCTTTCCGATCAGACCCGAATCGACTCAGTCTGACATGTTTACATGAAACGTTTTGATCTGATTCTGCTTTCAATACGATTATTTCCGTCCAGGTAAACGTAGCCATCTATAGTCAGTAGTCATAAGTAGAGATCGACTGACACAGGGTTTTTAAGGTCGATGGCGATAACGATTGTTTTGACATCCTCGATAGGTGCTGCCGATGTTTAAACCCAAATCACAAACTATCTGGACAACTCAGCAACATCTGCAATAAGGCTAATCAGAAAAAAAAATACATCACTGTGTTACCTTTTATACCTTTTAATATCTGTGCAGTTATTATTGATTTTTGATCTCAGTTCTAGAGCCCTCTTAGCTATACAGATTCAATCTTCAGGCACCTACTCTGTTTTTTTCCATCAGTTTAAAGGTCACAGACAGTATGGAAAAAATTTCCCATTTGTAACATGAACTGAAAGAAAGTTAAAGCTGTTTTTTTTTCGGTCAGATAACAAATTTGTTTTATTGTGTGCTTTATCATGTTAGGGTAAAATTTATAAAGAGAACAAATCTTAGACCTTAGGTCAATTGATTCAGTCTCATTTCTCCATATTCCCACATGAACGACTCAAAAACACTGAGCAGCACCTTGACCTGATCTCCCTAAAAACATACAAGCAGATTAGCAAAAATCAATAACAATACCAAACACAACTCGGATCATTGACCGACTTTGGCAAATAATGATCAAACGTCCCCAAATCCACAGTTTGTTGTTGATGAAGAGAGGAATGAACACGGTTAAAGACTTGCAGGTGAATTAATGTCTCCCCATGTTATGGAGGGGGAATTGTTATGTGTGATAGCATGTAGTATAGTAGAAATGTATTTAATCCAGTAATCTGTCATATTTTACATTAGAACGGGATTTACCAGAAAGTCTACTCTCTCATGGCTAAGCCCCTGATCTCCCAGATTCGTAGATCCTCCCCTGCTTACGACCCTCGGCCGTTTTCAAAGAGCCGCGGTGAGAAAAGGTGAGCTTCAATGACTGTCTGAAAACCGTAGCTCACCACAGATATACGCCTGAAAGTGCGCATGCACAGAAAGATATAGCTAACAGGTCGAGCACATAGGACGGCCCTACGTAAACATATCACCAGAATGATTGGGAATTAGGAGGATCACTTATTCAGATGATCCACTCAGAAAATGGACATACCTTTAAGGTCACCTCCCAGAGTTAATGGTTGAAATAAAGATAGTATTTGAAAGTAATGTGCCATTTTCTATAATAAATACAATCAGGTTGAGTAGAAAAAAAAAACACCTCTGGTGTCAAGTAACAAAGTACAAATACTTTGTTGCTGTACTCAAGTACACTTTTTAGGTACACTATATTGCCAAAAGTATTTGCTCACCTGCCTTGACTCACATATGAGCTTAAGTGACATCCCGTTCCTAATCCATAGGGTTCAATATGACGTCGGTCCACCCTTTGCAGCTAGAACAGCTTCAACTCTTCTGGGAAGGCTGTCCACAAGGTTTAGGAGTGTGTTTATGGGAATTTTTGACCATTCTTCCAGAAGCGCATTTGTGAGGTCGCACACTGATGTTGGACGAGAAGGCCTGGCTCTCAGTCTCCGCTCTAATTCATCCCAAAGGTGTTCTATCGGGTTGAGGTCAGGACTCTGTGCAGGCCAGTCAAGTTCATCCACACCAGACTCTGTCATCCATGTCTTTATGGACCTTGCTTTGTGCACTGGTGCACAGTCATGTTGGAAGAGGAAGGGGCCAGCTCCAAACTGTTCCCACAAAGTTGGGAGCATGGAATTGTCCAAAATGTCTTGGTATGCTGAAGCATTCAGAGTTCCTTTCACTGGAACTAAGGGGCCAAGCCCAGCTCCTGAAAAACAACCCCACACCATAATCCCCCCTCCACCAAACTTTACACTTGGCACAATGCAGTCAGACAAGTACCGTTCTCCTGGCAACCGCCAAACCCAGACCCGTCCATCAGATTGCCAGATGGAGAAGCGCGATTCGTCACTCCAGAGAACGCGTCTCCACTGCTCTAGAGTCCAGTGGCGGCGTGCTTTACACCACCGCATCCGACGCTTTGCATTGCACTTGGTTATGTATGGCTTGGATGCAGCTGCTCGACCATGGAAACCCATTCCATGAAGCTCTCTGCGCACTGTTCTTGAGCTAATCTGAAGGCCACATGAAGTTTGGAGGTCTGTAGTGATTGACTCTGCAGAAAGTTGGCGACCTCTTCGCACTATGCGCTTCAGCATCCGCTGACCCCGCTCCGTCAGTTTACGTGGCCTACCACTTCGTGGCTGAGTTGCTGTCGTTCCCAAACACTTCCATTTTCTTATAATACAGCTGACAGTTGACTGTGGAATATTTAGGAGCGAGGAAATTTCACGACTGGATTTGTTGCACAGGTGGCATCCTATCACAGTTCCACGCTGGAATTCACTGAGCTCCTGAGAGCGACCCATTCTTTCACAAATGTTTGTAAAAACAGTCTGCATGCCTAGGTGCTTGAATTTATACACCTGTGGCCATGGAAGTGATTGGAACACCTGATTCCAATAATTTGGATGGGTGAGCAAATACTTTTGGCAATATAGTGTATCTATACTTTACTCCATTACTTATTTGTCTTCCTACTTCTGACTTCTACTCATTACATTTTCACACAAGTATCTGTACTTTCTATTCCTTACATTTTTAAAACAAACGTCACTCGTTACTCTTGGCTTCGGTTTAATGTTTCTAAATATTTATTTCCCGTCATGTGCTCCATCCAATGCAGATCATTGGCTCCATCCACATCTAGTGAAAACTAGTGTCATTGGATGAGTCATAGAACGCAAACACTCATTGGTTAGCTAAAGGAAACCATCAGAAGCAAGCAGGTGTTCTTCAAACTGCAAACGTGAATTGTCTATGCCATGCTACAATGTCGTAGCCTCGTGAGACCATCCTGATCTCGCGAGCTTTCAAGATTTCACTCGCAGATCAGTCTGGAGACTCTCCGTTAAAGAAAATTTGGAGCCGTTCACCAAACGAACGGCGGGTTGAGGTGTGACGCAACGATAGGGTGACCAAACGTCCGTATTTCCCGGGACATATCCGTATTTCACGTCCTGTCCCGGGCGTCCCGGGTTTTTTTTAGAAAGTGAGGAAATGTCCTGATTTTTTAAAATACTGCGCACGACGCTCCGTGTGACGTAATCCCTAAGCCGCGTCAGTGCGGGCAGCCCTGTTCTTAATCAGAGGCTCTGTTCGAAATCCTGGGCTGCATCCTCTACCTAGACTGGATCCTTCGAAGTCCTTGAAAATAAGGAGGCCGGAAGAGTTTTGGCTGAGAATTCGAACAGGTCCACCCTTCGGCTGGTTTTACCGCCGTATGCTCTGTTGCTTAGCAACCGTGAAAGTTGACACACAAAGCAGGAAAAGAATGAATACCAAAGTTTTGAAAACTGTTTATTTATTTATTTTTAAAAAAGTTAAAGTTAACAAAGACTACACTCACAAGAATCCAGAGTGGAATAAATGTTCCAACAGCTGGGAGCAGGAACAAATAAAATCAAATGTAATGATAGAAACCTTAGTCAGTTAAATAACCTGCTGCTGTCATTCTGCACATCTCTGATGTTGCTGCTATTTTCAAATATCCATCACTGTAAAAATGTCCATAGCTGCATATTGGTTATTTATTCTCCAGTTTTATATTGTTAAAATACTTTACAGAATTTTATTGCTTATATTTTAACTCTTCCCTATTATGTTATTCTTATAAATTTTTCTAAGGTCCACATTTGTGTGACCATTTTCAATAATCTTTCTGCTGCTGTAAATTTTCCCATTGTGGGACAATAAAGGGATTTTCTATTCTATAAAAGGGTTAGAAATATATAAGTAAATCTAAACAATGTATGTACAAAATATATCTGCAAAATCTACAACAAAAATACTTAGTTAAGCATATTGTGCAAAACAGCAATAAAAAAATTAAAATCCTATCAGATTTATAGTCCCCACACTGCAGATATATTAGAATCTGTCCTTAAATTACTGCCAAACCCATTTACACAGTAACAGATAAAAACCTTTAGATAAATCAAACATTACCGCCACATATCTGACTCTATAACCATTAAAACAACTATTTTCATTCATTTCAGACGAAACTATTCACAGACTGGATTATATTAAGCTGCACTTCCAATTTTCACCACTGTTCGGCGCAAAGTAACATTTCCTCTGATCACGGAGCAAATCCCGATGATGAGACCTTTCATTGTGCTATTTATTCATTACAGGAAATGTTAAGCTTTTTAATAAATACATTTTGAATAAAAGTATCGTTTGTTATTGGAGTTATTGCTGTTGACTTTAACTGAAAAGCATTTTTAATAAATCAAATGTAAATATAATGTTATTGTATTTATTGCATGCCACAGACATCTCTATGCATGGGAACAGAGACCCCCCCCCGCTCCAAGGTGTCCTGGTTTTCCGAAATAAAAATATGGTAACCCTACGCAACGAGGAGCGCGACAGTTCAGTCTAAAGAACATGGCGGCTTCAGCCTATGAAACTAGCGTTAGCGTGGCTATCGAGCAAGTTTTATCGGAATTACAGAGTATTTCTTCACTGAAAGAAGAGCAAAACACTGCTCTGGAGGCTTTTCTCAGAGGAAAAGATGTTTTTGCTCTTCTCCCGACTGGTTTCGGCAAGAGTTTGATCTATCAATTGGCTCCTCTTCGTCGTCGCTCTGTTAGTACGTCATATGCTTCGTTGATCTGATTGGTTTATTTGGCCCGTCTATCACCAACATAGGCCAATCAGCTAACCAGTATTTTCGCCCCTTCCCAAAATTACTTCAACTGAAGGTTTCCAGATGGATATGCGGAGTCGGGTTAACAATGTCGGATTCAGAAAAAGATGCTGAAATGTCTGAAAGGTGGGACACAGGCGAGAGCGTATCGGGAGACGGAGACCAACAAGACCTCCCTCATCCTTGGCCCTATCTCAAAGAATTTTTTTCAAAATAGTCGAAAATTCAGCTCTCATTTCATATAGTGGCATCTGGCTGTTTTTCTTAAAGGTTACTTTATACTTTAAGTCAGTGGTCTTCAATGTTTTCCAGGCCAAGGACCCTTAAAATGATGGTGAGGTGGAGCTGGGACCCCCTAATTATTTATATTGTATGAAATTGTGTTATATTAAACTGCTCCTATAGTCACTCTATTAAATATTATTATTGTAACGAAAGTAATTTCACCCTGGGATTCTGATTCCTGGTTGATGGGACAGGTGTTGTGAATGAAACGGTGCCCAGCTTGAAAGAGCTCCTGTGTGTCACTGAATGTGTGCATTGATGACTGAAAGACATCTGCTTCCATTTATCTGTTTACAACAGTGTGTTGAAGTCATGTTAATGTGTATTTAAAGACATTTCAATTAGTAGAAAAAATAGTAGGAGGAATATAAAAAAAAGCCTAATAAATCAAAACTTTCGCGACCCCCATGCAGTACCTCCAAGGACCCCCTAGGGGTCGTGCCCCCCCTGTTGAAGACCTCCGCTTTTAGTGCTTTTTGAGCAGATACTTTTTCACTTTTACTTGAGTAAAGAGGTCAAGTTGATTCAACTTTTACCTGAGTGTTTTTAAACTGCACAAATGTGTGTACTTTTGACACTACTTCATATCACCCTGCCCTATTTATAATGATTAGACTCTATGTTTATTTTCCAATTTCCAAAGTGGTGGTCCCCCAGGGGGCCCCACTTTGACAGCCCCTGGTCATTAAATGGAATGTAATGCTCTTTAAAAGTTTGAAAACAGGTTCAATGGATGAAATAATCTATTCTAGGTTTTATTTTCCATCCAAACAGGTAAAAAGGCACCGAATAAATAGATATGAATGGATGTCAGGTTCAGCGGTGCTTCCAGGTGATCTGGTTTCATTAGAAAATGACAGCGGAGGAAAGTCTGACTCACCTGCATTCATGTTGCGGAATCCCAGCACCGAGTGGTAGAAAACCAGCAGGTATGTGAACCACATAGAGGCGCACAGGTCGTTGAGGAAGTGTCCCACCGCATAGCTGAGCCTCCGGACAGCGGGCAGAGACCTCTCCGGGTCCGACATGCTGGCACGCGACCAACGAGCACGCGCTTCACTCAAACCGAGCGGCTGAACAGGCTTCAAATCATCCTAAAAGTTCAGCTGCTTCGAGCTTCGCTTCAAGAAACAGCCGCTGTTTCGGTTCCCTTTTTCTTTTTCAGCAGCGTTCTTCTCTAATAAGCTCCAAACTGGAGGATTAATCCATCGGTTTTTGATCTTCTGTCCTGTTTCAGCCAGCTGAAAGAGCCGCAAAGTCAGGATTAGCTTCCCAGGCAGGAATACAAACTGAAACTAAACACCAGCGGAAAAATTAGGGATTTCCAGGCCAGATGTAGAACTTACATGTAAACTACCTTAAGCAAAGTTAACCAGCGGAGCGTTTAAGGGGCACGAGGCGAAAGCAGAAAGGCTAATAAAGGGAACACCGCTGTTTATATTAAATCCATGAAAAGCTGTTGAGTTTTTGCTTCTCTAGACATTCCTCAGAGGTGCTCCTCACAGAGGAGAGCATGTGACATGTCCGCAGCTGCCTGCTTCCACTTCTGCTAGCGTTCATCTGGCTCTAGAGGATGTAAACAATGCGGATCGCCCGGTAACGATGACGTAGGGATTCCAGCTGACCAATAAGCAGCCGCGCCGCTCCTCTCAGCCATTCAGATCGCGGGAGGAACTTCCTGATCCAAGTCACTTCCGCTTTCATGTTAAATAAAGCGAATCATGTGATCCGGTCACATATGTAACGTTTCTTTTTTTTAATGATTACTTTTGTGCATTTTTAGCCGAATTTAACCTTAATTGACAGAAATTTCAAAATTTTCAATGTATGAACTGTCGTTGAACGTTCTGACAAATGAAATAAAAAAAAAACATACATTTTGTTTAAGTAAAATTAGATCATTTATGTTGATCAATCTGTAAACATACGTTTTCTGTTCACTGCATGTGTCTGATTGTGTAAGTAAGGGTTTCAAGAAAAAAAATATCACAAAGATGTTCCAGAGGTCTAAAAAAACGTATCACGATCCACTTGGCTCTAAAGGGGTAAATGAATGGGATGATAAAAAGCAGAAATATCTATTTTATGCTACCTTTAGTTCATGATCTTATTTTTTTTATTTATTTATAAGATCTGCTTTAAGAAGTTACAGTAACTTGGTGTTAAATTCTTCAGAACATGTTGTGAACGCCCCTTTTTCCCTACAAAATAGTCAGCTATCTGATCTGATCGACGCAGCCATCTGAACTATATGCGAATTAAAAATAAAAGCATATGTCTTTATTAACATTTTTTCCTCGATTACTTTTATGATTTCAATATTTTAAAAATGCTAATGTTAGTTTAGTTTTATTTTCATTAGCTTTGCCTCCTTTTTTATTTAAGTTCGTTTTCGTTATAGTCTATTGGTATTTAAAAAAAAATGTATAAAACTGTCTAAATATACTTAACTGCCAATTCATGCAAGCAAACAAATAACACTCTGAGGGCTTTGGTGTGGGGCCAGGGTGCTGCAGCAAGAGCGGCCTCTGCTGGGCAAAAAGCTTACAGCACCTGGTATTCCCTTGCTATCCGCTGCTCAACTGACCAATCGTTGAGCAGCGTTCAGCGCTCAACAGACCAATCACTGAGCGAAGATCGTGCTCAACGGACCAATCAGCGTCCGTCCTTCACCTGGCCGTTCATTCTGTCCTTCGATAAACTTCTATGGAGGTAAGATGCTTTTCTCTTCTTCTTTCTTCCATTTACTCTAGCGATATACCCTTACAGATCTAAAATATTAATTAATTCTTTTTCTAAACAGTTTTTCTAAAAAAAAAAAAGTTAACTGATTTTTAAATTTTATTTCAGTTTAATATGGTAAAAAAGTCAGAATTCTGACTTTAATCTCAGAATTCTGACTTTAATCTCAGAATTTTGGATCTTAATGTAGATGGGCACCATGAAGGAAGAGATGTGGGAGCATTCAGCTCCACTGACAAAGATATGAGTTGTTTGAGAGGGCCAGTCAGAATTCTGAGAATAAAGTCAGAATTCTGAGAATAAAGTCAGAATTCTGAGATTAAAGTCAGAATTCTGAGAATAAAGTCAGAATTCTGAGATTGAAGTCAGAATTCTGAGAAAAAAGTCAGAATTCTGAGATTAAAGTCAGAATTCTGAGAAAAAAGTCAGAATTCTGACTTTTTTCCTATGTTAAACTGAAATAAAATTTAAAAATCAGTAAACTTTTTTTTTCAGTGGCCCTAATCCTCTTCCGTATGGTGCAAATAGGAAAAATGCTAATATTTGTTACATGTATTATGGCTTTGTATTTATAATATTGGCAATAAGTACATTCATTTTAATCCTTTTCAAAACCAACTATTTTTAAATTCATCATTTCATATTCATTATTATTGTAAATGTATGTATTAACTATGATTTGTGTGCATTACATAATATTTTTATATTTAGAGTACTTGTAAATGAACTTATAAAGTAAAAAGTTACCAAATATTAGTTCAAAAGATCTCAAATTAATTCCACAAGCACAACCTGTTCACAGGTTGAATAGGAGTGTTCTTCCTGAAACTAGACGGCTACCAGCTGTGTGTGAGATGTTCCTGCCCCAAATCCTCTCATGATGTATTATTTACAAACTGAAAACCAACTGTAACTAACAGAGGACTGTTTAAGGTAAAAGATGAGCGACTCTTGGTCTTCAGTAGAGGTGAGTATTGGCATGAATGTTGCGATTCGATACATGTCGCGATACTTGGGTCACGATACGATATTATCACGAAATTGCAGTATCACTATATATTGCCATATTTTCCCCAGCTATCAAAATCAAATGATGAGATAAAACAGCAAGTGATGTATATTTTCATCAGAAAATATTGCTTAGGTAATATTATCCATGTTGTTTGGGGTTTTCTTCCACTGTGACTGCCTCAAATACAGATTTGGTGCTGCACGCACAGTTAAAGGGCTCCACAGCGCTTTCTGCTAGAGTGGTGGTGCAGAAGTAGCCCATTTTCCCATCAATGTTTTATGTAACCATTTTTTTTGAAAATCGATTCTAAGAAGTGAAAGATCGATATTATATTGGGCAGCCGAATATCACGATATATCGCCAAAACGATTATTTCCCACACCTCTAGTCTTCAGACTGTTGTGATATCTGTACAACATGTATGTTTCGTGTCCTGAAACCTGTCTAGTTTCTTGTAATGGATTGCTGCATATCTAAACACACGTGACAGTGGTTATTCTGCAAAGATATCCCTATGACAATATTAAAACTATCAAGTTGAATCACCTGACTGCACCGCTCACCCGTGGAGATCTGTGTGTGTGTTGTGTAGTAAATGGCTGCCAGTCTGAGGCCCCGTCCACACGAAGCCGAACCCTGGCCTAAACGCACAAATTTTTCACCAAACCAGCCTCTCATCCATACGAAGCCGACGTTTCGGGGGTCTGTAAACGATCTTTTTTTTATTCAGCCTTCAGAGTGGGAAGATTTTGAAACGCCGTTTTCGCGTTTCCATCTTTAAGCTCTAACCGCATTTTTTTTCTTACACGCATGAGTCATAGCGTCGCCTCTAAACACGCATGCGCGACACAGTATCACAACAACAATGGCGCCGTACTGTGTTGAATGGTTGCCGCTCATGCTACTCACCCTGCTGTCGGGCTTACAACAGAATCTTCTTCTTCTGGAATATCTCCAGGAAGAACAGAGCAATATCGACCACATAGTTCAGCACCTGAATTTGACTGAACCACGAAAATGGACCCGCAGGGCAACCATGTATAAATATTAGTGCGCATGCCCAACATTTCGTCGCCTATTTTTGCTTTGGCACGACAGCGCCACTTACAGGCCTGGCATACATTTTGCAGCGTTTTCATGCATTCGTGTGGACGATCACATTTATTTTACGTCTCCGTCTTTACGACAAACGTTCTGGAAAATATTAGCGTTTCGTGTTCGTTTTGGCTTCGTATGGACGGGGCCTTAAATCCTAATCTGTATTTTCCATGTTTTGTTCTAGGTTACGACGACAGTGATGGACAGGAAAATCCATGAATGCGATGTGTGCCACAAAAGGTTCACTGAGAAGTTGAACCTGACGCGGCACATGAAGCTTCACGGTCCGAAGGAGCACAACTGCAGCGTGTGTGGGAAGGTCCTCAGCACCAAGCCCCTGTTGTGCAGCCACATAAAGATCCACCAGTACCCAAGCATCCCTCTGTACAAGCAGGGCCAGGCACGGCTGCAGTGCAGCGATGCAGCCATGGCTGTGGCACAGGCATCAAGCAAGGTGGTGGATCGGACCTGGCTGGATCCCCAACAGGCAGTCAGAGGGCTGCTACGCCCGTATGGCCAGAGGTCTGGTGGCCCGGTTCAAGCACTTCAATACTCCGGCACCCAAAGTCATCTATGCAGACAACAACTGCTGCCGGTATGTGGAAAATAACACAGCAGGAATTCCATTACATTTCCAGATGATATCAAATTTAAGAAATCAATTCTTATGAGGAAACGTGAAACAACGCTGGATGTAAACACCTGCATGAATCTTGTACAACAACACAAAAAATAATTTTGTCCTTCCACTTTTCTTTCTAGCTTTTGCTCTTTTCACCTGCTGCTTTGGAACATCTCTTTATTCTGGAGATGGACTTGTGCTGCTGTGGGACAAAACCTGACCCGTTCTTTCCTAAATTCAGTGCCTGATGTTTTCTTGCTACATATGTATGGACAGTGTTGGGCACGTTACTTTGAAAAAGTAATTAGTTATAGTTACTAGTTACTTCTCCCAAAAAGTAACTGAGTTACTAACTGAGTTACTCCACAATAAAAGTAACTAGTTACTAGTAAAAGTAACTATTTCGTTACTGTTGCGTTTCTCGCCCCCGTAACCCTCACCACCCAGCCCCCACCTTCTCGCGGTGTGTTTCCAAAGCCAGCTGAATAGAGCGGACGACAAAGACAAGAACCTGCAGAGAGTTTAGCATTTATTGCAACTCAACGTAAATGACATCAGGGGGGAACGCGATGTGAAGTTTTTTAACAGGGCATTCAGATCAGGTGAAAATAATTACTGGGGATGTCTAATTCTGAAATCCTATGTGTTTGGGTTGTTATAGATACTGCAACATCTATCTATCATCTATCTATCTAGATGTATACTCTGTGTGTGAAATCAAATATGGATCTCCATCCCTGCCACAAAGGCCATCAAATAATGTTTAAAATAAAAAATACAGTAGGTTGAAAAGGCAGAGTATCCATCCATCCAGATCTCTCCCTTTCATTTGATCGTTCACGCTCTCCATAGTTCTCCTGTGGCGCGAGCACAGGGCGACTGTTGCGCGCCTTTAGCGAGCATGCGCGTTTCCTGTCGCTTGCGCGGTGAATCTTGCTGCCTGCGCTGTGCGGAGATGCAGAGGAAACCGTATCTGATGGGGAAACGCAGCTCGACGTAACACCGGTATTTCCATGTGGAAAACGCTGTTTGCTGCTGGAGTCCTCCTCACTCTCCATCTCTCTGTGTGTGCTGTACGTTAACACCCGCCAGCGGAAACACCCACCTACCCAACTGACAGACGGAATCTCACTATACATCAGCCATTCTCATCCTCCCCTCTCGCATGACAAGGCGCGCACCTCTGGATGACCTAAAAAATAATCTTTAATATCTCTTAGCACAAACAATATTTTTTTCTGCACAAATCTGCACTAACGTTGCACTAACCATTCAGTCTATTTGCAGAGTTTTTTGACGTGGGTGGGGTGTCAGCTTCACGCAGCTGCGCACGAGTCCTATCATGAAAAAAGGTTCATTGTGCGACCTGAGTAACGCGCAGTAACGGGGTGTCTGCAATGGTAACTGCGTTATAGTTACAGTCAAAGTAATTAGTTAGATTACTCGTTACTAAAACAAGGTAACGGCGTTGAAAGTAACGCCGTTACTTTCAACGCCGTTAGTCCCATCACTGTGTATGGAAGCAAATTGTTACCATATTTCAAATGAAAAAGCATTTCCAGAAATGCTTTTTCCTTTTAAGAATGTGGCTGCATTGTTTGACTCATAAATTAAATTAGTGATCAATCATCCTATTTGCATTTACATTTAGAAAAAAGCAAAGTCTGCTGTGTTTTCTCTTTGATTATGGCACAAAATGTGCAGCCTTGAAGAAGAAAACGCAAATAAGTATGATTGATTACTAATTTCATTCATGAGTCAAACAATGCAGCCACATTCTTAAAATGAAAAAGCATTTCTGGAAATGCTTTTTCATTTTAAATTTTACATTTCAAATTGAAGTTTGGTATGTATTTGCTGGGGTACATTTTGAAAAATAAATCTCAAATGTCTTTTTCTTTTTCATTTTAATTAAGTAAAAGGATGAGCAGTGTTAAAGAAGAAAATGCAAATGCGAACAGGATTATTGATCACTAATTTAATTTATGAGACAAACAATGCAGCCACATCCTTAAAAGGAAAAAGCATTTCTCACTGCATGAAAAGTGAGATTTTCGTCCCGGTAAACTCCCGCAGATCTCCCTGATTTTCGTCAGTTTCCGACAATTTGCAACCCGCGCTTGTCGCCGTTTGTCGTGCCACAAATTGTCGGAAACGGACTCTGACGTATGTGGAGAGCGATGAGCTGTACTAATGGCCCTAATTAGCATATGAATGCAGCGAACCCGCGCGGCTGGCCAGGTCTGGCTTGAATAACCTACTCAGTATTGGCTGAAACCACTATTCTCAAACAAGTAAAATCGCTTGTGATTGGCAGCAAAACCTTACGTGGCCACGCCAGGCTTGAATTTTCTTAAATTCAAGCCTAATTTTTTTAAAACTAGTAATAGCATAAAGAAATATGAAAATTCTAAAACAGTCTTTAGACTTTTTATCAGCAATTACTGTGGGTAGCACAACTTGTGTTACAGAAAATAGCAGGCTTTGGAGATATGTTCTGGAGAATCTTGATTTATACCATACTACAGAACATTTCAAAAGGCTGCTGACTTTTTCTATGTTTATAGGTGAAAATAATAAAAACTACAAAAGAGCAACTTTGCTGTTCTCCTTAAATGTTGGGAAAATTGTTTAAAAGTTTGTTGCATAAGGGCGTGCTTTGGTTGCCCAGTGTTTAGCGCACAAAACCCATGTACAGAAAGATTCCTTAGTCCTCGACATGGATGACCCGGGTTCGAATCCTTGGCCGCATGTCTCTCCCTCTCATACCCCCTTTCCTGCCAGCCTACTGCCAAAAAAACGAGACACTAGTGCTATAAAAACTCCAAAATGTGCTGTAAAAACTCCCAAAAAAAAGGCTCTTGCATAAAAGCTTCTATAACACAATGCTGTTGATGGTAGATTGTTTTGAAGGGTCAGACAGGAAAGCTTGGTAAACAAATCTAACATACAGGTGCTGGTCATAAAATTAGAATATCATGAAAAAGTAGATTGATTTCAGTAATTCCATTTAAAAAGTGAAACTTGTATATTATATTCATACATTACATACAAACTCATATATTTCAGATGTTTATTTTGTTTAATTTTGATGATTACAAATGACAACAAATGAAAATCTCAAATTCATCATATCAGAAAATTAGAATATTACTGAAGACCAATAAAAACAAAGGATTTATAGAAATGTTGGCCAACTGAAAAGTATGAACATGAAAAGTATGAGCATGTACAGCACTCAGTATTTAGTTGGGCCTCCTTTGGCCTGTATTACTGCAGCAATGCGGCGTGGCATGGAGTCGATCAGTCTGTGGCACTGCTCAGGTGTTATGATAGCCCAGGTTGCTCTAATAGTGGCTTTTAGCTCTTCTGAATTGTTGGGTCTGGTGTATTGCATCTTCTTCTTCACAATACCCCATAGATTTTCTATGGGGTTAAGGTCAGGAGAGTTTGCTGGCCAATTAAGAACAGGGATACCATGGTCCTTCAACCAGGTACTGGTAGCTTTGGCACTGTGTGCAGGTGCCAAGTCCTGTTGGAAAATGAAATCTGCATCTCCAAAAAGTTGGTCAGCTGCAGGAAGCATGAAGTGCTCTAAAACTTCCTGGTATGTGGCTGCGTTGACCCTGGACCTCAGAAAACACAATGGACCAACACCAGCAGATGACATGGCACCCCAAACCATCACTGACTGTGGAAACTTTACACTGGACTTCAAGCAACGTGGATGAAGTGCCTCTCTTCTTTTCCTCCAGACTCTGGGACCTTGATTTCCAAAGGAAATGCAAAATTTACTTTCATCAGAGAACATGACTTTGGACCACTCACCAGCAGTCCAGTCCTGTTTCTCTTTAGCCCAGGCAAGACGCTTCTGACGCTGTCTGTGGTTCAAGAGTGGCTTGACACAAGGAATGCAACAGCAGAAACCCATGTCTTTCATACGTCTGTGTGTGGTGGTTCTTGAAGCACTCACTCCAGCTGCAGTCCACTCTTTGTGAATCTCCCCCACATTTTTGAATGGGTTTTGTTTCACAATCCTCTCCAGGGTGCGGTTATCTCTCTTGCTTGTACACTTTTTTCGACCACATCTTTTCCTTCCCTTCGCCTCTCTATTAATGTGCTTGGACACTGAGCTCTGTGAACAGCCAGCCTCTTTAGCGATGACCTTTTGTGTCTTGCCCTCCTTGTGCAAGGTGTCGATGGTCGTCTTTTGGACAACTGTCAAGTCAGCAGTCTTCCCCATGATTGTGTAGCCTATAGAACTAGACTGAAAGACCATTTAAAGGCTTTTGCAGGTGGTTTGAGTTAATTAGCTGATTAGAGTGTGGCACCAGGGGCCATCAATTTTGAACCTTTTCACAATATTCTAATTTTCTGATATGATGAATTTGAGATTTTCATTTGTTGTCATTTGTAATCATCAAAATTAAACAAAATAAACATCTGAAATATATGAGTTTGTATGTAATGTATGAATATAATATACAAGTTTCACTTTTTAAATGGAATTACTGAAATCAATCTACTTTTTCATGATATTCTAATTTTATGACCAGCACCTGTATCTGAGATGCCGATACCATTTACTGTGAAAGAAAGGACAACGGAGAGAAAATGTAGAGAATAATGTAGGAGTGCTGCTAGAATTCCAGTTCCCAGATCTGTGTTTTCTATTACTTCTACAACCACTAAAACTTATGTTATAAATGTACGTTATTGGCAAGTGAAACCCTGTCAGAGCTCTCCTTAGATATCAGCCCAGTTACAGTTTGCCCTGCAAAAATAATCTGCTCTCTTGAAAATCTCAAACTCTTGCCACATTTCAGGCATCGAACATAAACATTTTTTAGTGAAGAATCAATAACTAGTTTCACCCAATCATGAAGTGTAATTAAATATATTGGATATTTTTAACTTTTTTTAACAAATAAAAAACTGAAGAGTAGAGTGTGCAAAATGAATCGGCCCCTTTTAGTGCAGCAAACTCTCCCCAGAAGTACAGTGAGGATCTCTGAATGATCCAATGTCGACCTAAATGATACTAAATAGAATCCACCTGTGTGTAATCAAGTCTCCCGATCAATGCACCTGCTCTGTGATCGCCTCAGAGGTCTGTTTAAAGTGCAGAGAGCATCATGAAGAACAAGGAACACATCAGACAGGTCCGAGACACTGTTGTGGAGAAGTTTAAAGCTGGATTTGGAAACAAAAAGATTTCCCAAGCTTTAAAAATCCCAAGGAGCACTGTGCAAGGAATGCACATTTTACCTTGCTGTTTCTGATTCACATTTTACCAACTGATTCTGATTAAAACAAATTTTTGAAATCAATTATGTATTCTTTTACATAACATTTGCCATTGCTAATGGCATACACAGTAATCTAGCGTACTTTAATTAAATAAATCAATTCAAGCTAAAATGTAAGAGTCTTTAATTAGGCCATACTGAGCCTGATCTATTTGTACCATCTATTTGGGGGATATTTATTGCCACACTTTGGGCCACTTAATACCAATTTAGCATCAAATAAATGAGGCAGCCTACCTCAGCATTGTTGCTGATCTTATGTCCTTATGACCACAATGTACCAATCTTCTGATGGCTACTTCCAGCAGGATAATACGCCATGTTATAAAGCGAATCATCTCAGACTCATTTCTTGAAACTTTTCCACTTAAGTAATTTTGAATTGAGCATATTGACAGACAACATTTTATTTTTTATCTTAAATGCAATTTTTTTTAAATAATTACTGCTCTAATTGTATTGCTCTGTCAGCTAAAGATCTGTTTTGGTCTCTATACTTTAATTAAATAAATCAATTCAAGCTAAAATGTAAGAGTCTATACTGAGCCTGATCTCTTTGTATCAGAGATTTTCTTACCTTTTAGAAAAATGTCACTTGGGGTAAAACTCCTGCTGCAACCCTGATTTGCATTTGTATAGCTCACAGCATTTTCATTTACATGTTAAAGCCTCCCCTAGAATTCCATGGGGGGAGGCATGGGGGGAACACTGCCTCAGAAAGCCCATGTCAATTTCTGACAATTTATGGGAGTTTTCGGCGTTCCCTGCAAATTACCGTAAACTGCCGTTAACCTGAACTTCCACCACAATCTACAGTGCTGCATATTGAAGAAAATCCCACTTTTCATGCAGTGTCTGGAAATGCTTTTGCATTTGAAATATGGTAACAATTTGCTTCCACACATATGCAGCAAGAAAACATCAGGCCCTGAATTTAGAAAAGCAGCACAAGTCCATTTCCAGAATAAAGAGATGTTCCAAAGCAGCAGGTGAAAAGAGCAAAGCTAGAAAGAAAAGTCCAGCGTGCTGCTGTATGCTGTAGGAATAGGCTGCTTGGCTGAGCACCAGCGGCTTACGGCCACACCACCCTGAACACGCCCGATCTCGTCTGATCTCGGAAGCTAAGCAGGGTCGGGCCTGGTTAGTACTTGGATGGGAGACCGCCTGGGAATACCAGGTGCTGTAAGCTTTTTGCCCAGCAGAGGTCGCTCTTGCTGCAGCATCCTGGCCCCTTTCAGCAAACTCACATTTTTTGGCCTTTCAATCCTCTTTAAGGCCACACCAAAGCCAACTGTCGAGTAAAAAAAAAATATGAGCACTGAGAGTTGATATCCAAGGAAGAAAAGGTTTTATTTTACTCTGCAGAGGAGAACAACACGACCAGCTGAATGCAGCTCTCAGTGTTGATCTGAGGCTGCAGCATCCCAACCCCTGCATAAAAAGGGGAACTCCACACACATTAACATTCCCAGAGGGAAACACTTTAGCTCTTCAAAGGACAAAGATAACAATTGTTTTCTATTCACACCAGGACGTGAGAATCTTGACATGTTTCCCCCTTATCTAACCTAGCGGGAAACTTCCTTTCAAACCTCCTTTCTTTCCTTTTATCTCAACAACGCTTCAAAGTAATCACTCATTTCAGGAAAAAAGAAAAGACAGACTTTAACATCACTCACAAACAGGCCAAGGAAAAATAGCATTCCTCACAACGCTTCACTGGAAAGGAGCAGGCAAGGAGGGGCAGGGTTTTTTTAAACTGAATTATCTATACTTTTACTTAAGTAACAAATGTGTGAACTTTTGAGACCACTGTCTAGGTTAGAGCTGTCAGTCTAGTAAAGAATCTGATTGTTATTAGAAAGTGTAAAGGTTCATTTATTATTTTTTTTCTAACTAAAGTTGACTAAAACTAGACTAAAGCTCAAATTTTAGTTGACTAAAACTATCACATATCGTAATGACTAAAATGCGACTAAGACTAATAATAGTTTTTGTCCTGAAGACTAAAGACTAACACTAATTCCAAATGGCTGTCAAAAGCAACACTGGCAGTAACCAGTATAAGGTTAAAGCATCTGTATTTTATATATTTTCTCCTGCATTACTTCTACTTTTATCATTTCAGTAGTTTTAAAAATGCTAATTCTGTCAGGTGAAAAATCCAGTGTGCTGCTGTATGCTGTAGAAATAGGCTGCTTGGCTGAGCACCAGCGGCTTACGGCCATACCACCCTGAACACGCCCGATCTCGTCTGATCTCGGAAGCTAAGCAGGGTCGGGCCTGGTTAGTACTTGGATGGGAGACCGCCTGGGAATACCAGGTGCGGTAAGCTTTTTGCCCAGCAGAGGCCGCTCTTGCTGCAGCACCCTGTCCACTTTCAGCAAACTCACATTTTTTGGCCTTTCAATCCTCTTTAAGGCCACACCAAAGCCAACGCTTCACTGGAAAGGAGCAGGCAAAGAGGGACATTGAAAACTTGCAATTATATTAAGTCATAAGATAACTTTAAACTAGTCACTTTAAAGAAATACACTCTATACATGTGCTAATGTGGTAAATGACTATTCTAGCTGCAAAAGTCGGGTTTTTGGTGCAATATCTACATAGGTGTATAGAGGCCCATTTCCAGCAACTATCCCTCCAGTGTTGTAATTTGTGGGGTCAATTAAACGCTGAAAAGGGCCAGAAAAAGAGAACTTTCATCTGAAACTCGACAGTCTATTCTTTTTGTTAGAAATTAAGGCTATTCCATGTGAGAAATTGCTAAGAAATTAAAGATTTCCTACAACGGTGTGTACTACTCCCTTCAGAGTACAGCACAAACAGGCTCTAACCAGAGTAGAAAAACAAGTGGGAGGCCGCGTTGCACAACTGAGCAAGAAGATAAGTACATTAGAGTCTCTAGTTTGAGAAACAGACGCCTCGCAGGTCCCCAAGTGGCATCTTCATTAAATAGTACCCGCAAAACACCAGTGTCAACATCTACAGTGAAGAGGCGGCTGCGGAACGTGACGAAATTAGCTAATTTCATTGGCTAGAAGCTGCTTGACTATCGAGTGTATCCAATCCACTTTATTTATATAGCACGGTTTAAATAAACACAAGGTTTCCAAAGTGCTGCACAAAAAGATAAAATAACTAAAATAAATAAAATAAAATAAAATAAAACAAAAGCACTGCCCGCACAGGATAAAAATATGCATGTGTATACATAAAATCAACATGTGTACATAAAATCAACATGTGTACATAAAATCAACACTCTACATGGTGTTAAAAGCCAAAGAAAAGAGGTGGGTTTTAAGAAGAGTTTTAAAATGAGACAGAGAGGTGGCCTGTCTAATGTGCAGCGGCAATGCATTCCAAAGTTTTGGAGCTGCAACAGAAAACGCTCGATCCCCTCTGAGCTTAAGCCTTGCTTTAGGCACTGTCAGGAGCAGCTGATCAGCTGACCTGAGAGATCGGCTGGGAGTGTAGGGGTGCAGAAGCTCAGAGAGGTAAATTGGGGCAAGGCCATTCAAGGCTTTAAAAGTAAATAAAAGAATTTTAAAATGAATCCTAAAATGGATGGGCAGCCAGTGGAGTGAAGCTAAAATAGGTGAAATGTGCTCGTACTTGCGTTTGCCAGTTAAAAGACGTGCAGCAGCATTTTGAACCAGTTGAAGACGAGCAATTGAGGACCCAGCAATCCCCACATAAAGTGCATTACAGTAATCCAGCCGAGTGGTCACAAAGGCGTGGATTACTGTCTCAAAGTGCCGTCTCTGAAGGACTGGTTTGATCTTTGCCAGCTGCCTTAGCTGGAAAAAGCTAGATTTCACTACAGCTTTTATCTGGCTGTCAAATTTAAGGTCTGAGTCCACTTTTACCCCGAGATTTCTTACAATTGGTTTATAATATTGCGCTAGAGAACCGAGATCAACTCAGAAAATTTAAAGACATCCAAGCTTTAAGGTCATTTAAACACTTTAACAGTGGTTCAACAGAGTAGGAATCAACCTTTTTGAGGGGGACATACATCTGGCTGTCATCAGCATAACAGTGAAAGGAAATGCCATGTTTCCTGAGAATGGAGCCAAGTGGGAGTAGATAGAGAGAAAATAAAAGAGGGACAAGCACAGAGCCCTGTGGGACCCCACATGAGAGAGGAGCAGTGGAGGTCACAGAGTCATCAAGGCTGATACAGAAAGTCCGATGTGACAGGTAGGACATGAACCATTCCAGTGCTAAGCCCCTGATGCCCACCCACTGCTCCAAACGAGCAATCAGGATTTCATGGTCCACTGTATCAAATGCTGCAGTCAAATCTAAAAGTACAAGGACAACACAGTGTCCAGAGTCGGTAGCTAAAAAGATGTCATTAAAAACTCTTAAAAGCGCTGATTCTGTGCTGTGCAATGTTTTAAAACCAGATTGGAAAATCTCAAGAACATTTTGTTCATTTAAAAAGTCCATGAGCTGAGAATAAACAATCTGCTCTAAGATTTTTGAGAAGAAAGGCAACTTAGAGATAGGCCTAAAATTCGACAGAACAGTAGGATCCAGCCCAGGTTTTTTTTAATAAAGGCTGCACGACTGCATGTTTAAGATTTAAAGGGACTACTCCAGAGGACAGACTGCTATTAATAACTGTGAGACACAATGGCCTGATAGTGGGAAAAACCTCCTTAAAAAATCGGGGTGGGACAGTATCATCTGGAGACCCTGAAGGCTTCAAGTGACCCACAATCTCCTGCACAAAAGGCAGGGTCACAGGCTCAAACATGTCAAACACAGCAGAGCAGGGGACAAACACCGAAGGATCAGAAGCAGGAGGTGAAATAAGTGCTCTGGTAGAAGTGACTTTATCAATAAAGTAGTGAAGAAAGTTCTCACCTCAATTACAGTCTGTGGTGCATTCAGAGCAGAGTTGATAACTTTAAACAACACACGAGGCTTACCACAGTTTAAAAGAACAATATCAGAAAAGTATCTTCTTTTAGCCTCTTTCACAGTGGATTGGTAATGACGCCAACAATCTCCCAGTAATTGAAAAGATATTTGCAATTTGTCCTTTTTCCACTTTCGCTCAGCTCTTCGACAATACTGTCTGGCAGTCCTGGTTGTTTCATTCAACCAAGGCTCTGATTTAGCTTTCTGCTGCCTGATCTTTAGATTAGGCAGCAGAAAGAGTGTAGATTGCTTTGGTTTGAGTTCACCAAAAGGTCAACACTTTTGCAGATTAATTTTTTGCAGCTGAATTTTTTTATGGTGAATTTTTGCCAGATAAAAATTGAGTGTAAGGAATTCAATGTCTAAAAAAATTCAGTGTTTAAAATTCGGTGTTAAAAAAAGGCTGATTCCAATTTCTGTTTTTCTTCCATAAAAAAACAATCTAGAAATAAGTAAAAGTGTCTTAAATTAAGTGTATTTACTTAATTTGAGTAGATCAATGAGGTAGTCTGCCAATGGAATAAATATTTTTACTCTTAAAATAAGATAACTAGATAATATGCACTTGTAATAAGACACTGCAATTGTGTTTTCTTATTTTAAATGTAAATTGTCTCGTTCCATTGGCAAAATGTCTTTTTTTCCTCCTCAATCCAAGAACAAATGCATTTATTTTAAGAAAAAATGACTTATCTAGATTTAGATTTTTTCCAGTGCAGGTCTAAGAAGCAGCGAAGTGCGCAGGGCTGCGGTTTAACCAAAGCAAACCTACAACACAGGATTCATTTTAGCTGATAAAAGACACAAACAGCAGACAACCCGCGTAACCTCAGATATATTTATTCATATTAAATTTACAAAAAGAAAAAGGAAACAGATACAAAGACAGAGGCCATCACAGAAAAAAGAGAACATCAGGTTCGGTTTGAACAGGAGTGTTTTTATCATCTTCAGCACAGCTCACATTTACAGCTAACTTCACTTATTTTGGTCCAATTTTATAGTTAAGATAAAAAAAAAACACAGTTTGAGGAACAAGTTGCGAACAAGTCTTTCTTAAAGGGTTATCTGAAAAAAAAAACCGGAACGAATCACCAAGCTGCGTTGCAGAATGCTGCAGTTTGCATATCATAGGAGCGTAACGTTTGGAGTGAGACGCTGAGGAGCAACACTGCAGCTCTCTACGGCTGTAAAATGCATTTTAGTGTTTGGGAAAGTAACACTGCGCTCCAAGGATGTATTCATAGAAGATTGTAGCTGCCATTGTGTGAGGCTGTCCTCTAAATGCACATTATAGATTCCCACTGAGCGAGCATACATGGGAACCAATCCCTTTCAGGTTTCACATCTGCTTTTAACATTCTATCAACACGTTTAAACATATAAACATGTAGATTTCACCTTAATGCAAAGCTTAAATTTATTTTATTTCTAATAAAGCTCTATGAATATTATAAGCCCACTTGAAAAAGATACTTTTTTAAAATATTTTTATTGGAAAACAAATGTTTTATCCAAATCAAAACAAAACATGTTGAGAAAAACATTAAAGGACCCTTAAAGATCATTCAGTTGACTAACATTTAACAGAACTCTGCAGGTTTAGCCTGTTTTATACTTTGGTTCAAATGTTGATTTCCTTCTATGGTAAAAGAAAAAGTTTGTTTTATGTAGAATAAATTCCTATTTAAATACTTCTGGATTCATCAGAAATTTTTATTAATCTTACAAATGTGAACAAAAAAATTAAATATCACTATATTACTTTCTAGAGATTCATTACACTTTGACTTCATTTCTGTTCGTTTTGGTGATTCTGGCTTTTGCAGCAAATAAAATGCAAAATTTAGATCGGGGAAAATTTGAACTTTGTTTTTAAGCCCAGATATCATATCTTTTTTAGTTTTTCCTCCCTTAATCGCTTGGACAATCAGAAAAAAAATCATCAACTGCACAGATGTTCAGAGCCACTAAACAGCTAAAGAAGCTTTCAGAAGCAGGGGTATTAATGGAAAGTTAAGTGGAAGGAAAACATGATACAATCATATCAAGATGTACAAGAAAATCCAATTAAAAGAACGATTCTACTTAACTTTGCAATAATGTACCTGATTTAGCAGCTTCTTTAACTTTCTGCACAAGGCATATTATTTCTTTAAACCTTATTTTTGTCCATTCTTTTTTACAGATTTGATATTTTC